>QEPC01014676.1:2114552-2214916 GCA_003113815.1 Sphenodon punctatus | reverse complement strand
GGAGGGAGGGTGGGTAGGGAGGTTTTAGTCCCCTACCTATTTGTTTTGTGGTTTGGTTGTTTTCTAGCCCTGTTAATATTTAAAATATGTATGATTGTTTTAAATTGATTTTATTATATTTTATTATTGTATTTTAATGATGGAAGCCGCCCCGAGCTGCGTGGCAGGAGGGGCGGGGTAAAAATTTATAAAATAAAAAATAATAAAATAAATAAAGAATAAATAGATTTAGATTTGATTCCTTCCAAATTTGTACACTCTGCATCATTGTCCCCACCTGCAAAATGTGAGTGTGGGTTGTCAGGACTAAAACAAAGAAGAAACAGAGCTAACAAAATCAGGTGAGGAAAAATTTCTATTCTTGTATTTTTTTTACTATATTACTTTTTTAAAAAGTGGTTCCCCAAATTTTTGCATTCATGACTCAAATTTTGAGACTTTAATGTAATTTTATTACCTCACAGAGAAACAAAGACATGTAAATTATATGCAATACCAGTCAGGATTGTGAAACCCCTACAGCATTACTGTATTTTGGATCTCAGCCCAGTTTGGGACCATCTGTCCTAAAATATGCACTTTCAAACATATACACTGTATAATGCACATGACAGAATTTTGCATTTTCTGATGTGTTTTGAGATTAAAACTTCCATCAATAAAGTTTTTTTAAAAAATAATAATCATATTTTAAAATCTCATTTTTTCCCTGCTGTGTCTGTGTGTGCTCTCTCTCTCTTTCTCTCTCTCCATATATGGCTTATTCGATCCCTCTGGTTTTTTTGCAATTAAAAGATATTTATTTATTTATTTATTTTTTATTTTATAAAATTTTACCCCACCCCTCCTGCAAAAAGCTCGGGGCAGCTTCCAACAATAAAAATGCAATACATAAAAACAATTTAAAACCATGAATAATAATAACAATCATATATAAAATTATTAAAACAGGGCCTGGCACCTGCATTTAAACAATAGATAAGGTAGGGGAGCTAAAAACCTTACCCCACCCTCCCCAAAGGCCTGGGCGAACAGCCAGGTTTTACAACTTCATCGGAATGTCAACAGGCTTGGGGCCAGGCTCTCTTGCTCCGGAAGGGAGTTCCAAAGGTGTGGCCCAGCCACCGAGAATGCCCTCTCCATTGTGGCCCCCCGCTTAACACGGGGGACCTCCAAGAAGGCACCCCCGGCGGACCAAAGGAGCTGCTCTGGGGCACAGAGGGCGAGGCAGTCCCTGAGGTACGAGGGGCCCAGACCATGAAGGGCCTTATAGATCAACACCAAAACCTTGAACCTGGCTCGGCACACTATTGGCAACCAGTGCAGAGTCCGGAGCACAGGTGTAATATGCTCCCAATGACCCGTCCCCGTAAGGAGATGAGCCGCCGCATTCTGCACTAGCTGCAGCCTCCGAACCAGGCACAAGGGAAGCCCCACGTAGAGCGCGTTGCAGTAGTCTAGCCTCGAGGTGACGAAGGCATGGATGATGGAGGCCAGGTCTGGGCCTGAGACGTTCGGATGCAGCCTACTTACCAGATACAACTGGCGGAAGTCAGCCTTAGCGACTGCCTCCACCTGCCTCTCCAGGCTGAGGTCTGCATCCAATATCACCCCCAGACTCCGTACCTGCTGAGCTATAGAAGGGCGATTGTAAAATGAAAACACAGGCATTTAGCTGGCATTGTTCACTTTCACCTGGTTTCACAGCATTCACATTAGCTCTTTGCTCAGAGCTTAGAGCTGCAAAATATTTGAAATGCATGATATATGGATGAAGTTAGAGCTAAGGGTGTAAATGAAAATTGGCTGGTCCAGAAGCTCTCCTGTCTGTCTGAGAACCTTTTCACATAGGCGGCCCCCCGCACATATGTGCACGCTCCCACACTCCACCCATCTCCGACCACCTCCACCCATCATCCCACATACAGAGCAATGGGCTCCAATGCCGGTTTCTCTGTGCCAGTAGATGGGTGGAGATGGGTGGAGATAGGTGTGCACCTGTGGGAAGGGGCGCACACCTACCTCCACACACCACAGGCACCCACCCATCCACTCACCATTAGTGGCCCGTTTGAAAAGGGTCTGAGTTAGAGTTCATACCAGATCTGGATTCAGTATAGAGAGCAAAGAGATGAATATTCAATGTCCTAGTAAAGAATTGTAGTACCTTCCTAATTCATTCATTACAGTACGTCCAAGTTGTTGATACAGCCCCATCATTTTGTTAAAATCTTGGTTTCAGTACAGTACCATTTAGTATAATAGGCAATCATTTCCTACAATTTGTGCAGCATGCACAGAGTACAAGCAGCAAAAATCTCGGTCAAACCAACAACTAAAAAAACCTTTCTGTGTTAGGAAGATAGTGATTCCTAATAAAGCTCTATTCTTATTTTAAACTTTGCCAGCATTAGCACTCCTATTTCTATGTACATACCCCACATTACATTCTATTAAAATAAAGATTTAAAATTGGATAGGTGTAGTTCTATTTCCATGTGATATTTTCTCAGATAAAATCTACTACAGAAAATGCCCTCACACAGGAAACCTGATTTAAAACCATAGTGCTGCTGTTGGGCATCTCTGGTGGAGGTTATTATGACACTGGAATGAAACCTTAGTTAACATAATTTAGCTGGGGTATGAATGGTTACAAACAACTGTCATGGGCTGCAATCCCATGCCTTGCAAATTGTGTGCACGCACACCATTTCTGCAGGGCACAATGGGTGTTTTCAGACGTTACACCACCACGTTCAACCACGGTGAATCCCCCTGTGGCAATCGTGGTGGCGTAACGTCTGTTGGGCCGAAAAGAGATTCCCGCCAGATATTCACCCCCGGCGGGAATTGCTTTGACCATGCTTTCGGAGCTCCAGGCGGCCGGAGCTCCGAAAGCGTGGTCAAAGTGATTCACACTGGGGGTGAACACCCGGCGGGAATCTCTTTTTGGCCGAATCTCTTAGCGGCCATGACTGCCGCCGATTCCGGGCCGTGGCCAATACTCCAGGGGGTGGGCGGGCACTGCAGCCGCATTGGCCGCTGCTACTGCCTGTCTCCCAGAGGGCAGGGAGCCTCGAAAGCATGGGGCGGGGCTGTGCGGCCCATGTTGCACTGTGCAGCCCCGCCCCCTCCCCCGATCCCCCTCTGGAATCAGCCGGCACATCTGTTGACGGGCTGATCTGATTCCAGAGGGGAATCAAAAGGTGATTTTGTGCCATGGCCGAAGGCACCCCGGTACGTCTGAAATCACCCAATATGCCCACAATGAGGATCCTTGCAGTTTGTGTGTGGTTTGTGCACACACACAATCCACGGGGCATGGGATTGAGCCCACTGAATATAGGGGTTAGGGTTGTTTTATTTTACCTTACAAGCGCTTTTGTTTCTCTGGAAAATGAGTTAGATCAATTTAAACTGCCTTGCAAAGCAGCAGATTGCGTCTCAATATGGATAAGGGAATCTAAATGTGTCGAAGTGGGTGATCTCACTCATATGTTACAAATCTCTTCTCTGCTTCTCTCAGTTTGCTAATGTCTGCGTTCCGTCTGGTGCTTCAAACATTTTCCAGAATGTAACAGCTTTGCATAATACATTCAAATGGATTTTTTTGGCTCACTGACCTTATATACATTTTAAAATTTCATGCAAAACATTGCTTGTATCTCTTCTTTTTAACCTCTTAATTATGTTGTGGTTTTAGTGAATTTAGCTGTTTAGTTTCACAGGAAAAGAGATGTAGTTTATAGGGTCATATTAGTTTATATACTTTAGAGTAGGGCTGAACAAGAAACAAAAATGTTTCTAGTGAGAAAACTCGCAATTCTGGAACCAGGGCCAAAATTTCATGAGATCTCAGTTTGGGCAAGAAATTTTGCAAAAATAATTTAAAAAATCATTGTGCTCATTCAAATGGCTACCGGACTGTTTTTCTCATGCCCAAAATGACCACCACCCTTAACCAAAATGGCAACGATAGTATTGCTATTATTTTGGTTAAGGGCATGCAGAAAACGGTTAAGGGCAAAGACCATTTTGTGCATGTGCAAAACAGTTTGGCAGACATTTTGTGCATGCACAATATTTGTTTATTTTTTAAAAATTTATTTTCTTGTCAAGATAGTCCTAGTTTTCGTTTGCTTGAGATGAACCAAGTACTGGGATTTCAATGTGATTACTCTCTTTTCTGAGTTTTTGTATCAACCCTAGGTTAGAGAGAGGCTATCTTTGCCATTTTGGACTCAGGGTAATTTTAGACGTGCTGCGGCAGCTCCCTGCCACATCATGGAATCGTGAAATCACTCCCATATGGAATCATGCTGGCCAGTCAACAGACGTGCTGGTGGATTCTGGAGGGGAATTGGGGGAGGGGCCATGTGGCACAATGTGCGGCCACACAGCACCGACCTCCCATGCTCCCCAGGCCGGCCGCCCTCTGGGAGATGGGCGGGCACAGTGGGCAATCTGGCCGCTGTGCCCGCCTGCCTCCTGGGATCTGGACTACAGCCCAG
The DNA here is from genome assembly GCA_003113815.1 of Sphenodon punctatus. Classification (NCBI taxonomy): domain Eukaryota; kingdom Metazoa; phylum Chordata; class Lepidosauria; order Sphenodontia; family Sphenodontidae; genus Sphenodon; species Sphenodon punctatus. The sequence continues at coordinate 2,210,402 of QEPC01014676.1, read as the reverse complement.
AATCGGCAACGGTACCATCTGCGGATTCGAGGCCGTGGGGCGGTTACAGACGTGATGTTATCACGGTCAATCACAGTGAATCCTCCCATGATTGACCATGGTAACGTAACGTCTGTTTGGCCAAAAAGAAATTCCCATCAGCTGTTCACCCCCAGTGGGAATCGCTTTGACCACGCTTCCAGAGCTCCGGGCAGCCGGAGGGATGGTATCCTGGTCAAAGAGATTCCTGCTGGGGGTAAACATCTGGTGGGAATCTCTTTTTGGCCCAAAAGATGTTATGCCACAACAATCACCATGGGAGGATTCGTCGTGATTGACCGTGGTGGCATAATGTCTGAAATTACCTTCAGAAGTAATCGATGGAGACAAAGGTCATTTTTATATGCATGGGAGTGGGTGTAGAAGGGGTGTGTTTTGGCATGGTAGGTGTAAGTGGCTGTGTGCCTGTTTACATGGAAACATCCACCTACACCTACCTACACCCACCTACGTACACGGAGCATCCTCTGTTCTGTCAGAGGACTCCGTTGGTGTTGGTGGGTGTGCGTGGGTGTTGGTGGGTGTGCAGTGGGAGCATGCACAAATGCACAAGCACCCGTGGTGTTTACACAGGTGCACACCCGCCGCACATCCATCTCCCCACCCACTGACAGTGGTATACACGGAGCGGGGGTCATGTAAAAATGGCCAATCTTTTTCAGATGATCTCTTTTATTGGACCAACATCTGTTCATAAGGACATGTAAGTTTTTGAGCCACATAGGACTTCATTATTTGTTTTTTTGTTCATTTATTTAAATGTAAATAAATAAATAATTCCCAGAGGCTTCACAGGGTCTCACAGTGGCTCACAAACCATAAAAACATTGATTAAAACTAGTTTAAAAAAACCTAACCCCCCCAACCCTCCCCACAAAACCCACCCAATACCAATCCCCCACAAAACAAAACACTCCCAATACCACCTTGACATTTCCCACACCCTTCGCATATCTACCACAAAACTACCCCAATTATCTATTCCCACCCAGCAGATGCCTTTTCAAACATAAAAGTCTTAGAGTCAGGCCCACCATCAGCAGGGAATGCACCCATTTTATCATTATGTCAACCAAGCAGTGCACAAAAATGCAGGCTAGCAGGGGTCATTCGCTCAAGAACAATACAACAACTCCTGAAAAACAGTTTGCAACCGCATGGAGAAATAAATCTCACCGAAAAAAGCCAGCAAGCACAGGCCCCAGCAGCAGTCACAAAATTAAGAAACCAGACATTCACACCCCTACCCCTCCAGGGGCACCTTGTTCCTTGGCATGGCATTGTGGCAATGGTAACATGAACAGACCAAGCAAACTTGGAAAGTGGAGCCAGGCAGAGGTATCCCTCCATCCTTGTGTTGCTAAGTGCCAATCAAGCAGCAGACAGCAATGTGGCCTGGCACCCAATATTTTTTTAAAAAACAACCCTGCATGGCATGGTAAAAGATAATGTAAACCCCATCCCCCAGCATTGGGCCAATGGACAGGACAAGCCAGGCCAAACCATACCATACCATACCAGGACAGGACAGGTGGCACACCTCTCCTCCCCATTCCCCAGCCAATTTCTTACAGATCCAGCAGCACTGTAGCATGCAGAGCAGCCAAATTCAGCAAAGAGAATGGGGAAAGTGGCTGCAGTGCAGAGAGTTTTATCTTTTGCCCTGCCTGCCAGTTCAAAAGCTGACCATCTGACTTGACTAGCCAATCAAAACTTGCCATCTGGCTTACCATCAGTCAAGTCTCCCCTCCCATACCCCACTCCTACCAAATATGGCATTAAGTTTCATTTCCAGAAGAAGCTCAGTTCTCTCCATTAGGTCCCCATGTGCTCAGCGGTTTCCAAAGTTTTCTGATTAATGGTCTTGTTCCTCAGAACTTCAGAATTCAGCCTTTCCAAACCGAATATCTTAATATTTGGTAAATTCCAACCTCTTTCCCAAGACTTCATTTTAGCCCTAGTGTAATGTATTCCTGTTGCCTGGTCCCTGAAAAGAATAAGTCATATCTGAAAGGAGGTGATCTGCCACACTCTGCACAAGCTGCAGCATCTGAAAAATCATAAAGGGCAGTCCCACATAGGCCCTTTTTACACGGACAAGGGTTGGTGGGGGGATGGGTATTTTGGCACCGTGGGTAGAGGTATGTATGTGTGTCCTTTTACACAGACACCCACCCACCTCCATCTACCTGCACCCACAGGGCCTCCTTCAGTTTTGTAGTGGGCCCCGTGGATGGAGGTGGGTGTTGCGTGGGAATGCGCATGCACCCCCAGCCATCCAGATCGATGTTTACATGTGTAAGTGAAAGATTTCAGAGACCATTGTACACCAGCAGAGCCAGGTAGCAGGCACTTATATTTCTTATTCGGCCTGTGTATGCTGTAGAATCCATCTTGTCTAACGTGTGTCCTATGCATGTCTCTGGCAACTTTTTCTGTATTCTATGCTAACTGTTTTGCAGAATGCCAATGCAAGTTAGAACTGTAATGTTTGGGAAGCCCTTATCAGTGGTTGGGCCTGATAGCAAGAGAAGGTTTCTTAATTAGAAGCTGAAAATTACTCAGGCTAAGGAAAAACACAGCTGGAATTGTTAAGTTTAACACATGCACAGTTTGTTGCATAGTGGGTTTGTGAAGTTAATAAAAACAAAGACACCGGAAACCCACACTGGAACTTCACTGCTGACCACTTCGCAGATGTGCTGAGGGAAGCAGCAGAACCTGGGGCCCACCTGGGGATCATCTCGCATCTGTTGTTGGAGTTCCCTGGCATGTACAAAGGGATGTGTGAGAAGTCTGTTTTCCTTTCTGTATTCATTGGGGTTATTGTTTTTATCTTTATGCTTTATCTTTATATTTAATAAAACAGCTTTGTTTGGCACCCATTCGTCTGAGTCATCAGTGAACTGATCCAAAAGAATCTGCAGTTTTAAGACATTTGGCACTGTGAGCAGGATCAGATCAGTNCTCAAATGTTGAGCCAGGTATCTCCACCAGTGAGTTGGGCAGAGCTGCTGTGTCCCGGGGGGGTCACGCCTCAGGCAATTGAAAAATGCCTGCAGGAGTTGGGGGTCCTGGGAGGGGGGCAAGAAAGCAGTCTCTGGAATTGGCTGGGTACTCCTCACAGCAGTGAAAGTGCTGTGGGAGATGCAGGAGCAGTTAGAGAGCAATGTCAGAGGAGTTGGGGGTCCCGGGGGGGGGGGGGAAGCAAGAAAGCAGTCTCTGAAATTGGTTTGGTACTCCTCACAGCAGTTTAAGGGCTGTGGGAGAGGCAGGGGCAGTTAGAGAGGCAATGTCAGAGCACCACTGATGAATTAATAGCTGTGAGGCAGTGAAGTGCTTTGCTACGTGAGGGGATGGAAGCAGCTCAGGATCGAGGAGTAAGGAGCAGGCTATGGGTGCTGCTGTGTGTCTAGCCCAGGTGAAAAACTGAAAGGCTTCACAGCACTGTAATTGGAAAGTGAATAAAGCAAAAGTGCAGGTGCTGGTGCATGGTCCAGACTGGGATCTGGCAATGTGGGATGGGAACATTTGGGATCCCTCCTCTTCGGAGGAATGGACTGAGGGTGAAGAGGGTTCGGAAAACCTTCTTGAAATTGTTCCACCCATGGCCCAGGCTCAGCCCCTCGTAACAAATAAAACTAAGGGGCGGCCTGGAGGAGGCAGGTGAGCTATTCAGGTGGTGAGAGATTTCACCCAGACAGAGCTACAGGACATATCTAAGCAACATCATCAGTTGTCCCAAGAGACACTGGGGGCATGGCTAACTAGATTGTGGGATCAGGGGGAAAGTGGCCTCTTTTTACTGGATGGAGAATTACTTATATTGGGGGTTCTAGCTAAGGATCCCATGATTAATCGGACACTTGGAGTGGCCTGAAATGTGACACATTCATGATTTGACTGGGTAAACCAGGCAGTGCAAGCTCATTTTCCTGAGTCCATGGATTGGGAGAATGACAGCATAGAGCTTCAGAAAAATGTGCAAGGGGGGGGGGCAGGATGCACCATTTAGCTACCCATATAGAAATTTCTTCAAATAACTTTGATGGGTCAGATGAAGAGCCTTTCATAGCGGGAATGCAGACAAGATTAGTGAAAGCTGGGCCTCGCCTTTTGAGGGTGGCCCTGTTAGCCCTCCTGGGGCCGGCACAGGGGCATGCAGTGGGGGACGTGGTGCTGTTAATGGGACAGCTAGGTGATATTGAGGAAAGTAAAGTCCATCCTTGAGTTGCTCAGCAACAAAAGAATGAACCAGTAGATAGCAGCAAAACCGCACAAAAAGCAAAACTAACTAGTAAAGAAATGTGCATTACTTTGTTGAAAGATGGCATTCCTACCTCTGCTTTGTACAAGGAGAAATGTAAGGGAAAGGTGAAAGTAAGAGAAAAAGTGGAGGTGCAAGATACGTCCTCCCCTGAAGCCTCTGCTCCAGCAGAGAAAGCTCCTTTCACCTTATATCCTGATCTGTCAGCATGGCAGGTGCCTGAGCCCGAATGACGGGGTGGTCGGGTCAACACAGTAGGGCCAATAAAGATGACTGCCCAAGACGACCTGAGACCCCACGTCCCACTGACAATTTATTGGAACCCTGGCCACAGACAAAAAGTGATGGCCCTAATAGACACAGGGGCAGAAATCACACTAATACATGGAAATCCTCATAAGAATATGGGGCAGCGGGTGGTGGTGAGTGCTTTTGGAGCGGGGGAGAATGAGACCACACGGAAAAATGTACGATTGGTCATTGGGGGTTACCCTCCCTCCTGGGCAGATGTATTGGTCACTGCTGTCCCTGGGTACATTCTGGGAATGAATGTGTTGCAGGGCAAGGAAGTGCAGCTTCCCACTGGAAAATTCGCCTTTGGGGTGAAGACAATGGTGGGGGGGGGATGCTAAGTGGACTCCTCTTTGCATTCCCCCTCCCAAGGAGTGCATAGTGGTATGGCAGTTTTGCCTCCCAGGGGGGCATGCTGAGATTTCACAGACAATTAAAGGCTTGGAGGAGGCTGGTATTATTAGAACAGCAGTCTCCCCAATTAATAGCTCAGTTTGGCCAGTGACTATATCTGATGGGAGTTGGCGTTTGACTATTGATTACCTTCAGTTGAATTAGCATGCTCCACCAAATTGGCTGAAGCACTTCCTGACATGGACAGTTTGATTGAATGGATTGAGAAACACAGGCACCTGGTATTCTGTGTTAGATCTTGCTAATGCCTTTTTCTCAATCCCTATTGCCAAGGAATCACAAGACCAATTTCCTTTTACCTGTGAAGGGAGACAGTACACTTTTTTACATCTAACCCAGGGCTATTTACATAGCCCCACCCTATGTCATGGGATGGTGGCCTGGGATTTGGAAACATGCTCTGGGGCCCCTGAGATATTGGTGATTCATTACATTGATGACATTTTGCTGAAGGGGCACAGTAAGCAGCAAGTGGCAGAGGCTTTAGGTGAAATGGCAGAATGAATGCGAGCCAGAGGGTGGGAGGTTAATCCAAAAAAGATCCAAGGACCTGCACAAGAAGTAATCTTTCTGGGAATTCAGTGGACAGGATCTGAGAAACAAATTCCACAGAAAGCTAAAGATACCATAGCACATGCAAAGGTTCCAACCTCCAAAACTGAGGCACAGGTGTTTGTAGGATTTTTGGGGTATTGGAGACAACATATCCCCCACCTGACAGCAATATTTTGGCCTATCTATGCCGTGACTAGAAAGAAAGCCAAATTTGAGTGGGGGGAGGCACAGCAGGAGGCTTTTCGTGAAGCAAAGGCTGCTATTGCGTATGCCATCACGCTGGGCCCAGTGATACTAGGATGCCCTTTTGAGCTACAGGTGTCCCTTGTGGGTGAAGTTGCAGCATGGAGCTTGTGGCAGACTCAGCCCGGCTGATGGGTACCTTTGGGATTTTGGTCATGTAAGCTCCCTGATCCAGTCACAAGGTACACCCCCTTTGAAAAACAATTGCTTGCTTGTTTCTGGGCTCTAGTGGAAACTGAGCACCTGACTGAGAACAATGAAGTTGTTCTCCAGCCTAGCATCCCTATCCTTCCTTGGGTAATGGATCCTTCCCGGACCCACCGGGTGGAAAGGGCCCAGCAGGCATCTATTGTTAAATGGAAAAGGTACATATCTGAAAGAGTGACAGGAGGGAAGCAGGGGGTGAGTCGCATCCATGAATGGGTAGCGGAGTTATCACAGGACCTCACTGCTCCCACATTGCAGCCTGTGGAGTCCCTTCCCGCGATAGCCGAGTGGGGAGTTTCCTTCTAACAGTTGCCAGAGGGGGGACAAATGTTATGCTTGGTTCACAGATGGATTGGTAAAATATCTTAAGGGGGAGCAAGTGTGGAAGGCAGCTGCATTACAACCAGCTAAGGGCACTGTCTTGATTTAGCATGGGAAGGGACACTTTAGTCAATATGCAGAATTTATGGCCATGGCTATGGCCTTTCAGAATGCGCTGGAGATGTCCCAACCCAAAATACATTTGTATACAGACTCATGGGCCAGTGCAAATGGACTGACACTTTGGGCCCCCAAATGGGAACAAGATAATTGGTTAATCCATGGCATGCCCTTGTGGGGGGATGATCTATGGAAACAGATAATTGAGATTGCCAGGAAAAGTCCTGTGACAGTGTATCATATCAATGCCCAAGTCAGGGACCCCTCCCCAACTACTCAGTACAACAGTGCTGTGGATCAGATGGTCCAGGTCCGAGGGGTGGAAGCCGCTAATGACACCTCAGGAGAGATGGAGGATGATCTCCATCTCCTATGACAATGGGCACATGAAAAATCTGGCCACTTGGAGGAGGTGGGCATTAGGGCTACAGTCAGAGGTATTCCATGTCCTGTGAACACTGTGAAAACTGTGATAAAACAATGCTCTATATGCCAGAGAGTGAAGCAGTACCCTTTACAGCAAAGACCATTTGAAAAGGGGTTTGGAACCTGCAAAGTCTGGTAAGTGGATTACATAGAACCCCAACTGTTATCCCAGGGGAACCAGTATGCACTGGTCCTAGTGGATACTTTTTCAGGATACACCATGGTGAGCCCAAGCAAACGGGCTACACAGAAGGCTACACTTAAGGGCCTAGGTCAGTTCATTAAAAGGTTTGGGGTCCCTGAAGAAATCCAGTCTGACAATGGAAGTCATTTCAAAGAACAAGAAATTCAGAAATGGGCATATGGGTGGAATGTGCTGTGGACACTCCACATCCCTCACTACCTACAGACTTCAGGGTTGGTGGAGCACCATAATGGGCTACTCAAGTAACGAATAAAACAGTTTACCCCTTCGGGCACGTTGCAAGGGTGGGCCAACGTGCTGGAACAGGTAGAATATGAAATGAACAATCGTCTGTCTAAGGGAAAGACTCCCTTTCAATGAATGTTAAACAAACCTAAAATATGCAGTACTCACAGCCAAGAAACTCTTAAAGTGTGGAAAATCTACCCAGAAGCATAATTGCCCTTGAGAGCTACCCCTTTAAGTGCCAGAGTGGACTTGTACGCATACCAAGAGGTCACCCTTCCTCCCCAAAGGCAGGAAGTGGTGAGTACTGGTTTGGGGATACAGGTCCCACCAAATTCCTATGGATAGATAGCGCCTAGTTCAGGGCTGGCACTGTAGGGGATACAGGTTTTGGGAGGAGTGGTGAATGCAGACTATCAAGGAGAAATCAAGGTAACCTTTTGGAATTCCTCCCAAGATAGCTGCACACTCTATGTAGGAGACCGGATAGCCCAGCTGGTCTGTGAGCAAATCCTTCTCCCGACAGTGGTGGAAATATCAAAGTCCAAAATGGCTACTGAACAGGGGGAAGGAGGATTTGGCTCAACAGCTTGGCTTCCAGGACAGAAAGTATGGACAATATATCCAGGACAACCCAATTGTGCAGTGGAGGTAATAGCAGCAGGTAATGGAAATATCTAATGGGTAATGAAAACTGGTGACTCAATACCTATTTGTCTTGACAGAGGCAAGCTGAGGCAGAGAGAGTAATCAATAACATGACTCTTGCACCTTTGAACCCAGCTATGAACTTTTATGTCAAAGTTGCAGTGCTTTGCTAGAAAATAGCTTTTGTATATGATTATAACATTTATGTTTATATTTGGCAGAAAGTTTACCGTTCCTTTTGGTCTTACACCAACATGGCTTTCTATTTCCTGGTGGGGGGTTGTGAATTTATTGAAGGAACTGAAATGTTTGTATTAATTTTGTATGTTGTTAGCAATTAAAGCACTTGATTATGGTTTAAATGGGATCACTTTGAGAGGCTCATATTCCCATTTACATTGTGTTGGGATAAACAAGTGGGGCAAACTCCATACCCCAGATTGCTTTAACTCCCACACAACCTTTGTTAATTGGACTCATGACGGTCACCTGAGCAGGGGTATCAATGGTCATCTTTATGTCCGACAGCATCTAGAGTGTAAATGACCTGGCCTCCTAGGAAAAAACTTTGTTGTTAGAGAGATGTTGTATTGGAGGTCACACAAGGAATTATGTGACTTGGCAAAATATTGATCTGTCATGGAGGAAATGTAGCCAGCATATAAAAAAAGCTTATATGTAGTATAATCAGTTACCCAAGACAACTGCATTTTGTTTATTTTAGCATTGTACTTTGTTGTAATTTTATTCATTATTATATTATTAATTGTTTATTTAATATTTTTACATGTAACATCGCATGCGTAAGATGGGATATTGTTTGGCTGTATGTAAACAAGGACTACAGGCCTCAGTTAGAAGAATGTAAGTGTCCAGGGGTGGAGTGTAGTGAAAGATTGCGGAAGACCATTGTACACCGGCGGAGCTTGGTAGTGGGCACTTATATTTCTTATTCGGCCTGTGTATGCTGTAGAATCCATCTTGTCTGACATGTGTCCTATGCATGCCTCTTTGGCAACTTTTTCTGTATTCCATGTTTTGCAGAATGCCAAAGCCAGTTAGAACTGTAATTTTTGGGAAGCCCTTATCAGTGGTTGGGCCTGATAGCAAGAGAAGGTTTCTTAATTGGAAGCTGAAAATTACTCAGGCTAAGGAAAAACACAGCTGCAATAGTTAAGTTTAGGACATGCACAATGTGTTGCATAGTGGGTTTGTGAAGTTAATAAAAACAAAGGCACCGGAAACCCACATAGGAACTTCACCGCTGGCCACTTTGCAGTCATGCTGAGGGGAGCAGCAGAACCTGGGGCCCACCTGGGGATCATCTCACAGCCGTTGTTGGAGTTCCCTGGCATGCACAAAGGGATGTGTCAGAAGTCTCTTTTACTTTCTGTATTAATTGGGGTTATTGTTTTTATCTTTATGCTTTATCTTTATCTTTAATAAAAACAACTTTGTTTGGCACCCATTCATCTGAGTCATCAGTAAACTGATTTAAAAGAACCCACAATTTTAAGACAACATGGATGAACACCGAGTGGACACCCATAACCACCCACCCACCGCTGGCCATTTACATGGACCACCACTGCTCACACCTGCCCTCACACCGAGGGGGCATTATTATTATTATTATTATTATTATTATTATTATTATTATTAATAATAATAATAATAATAATAATAATAATAATAATTGGAGAGAGACACATTAAAGGAGCGGTCAGAGAGGTAGGAGGAGAACCAGTTATGGACAGAGCCACAAAAGTCAAGGGAGTGAAGGGAATCCAGCAAGAGTGAGTGGTCAACAGTATCGAAGGCAGCAGAGAGATCAAGGAGGACAAGAATGGAATAGAGACGTTTAGATTTAGCCACCAGAAGATCGTTGGTGATCTTAGCGAGAGCAGTTTCAGTAGAATGAAGGGGGCGGAAGCCAGATTGGAGGGGGTCAAGGGAGGAGTTGGAGGATAGGAAGTCAAGGCAGCGGGAGTAGACAACACGTTCAAGCAGCTTGGAAGCAAAAGGAAGGAGTGAGACAGGACGATAGCTAGAAGGGTCAGAGGGGTCAAGAGTGGACTTTTTGAGAATAGGAGAGACTGTGGCATGTTTGAAGGCAGAAGGGAAAGAGCCAGTAGAGAGGGAGAGGTTGATGATGTGCAGGAAGGAAGGGGCGACAGTGGGAGTAATGGAGGTGAGGAGGCGGGAAGGAATGGGATCAAGGGGGCAAGTGGAAGGGTTGGAGGAGGAGAGCAGAGAGGAGATTTCCTTAAGGGAGGCAGGGGAGAAGGAGGACATGAGAGAAGGAGGGGGAGGAGGGAGAGGGGTGGGAGTGGGAAGAGGAGAGGAGAGGAGTGGGAAGCGATGTTGAGCCGGATCTTGTCTATCTTGGAGGTGAAGAAGGAAGCAAGATCCTGAACAGAAAGGGAAGAAGGAGGGGGAGGACAGGGAGGCTTGAGGAGGGAGTCAAAGGTAGACTTGGATGCTTGGAGATAATTCTGAGGTGCTTGGGGTGGCTCTACTGGGGTGCTGGGGGCTTGCTCTGCTGGGGTGTTGAAGGGTTTGGGGTGCAGGGAGGTGGTGCTGAGGGGTGGCTGTGCTGGGGGCAGAGGGACTTGGATGCTTGAAGGTAATGCTGGGGTGCTTGGGATGGGTCTAATGGGGTGCTGGGGGCTGGCTGTGCTGAGGTGTTGAAGGGTTTGGGGTGCAGGGAGATGATGCTAAGGGTGACTGGCTGAGGGTGATTGTGGTCTGGGTGACTGTGTTGTGCTCCAAGACACATACAGCAAGTCCCTTCTTTCTGAAGCTGTATTCTTGCCCTCTGTTGCATGTGGTGTGTGTGTGTGTGTGTGTGTGTGTGTGTGTGTTGCCCTGGCTCTGCTGACCATTGCCCTGGCTCCGCCCCTAGATTCGCCGGCCTTACTGCCCCTCCAACCTCAAAACCCACCAGCCACCCCTGGAGTGAAGGAGGTGGAAACCAGATTGGAGGGGGTCAAGGGTGGTGTTGGCAGAGAGGAAGTCAAGGCAGCAGGAGTAGACAACACATTCAAGAAGCTTGGAATCAAAAGGAAGTAGTGAGACAGGGTGGTAGCTAGAAGGGTCCGAGTGGTCAAGAGTGGACTTTTTGAGGATAGGAGAGACAGTGACAGAAATATCCTCATTCTGTGCTGTAATCATCCCAACTTTTCTCCCCCACTTGTTACTGGGAAATCAGAAGCATCTGTTTAGGAAAGAGCCAATAGTGAATCTCTTATGCCAGTATGTAAAAAAGAGTGACACTCACGCCCCTAGGATTGGAGACAGACGCCTACCAATCCTCCTCTATGCGGATGATACCGTACTGATATCCCAAACAAGGGTGGGTCTTGGGAGACAGCTGGTGCTCTTTGGGGAGTTCTGCCGAGTTGAAATCCTGAACATTAACTACGTAAAAACCAAAATTCTTGTGGTCAAACCAAGAAAACACTTAGAGGTCCATTCTTGGGGTATTGCGGGGAAACCCATCAAACAGGTTAAATCCTTCAGATATCTGGGGGTTATGTTTGCATCTTCATTGGGGTGGAAAGCCCATCTGGAGTGGGTCAAATTACAGGCCAGGAAACCAGTTGTGGCTATAATTGGGTTCTATTTTGGTCGGGGGGGAAGCTGATATAACCAACTCTGAGACTGTTCAGGGCTAAAGTCCTGAACCAGGCGTTATATGCAGACCCTATCTGGAGCCTTGATTTTTTAGACAAACTTGAACTCCTCCAAAATAGTTTTCTGGCCACGGTATTGGGTCTCCCAAGAGGCACCCCGCAGGCCCTTTTGATAGCAGAATCTTGCATGCCTGCAGTGAGAACGATCTTTACACAGTCTCTGGTGAATTATTGGGCAAAAGTAGTTGCCCTATCACCAGCTGATAACTCATTGCTGGCCTTGACACGGAGGGACGGACTGCTAGACCCTTGGCTGAGGGCAGCGGAGGATGTGATCCACAGATTGGGCTTCTCAAGAGGGGTGCTGGAGAGAGTGGGGGTTAAACCCTTTAAGGTCTTGGCGCAGAGCAGGCTATACGATCAGTCTTTGGAGTTGGAGGGGGCACTTATAGAATCACAGAGGGTGGCCCCCGATTATATACCATATAAGGACTACCAGTCAGGCCAGTTTTATCTTTTTACCTGGACTGACCACCCGATGAGAGTAGCATTTACGCATCTAAGATGCAACTCTTTTCCATCAGCCTATCTGGAAGGTCATTTCAAGGGTACCCCGTATGCTCGGAGAATTTGTGTCCTCTGCGATGAGGAGACCCCGGATACCGTGTCCCACATTCTGCTGCGGTGCTTGGCCCTGGAGGCCCTCAGATGTAAATATTTGGGGAGCTTCTTGGTCCAGTCGCAGCTAGACCCATAATTCAACCTGCTACGGAGGCTCCTGAGCCCAGTTGACTCAGACCTTACGAGGAAGGTGGCCAGTTTTGTGAGGAGGGTCATATTGCTCAGGCAGAGGATAGGCTAGGAAATACTGAGGTCAATTCATGGACTATAACCTGGACCCAAAGGGGAGAAGAGAGATATGGTGGGTGGTTGCACTCTGAGGAGCCAGAGGAGCAGGGCATATTAGAGTGTGGCCCATTGCCAAGACCCCAAGTGATGGGGTCAATTAGATATAATATACCTCGAGGGCCGCGAGTCTGGCACAGATAGTAACCCAAGTTGTGTATATTTAAGGGCCTCATTGTTTCCTTACAGGATGATTGCTTATGAGCTGGCGCTACCCTTTTTGTTTCTTTCATGCGATGGGTGAAATGAATGTATATCATGGTGAAAGAAGGGCTTGGTTAAGGCAGCTCGGGGGTTGTTTTTAAAATTATTTGTTTAGCATTATAATTATGTGAATCCTAGAATTCTGATTTTGCTGCACTGCGTACGGTAGCCTTTCTTTGTTATATTCATTTATGTTGTTTGTGACTTGCAATAGCCTTTGGCTAAGCAAATAAAGATTTTATATTCATTCATACATTCTCTTATGAGCTTTGGCACAGTGCTGTAGGATGTGATTGTGATAACTGGTCAGTCTATGGCCACCTTAAGACATGCCCCCCATGCATATTTTGGCTGGGGGGAGAATGCGCAGCCAGGATATGCGTGGGGATAGGCTGGTCTGAAAGCCTTCCCCCCCTGCTGCCCCCTGAGATGTGCAGGGATGCAGAGCTCGATTTCCTGCTCTGCATCCCTGTGCATCTCTGCCGGCAAAGTCATGTGGGGGGGCAGAGGGGCTTTCAGACCAGATGCGTATCCTGGCTGCACATTCCCTCCCCGACAGACAGGATATGCATCGGCGGGGGGAGGGGGGGGAGCATGTCTGAAAGTGGCCTATGTTTCCTGATTGCGGGGATGCTATCCTGAAAATCCCAGTTATGTCTCTTCTATGCCCGCCTCGAAGCCACCACCGATTGGTCCTGTAAAGTTGAAAATATGTAGTATAATTGGCCAGTGAATGTGTCTGTCAGTCTGTTGGGTTGCTCCACAAGTGCACATCCTGCTTCCTAAAGACTCCCTCCCTCTGCCATGCCAGGTGCCTGCTTCTGACTGGTACTGCATGTGTTGCTATTTATCTGAATAATATTCTTCAAGGGGACAACTTTATTGCTTATAACATGGGTCCCTTTATCAAATTGTCCTGTAATTTGGCAGAGATGACAGGGAAGGTATGCAATCAATTTCTGACAAATTACTTGTAAACAGGATGGAATATAAAATGTTACAGTCAGAAATGTATTTTCATGTTTATAGCTTATAATATCAGGACACCTTATCCAATCTTTCTTAAATTTGGCAGAATTGGTGCACTAGTGGAGGGATATAATCTTCCTAGGTTTAATGCAAATTGGATGGAGGATTAGAAAGTTGTAGCCCCCAGGAATGTGTATAGAGCTTTTCTTATAATCACAACATTCAATTGCTTCTACAATTGGTCCCCATTATCCAATTGTTTAGAAATTAGCGAAAAATAGTGCACTCCTTTGCATGTACAATATCTATAAGTTTCATCACACTTTAATAAGAAACAAAAAGGTTATAGCCAGAAATATACTTTTCAGTATTTTCCCATTATTTCAAAAACAAAACATTGTTTTTATTTTTGTTTTTGTGTTTGTTATTATTATTTGTCATTTTTGTTGTTACAATACCAAAAATGAAAATAATTTATTTCATTTTCATTATCATAATAAGAAAAATAAAATGCATTGGTCTTTACAAGTGTGTTATGTTTAACATGTTATTTGGACCCCACTGTATCTGTGTAGTTTTCTGCATATTGTTTTTCTCTCTGAAGAATATATACACCACAATGGCTATAGAAAGTAAGCATGTATTGTACTCTGTCTCTTCTAAATCCATGTCTAGTATGTTCTGTGTAGGTTTATTTTGTTTTATCATTAGGAGTACTAAGTATATTGGAGATCTATATTTTGTTTTTTTTAAAAAAGGTGCACTCTAACATGTGGTTTTGCCAGCTCATTCCCCATACTTATGATTAATTTATATAGCACTTTCAGTATTCAAAGTGCTTTACAACATCATCTAATTTCTCTCTCTCTCTCTTTAAAATGTGCTTAAAATTAAGCATTTAATTGTGTTTACATTTTGATGTGCTTATTTTGACTACCTGATATTAAAAACAGACTTATGTCATCTATTAACATCTCAACACTGCTTAGAACAGCACATCCTTTTCTCTTATTAGCTTTAGATACTGAGAGCATAGTGTATCTGTTTTGATGTTTACTGACCACAATCATGAATTTTCTCAACATTCAGTTACCACAGTCATATCAGTTGTCCTACCTGTCAAAACAGTAGCTGCATCATGAATTTTGGAAAGGTTGATGTTCATTCAAACTTGCATTTATATGGAAGAACATAACAAGCAGAAGTAACCCCCAAACAGACATCTTGTCACTCTTTCGTGTATCCATCTGTTCAACTTGCTAGAAGCATAAATCCACCTTTTCTAGCAGTTGCATGAAAGTTATTGCAAGTGGCTTATAGTACTGAGTGAATGATAAAGGCATAGAGTTAATATGTCATGTGGTGCCTCAGTTTCCTGAAAGGAAAAATGCACTTAGTTGTCCAGGCCTGACATAATCTGGTCTGGATAGAGGGTGCTTTTTTCCAATATGTGGAAACTCAATTTGCACTGAGCTAATAAGCCAGCCTAGCTCAGTAAAGTATTGTAAAGACAATATTATTTATTAATAGACTATGAGACAATGAATATTATAAATATATAAAGCATAGTTTACTTAAGTTCAAATAAAAACATGTACAAAAGAGAAACAATGTCAGTTAAATTTACATGATTTAAAAAGACATTTTTGTTCAAGGAACAGTTCTGTTACAAGTTCAAAGATCTTAACATCTATAAGATATAACATATGGTCTAAGTATTATTGCTGTTGTTGGCTCAATGCATCAAAAGAATATACATTCATATTCACGCAGTCCTTTGCCCCATACTGCCATATGGAAGGTAAGAAAACTTCAAGGAAAGACAGTTGTCTAAAGAATCAATGTTTCCTGTCCCTCTTTATGGAGTGAACATGCTTAGAGATCAGTTTAGATGATGTCAGGTCAAGACTACTGACAATGAGGTTTTCTCAAAATACATAGCAAACAATATTTGCTAATACATAGTAGACGGATAGCTATCATCTGAGATAGCATTAACAATGACTAAGAACCAGACAAATAAGGCCTCTTCCTGCCCTGCTTGGGAGTCATGTCCTCTGACTCTGGTCAACAGTGAATTTTGATTTCTTGAGACAACCTGATTGTATCTCTTCTCCTAGTATATGGTTAAGAGTTCAGTAACAAAGGTCATACAGGAGACAGTTCATTAGAAATTAACCATTCAGAGGTGTAGTCTAATGTTCAATACATTGAAACACAGTTGGCAAATAAAATATAAGCTTTTTATATGGGATACATCACAAATCATCCACTAGGACACGTGACTTATTTCCTGTTCTAGACCAGTAACAACTAGAGGTTTATGTGTTGTACTGTCATGTAAATTAAAAGCTTTATTGAATCTTATCAAGTGCTATCTTAACTACTTGACAACAATATTTGCCATATCTTTTGTTTAACACCAGGATTTCTAAAACTTTTCCTTCTGTAATGCCTTTTTGAGACTTAATGGTAATCCCATGACTGCTCAACCAGCTACAAAGACATGTAGAATATTTCAAATACTATATCAATGAGGATCATGACCTCATCCTAATATGGTATGACAAAATATGGGAACGTCTGTTTACATGAATAAATGTCTTGAATGGAAGTTGTGGGGCTAATGATGTATAATGACTGTAAATTATGTCAATACAATATAATTATTTCGTACCCTTTTTAGAGTATTTATTTCTATTTTGGTGTAAAATCAGTAATCAATATATAGTCACTGGGTGTTTTCAAATGTGACGGTGGCACAGTTTAACCTGTTTTAGCATGGAATAAACCAGGGGGCTCTCTGGATGTTAGTATGGGCTGGCTTCTGACTGTGGTGGGGGCTATCTTGAACTGTGACTTGCTGGTACCCACCCTGGTCCGGGTCTGGCCACTGGACCTGGAGTGAAATAGGCTTTCACATCTGAAAGCCGACTTTACTTACCATGGTCTGGAGTGATGGGGGGTGGCGCCTTGGAAGCTGTCATTTGCCACCATCTCTGCCCATCATCCGTGGTGGATGGGTCACCATATGCAGCACATGACTGGGTCCGGGTGGATGTGGGGCCAGGAGGATGCACATTTATGCATCTTCCCACCCCCTCCCCACCCTGTCTGCTGTCATGTTAGCTCAGCAGACAGGTCAGATCCTGAAAGGAATTACAGTTGCCACCACTTCCCAGATAAGTCCATGGAGGCAGTGGGAGCTATCACTTTTTAAAGCACCCAGTGTGTTTCAAGCATTTTTTTGTCCTTGTAAATTTTCAGATTGTCACAACATTTTCCTTTTAATAGGCATATTTTTGTGGCATGATTTATGGAAGTTGCTCTCCGTGTGAACTTTCACTCTAATTTTCTTTTTACCAGATGCAATAGTTGCCATGTGTGAAATTCTGCTCTGTCTGCTGATACTTTGTGTGGCTCTATTTTTACATATCGTCTCTGTGCCAGATCCATGGAAATGTTCATATTGTACTATTTTCATATAGAGTATTGTTCTTTAGTTCAAGCTCTAACAGCTCCCACTTTTAGATGTGCAAGCCCCCTAGTTCAATCCCCACTGTGTGTTTCACACACATATACACAGACATTAAAATTAAACAAAGAAGGATAAATTTCATAGTGCAGGTGATATAGGAAAGGCAGGTAAGTGTGACTTCCTCTTAGCAGAAAAGCTATGTGTGCGTAACAACTTAGAATGTGTGTTGCAACAACGAGTAGGTGGCAAACTATGGTGTTAGCATTTAAAGGATTTATAGAACTGAAACGGATAGTTAATTCAGTAACTGTGGTTAATATAGCAAATTGGTGAACTGATTAGTAAACAATCTAGGATGGTGGTTAAATGATTAACCAAAATACTGTTTAATACTTCTTTTTTTAACCATTACCACATAACTATGGCCCTTTTACACAGCCACTGTAACATTGATAAAATGGCTGTTACATTTTATTAGACATGGTAAAGGGAAACACTGCAGCCCTGCAACATGGGCCCTTTTCACACGAGATGCCTCCACCCAGTTTCACTGGATGGAAATGGGTGGAGGTGTCTATGAAAACACCACGTGCGGTGGGTGTAGGTGCGTGCATGCTCCCACGCAACACCCATCTCCAACCACCACCCACCCATGGAGCAACGGACTCCACTGCCGATTGCTCGGTGGGTGAGTGGTGGGTGGAGATGGCTGTTGCGCAGGAACATGCATGCACCTACACCCACTGCAAGTGGTGTTTACACAGATGCCGCCACCCATCTCCACCCATAGAAATGCACCCCACCCATAGCAAGTGATGTTTACACAGACGCCTCCACCCATCTCCACCCATAGAAACTGGGTGGAGGCATCTCGTGCGAAAAGGGCCCATGTTGCAGGGCTGCGGTGTTGCCCTGTACCATGTATAATAAAATGTAACACCCATTTTATCGGTGTTTCAGTGTCTGTGTAAAACGGGCCTATTTCTCTAAGTTGCATCATTTCCAGTTCACTTCTGGTTTGAACTAATTGTAAAGCTTCACCCAGTAGATTTGAAACAGGTATCCAATGGGAAACTGAGTTAAACTTGAAACCAGGATCCAGGGAATAGGGGCAAACTGGAAAGGAATTATGGGCAAACGGAACTAGCTGGTAATCATGGGGGAAATGGCCATGTGGTAACACTGTAAATGGTGCAAAGTGGTAATACTGGCATTTTTTACATGGATGGGAGTTGATGGGTGTAGGTGTAAGTGGGGTTGGGTACACGGACGCCCACCCACCTACACACACGGAGCATCCTCCGTTCTATCGGAGGGCTACATGGGTGAAGGTGGGTGTGTAGCAAGTGTTGGTGGGTGTGCAGCGGAAACGTGCACGCATAAACACCTGCTGCCCATGGTGTTTACACGGGTGCACCCCTGCCGCACACCCATCCCACTCCTCCCACCCACCAGTGGCCATATACATGGATTGCGCCCATCCGCCATGCACTGGCCCCAACACTGAGTGGTGTGGGGAGGGGGGGTGAGTCCATGTAAAAATGGCCATAGTCAATTGATAAACTGGTACATTTTTCAAATGACAAACAGATATCTCTTGGTAACGGATTGCTTTTGGTGTGGATCGGTTGCTGACAATCCAGTGGTTACATATTACCACCCAGTTAAGTATTCCAGCTCTTTTAGGCTGTTTTTGCACAGACGTCCCCCCAACCCTCTCCTGGGTGTGTGGGCAGGTGTGTGGAGGGGGGGGCATCCATGTGCATGCTGGGGCAGTGGGTGGGGGGATGGGCATTCACCCATGGAAACACCACAGGCGGTGGATGGGGGTGCATGAATGCTCCTGGTGCACACCCATCNCCCAACCCTCTCCTGGGTGTGTGGGCAGGTGTGTGGAGGGGGGGGCATCCATGTGCATGCTGGGGCAGTGGGTGGGGGGATGGGCATTCACCCATGGAAACACCACAGGCGGTGGATGGGGGTGCATGAATGCTCCTGGTGCACACCCATCTACACCCATCACCCACCTAGAGAACCATAAAACAAAATAGAGGAGGCCCTGTGGGTGGAAGTGTGGTCACCCCTTTCACAGTTTTCCTACCTTATAATTTCTCTCTTTGGCCATTTTCACACGGACGCCCCCCCCCCCCCCACTGGGTGTGTGGGAAGATATGCAGTGGGGGGATGGATGTCCACTCATGGAAACACAACGGCGGGGGTACCATTGTGGGGATGCGTGCATGCTCCCGGCGCACACCCATCTCCATCCTTCAACCCACCCACAGAGTCATCCGATAAAATGGAGGATCAAATAGGTCCAGGGGCAGACCAATTAGATTGGTCCACCCCCAGAAATGTATGGACCCGGATCAGTTCCAGAATGCTCTGTGGGAGTTTCCCCTGGACCTTGACATCTGCTCTGTCAATGATCTTGTAGCCTTATGGAACACCTTGTTGGCCGAGACCATTGACAGAGTGGCTCCCAGGTGTCTGCTGCCCTCCTGAGTATTCTGCAGGGATGGGCGAACACAGTTCGGAAGTTCAGAGTTCGGCCTGAACTCGGCCTGTTCGGACGACCGAACCTGAACCCGAATCCAAACACGAACTGACCAAATCAAAATCATTATAATGATTTTATAAACAACAAAGGGAGATAGGTTTCTTCAGCTCTGATGGTTTTCAAAGCCTGTATGGAGATGAAATGTTGAGTATAGATTTGAAGGATAAATTGGACATGGTTCAAAATTATTTTATAAAATCCCTATTTAATTTACTGGCTGCTACCCTGGATGTTCTTCTTACACCTTAACTGGACCTGATCTCGATGGCACTTTTCAAACGACCCGTCTGCTTGCACACGTGTACGGGTGGGGGGGGTGTTCATAGGAACACTGTGAGTCACTGGCGGTAGTGGGGGAATGCCTGTGGGAAGAACAACGGTGGTGGGTGTGGGTGCGTCGTGCATATTTCTGTGCATATTCCTGTGCTCCACCCTTCTCCTCCCGCCTCCACCCATTACCCACACAAGGAGCAACCAGCGCCAGTGATGGTTGCTCTATGGGTGGCGATGGGTGTGCACCCATGGGAATGGCTGTGCGCACATCTCCACCCGCCACTGGCACACACCCATTCCCCCACCCATAACAGCCCATTTGAAAAGAACCTATATTTAGTCTTGCCATTTGGTACAGGTTAAAGTACTGGAAATTTTTGCATTTACTATCTGAAGACTTTCTTCTTAAATTTGTTTTAGAAGAAGAGTCCTGTTTTATGGCTTCTAAACCTTCTCTTTGGCTTTCCCAAATTTTAAAGATTCTATCACAACTAGGCTTAAATACACAGTGCCTTAGTTCTATTACCACCTCTCAGTTGAGGTAGATAGTTTAGATGAATATCTCTGATTCTAGGGATGAAACGAAGTATTCAGAAAACATCAGAATTCACCAAATAACACAGTATTTGGTTCGAAAATGCCAAATTCTGAAGTTTCGAAGACCAAGGCAACTATTCAGAAAAAAATTCAAAAACTTTGGAAAGCTTTGGAAATTTCACAAACCTCTATAGGGGTCTGTTAGACAGTTGAGCCTCTTCTGGAAATAAAACTTAGTGACAAATTTGGTAGGAGGGGATATGGGACAGAACAGCTGAGTGATGGTAAGCCTCTTTGGAGTATCTTTGGTTGGGGTTTTCCAAAGTTTGGAATTCGGAAGCTGCGAGAACTTTGCCAAAGGACTACTGAATATTCAGAACTTTAATATTCGACCCAAATATTTGGAAGCACTGTTCAATACAACTCTGACTGATTCCTCAGCTGAAGGAGACATGGCCTTGATTAGGAAATATTATATAGCTCTTTGTTTTGCAAATTTTAAAGCTCAGTTTTGAATATGAGCATTACTTAAATATCTTACAAACATCTTTGATAAATATTTTTATTTTATTAAGGTTTTTTTGTTTTATTCCAACATGGTAATAGGTAGATATAGGCCATTTTCACATGGATGCCCACCCCTGATGCACATGTGTGTGTGTGGGGGGGGGGTGTGGCGACCAGGCTAACGTCATGGCGGGTGCAGGGGGGATCGGTGGGCACCCATGGGAATGTCGTGGGCAGTTGGTGCATGTGTGCTCCTGTGCTCCACTCACCTCTACCCATCACCCACACATGGAGAAATGGATGCCAATGCTGGATGCTCTGTGTGTGGAGGAGATGGGTGCAAGTGGTTAGGGCTCCATGGGAATGCACCCCCATGCACTTCTCACCCACCACGCTGCCCACTCATCCCTCCATGCACCCACACCCATTAGAAAAGTTCCATGATCATTTACTGTATGAGTCACACTACTGCCCATGAAATAGGGATGAGTTATAGATGCTTCTGCATTACTTATGGTGCTCCCCCTTTTACTCTAACCTTAGGGCCACTTGGATTTATCCTCTTTTTCCATTGTCTGATTTTTTATATTTGTCTGAAACAATAAAATAGAACTTTTTTCTGGATGATAAATAAAAACATTTTATTTAGGCCGTTAATACATGGATGAGGGTGGGAGGGTAGGGGGGTTGTTTTGTCGTGGTGGGTGGAGGTGGGGGGGTGTCCGTTTACAGAGACACCCTCCCTCCTCCACCCATCTCCACCCACGGAGTCTCCTCCATTTTACCATAGGGTTCCGTGAGTGGAGATGGGTGTATGCTGGGAGCACACACGCACAAACACCCACCACCTGTGGTGTTTACACAGGCGCACACCCATCCCCCCACTGACCGCTGACCATGTACATGGACTGCCCCCTTCTGCACACGTGCCCGAACACCAAGCGGCTGGGGGGGGGGGTCATCGTGTAAAAATTGCCTTACTCAGTTGCTATGTTTGTTTTGAATGTGAATAAAATAAAATGTGCAGTGATTGCAAATAAAGGTCCTTTTTACACAGACGCTCTAACACCCATAAAATGGGTGTTACATTTTATTATACATGTTGCAGGGCACCACTTCAGCCAATCACCATGGGCCCTGTGCACACATGATGCCTCCACCCAGTTCCTCTGGGTGGAGATGGGTGTTGGCCGGTGGGTGGGGAGCATTTCCCTGGGTGGAGATGGGTGGGGGCGTCTGTGTAAACACCACTTTCGGTGGGTGTTGGTGAGTGTTTGCTCCCGGCCAATGGAGCAGCGGACGCCAATGCCGGTTGCTCTCTGGGTGGGTGTGGGTGGAGATGGTTGTTGGCCGAGAGCAAACATTCACCAACACTCACCGAAAGTGGCATTTACACAGATGCCCCCACTCATCTCCACCCAGGGAAATGCTCCCCACCCACCAGCCAACACCCATCTCCACCTAGACGAACTGGGTGGAGGCATCATGTATGTACAGGGCCCATGGTGATTGGCTGCAGTGGTGCCCTGAAACATGTATAATAAAATGTAACACCCATTTTATGGGTGTTAGAGAGTCTGTGTAAAAAGGACCAAAGTCTGTTGAACTAGGTGTAGAATTAGGGGGGGAGGACAGGGGGAATACCTCTTTCTTTCTTTCTTTCTTTCTTTCAACCTGGGTCACCATCAAAGTAGAGGGACTAAGAGTGAATGCTCATTAATTGTTTCTTCATAAACCCAGGGGAATAATTTTATTGGTCTCAGGTCTCCAGAGCAACCCCAAATAGATTTTAAGGAATCTTGTGGCATTTCCAATGTCTTTCAGTTACTTGTTGGGTGTAGAGAGACAAAGATTTCCTTTTTGTGCTTGAAGGTACTTTGAAGAAAACAAATACCTCTGGAATTATTTCAGTCTAATTGACAACATTAGATTGTTCATACATGCTTGTATATGCTTATGGTTTAACTATGCTGCTCATATTCAGGTTGAGAACCATATTCCTCCTTAAGTAGTTTCACTGAGATACATGGGACTATTTGATGAGTAATGTAGCAAAGAACCCTTACTGAACTAGCTTCCCAGACTGAATCATGGTATCTATGTCATTTCCAGGGCTAGACATTATTTGAACTTACTCCATTATCTGACTCCTTCACCACAATCAGTGTCAGTCACATACAATTTTGTAGTCATGTGAGCCTCTCCATACTCCCTGCGGAAGGATTGGTTCGTCTGTCTGTTACTATAACACCTGCTACTTCCCGCCAGCTCAGAATACAAACTGGATGGTGGCAGCTTAAATAAAACACAGGTGCCTGAAAAAAATGCACAGGCCACAAATCCCCCTTGAGCTGTTAATATAGTTGCAGTTCCAAGCCAGCAGACACACAGAAGTGTCTTGTGTACACTTTGCAACCTTCCCTGCCATTTCAGCCTGTGAAAAATCCTCTAGCTCTGTGAGGTGCTGCACAAAGCCAAAGTCCCCATAAGCTGTCTCGAAGGGATCTCTCACTAAGGGCACAACCTCTGGCAACATGATACTCTCCTTATAGTTGTTGTTGCTTCTTTTGCCAACAAGCATCTAATCACTTGTGCTCCTCTTATTAGATGCACCCAGTAAAGTGTTACTTCTTTTGGCAACAAGGCAAGATGCTTTTTTCAATACAGAAAGAAAGAACCTTGGTGTAGCATATATAAAGTTATTTATTTTGTACAGCTCTATGGAAGGAAGTCACTGGAAAATAGTAGTACATGAAACAGTGGGTATTTTTACACACACCTTAAAGTGCTGGTCTTTCAATCTTCTGGTTTACAAGTCCACAAGTAAATTCCAGATGCATTTTTCTCACACACAAACACACTTTCCTGAGGCAGCCTAAAGTAGCCGCAGTTGTAGATGTGAGTGCCATGGAAACCATGGAGGCTGCCATGGAAACCAAGTGACCACAGCTGTCTGGAGCAAAGCAGTTTAACTTGAGATTTGTTTACACACACAAGTTCTGGGAGAAGTTCTATGCAGAAGTTCAAAGAGCCAGCTGTTTAAGATCTGGGTGAGTGATTTAGACACACAGAAAGTTCAGGATGTAACAGCAAACATGCAGCAGAAAAGTATGTGTAAAAACACCTAGTAACTCATGACAGTTATTACATTTAAAACTGTATGGGTAAAGCCACATGAGACAGGACTGGCCAGATCCTCCGCCCACCCCAAGTAAGGCAAAGACAGCCACCACATTTCGGGTCAGCGAGGAGATCAGTCCAAAAAATCTCCCACCTATCCACCACCATGGTGAAACTGGGCAGGGGAACTGATGTTACAAGTCCCAAAACACCTCAGCCACACAGGTAGACACCCAGCTCCATACCATCCATTACCCCCTGGCCCTCCCTGTATCCCTTCCCCTGCCATTACGTAAGCATACAGGAACTCACCACAGGGTGTTGGACTTCATGGGACCGGCCTGTCAGGAAGCATCCCATTACTCCACCTTGGCCCGGGTGCGGGAACAGTAGCCCACGATGTGTCACTGGCATTCTCTGGTTAGCACGTCATGTAACAAACAGCTGCCCACCCTGGGGTGGAAGTGAGTGGAACATCTGGTACTGTTGGGCTGATGGTCAACTGAATTGCTGGCTAATGTGAAATAAGGTTTCCCAATGTGGATAAATATCTCATGTAGCCTTGCCCTCATGTGACCTTACTCTGTAGACCAATCCCTGAGCAGCCTTATGGTGGGCAATCACCACCGTGACCTTGCAGGACCAGTGCAGGTAGCTGGGCAGACAGTTGTGGGGAATTCAGCCAGGCTGACTACTTCCAGAGCTGCCACCATGGTTTGGGCAGGCTGCAGCTCCAACCACACAAGCAAGTGCATCCCTTCTCCCTTCTCCCTTCTCTGGCCCAGCCAAGATCTTACCCCTGGCCATGATGTGACAGCATGCAACAGGTGACAGCACTGCCACTCAAGGCCACACAACATTGCTCCACATGTGGTGTGGCCCGGGCATATGAGCTGCCCCACCTCGGGTAGCCTTACCCCATGTTGGCTAAGGCTGCTCCAAAACAAGTCCTTGTAATTTCCCCAAGTATACACTGCATAGCTGCTTCTCCCGCCCTGAGAGCTAAAGTGGAAAATAGCTTCCCTCTCCTCCTGCCCTGCTCATTCCCACAACCCCCGTCCTTGGCTCACCCCCAGTATCTGCCACCTCTGTTCCTGCACCCGTGCTGCTGAACACCTTTGGCACAAATCCCACTCTCATGCTGACTTCCTTGACTTCAAATGCTGTCTCTTCTCCCTTACTTCCGCTGTCTCCCTCGCTAGACAGACCTCCCACATTGAGTCCTGTTCTCAGGACCTTTGCCGCCTCCCTCCTCAAGCCCCCCTGTCGTCGTCCTCCATCTTCCCTTTCTGCTCAGGATCTTGCCTACTTCTTCACCTCCAAGATAGACAAGATCCGCCTCGACATCGATTCCTACTCCTCTCCTCTTCCTACTCACTCCCCTCTCCCTCCTCCCCCTCCTTCAATCCTGTCCTCCTTCCCTCCCACCTCCCTTGAGGAAATCTCCTCCCTGCTCTCCTCCTCCAACCCTTCCACTTGCCCGCTTGACCCCATTGCCTCCCACCTCCTGACCTCCATTGTTCCCACTGTCACCCCTTCCCTCCTACACATTATCAACCTCTCCCTCTCTACTGGCTCCTTCCTATCCGCCTTCAAGCATGCCACTGTCTCTCCTATCCTCAAAAAATCCACTCTTGAGCCCTCTGATCCTTCCAGCTACTGTCCTGTCTCACTCCTTCCTTTTGCTTCCAAGCTTCTTGAACGTGTTGTCTACTCCCGCTGCCTCGACTTCTTCTCTGCCAACTCCTCCCTTGATCCCCTCCAATCTGGCTTTAGCCCCCTTCACTCTACTGAAACTGCTCTCGCTAAGATCACCAATGATCTTCTTTTGGCTAAATCTAACCACCTCTATTCCATTTGTGTCCTCCTTGATCTCTCTGCTGCCTTCGATACTGTTGACCACTCACTCTTGCTAGATTCACTTCACTCCCTTGGCTTCTGTGGCTCTGTCCTCGACTGGTTCTCCTCCCACCTCTCTGACCACTCCTTCAATGTGTTTCTTGCCAACTCCAATTCTTCCTCCCTTCCACTCTCGGTTGGTGTTCCCCAAGGCTCTGTCCTTGGCCCTGTCCTCTTCTCTATCTATACCCTGTCCTTAGGCAAAGTCATTCCCTCCCATGGCTTCCAATATCACCTCTACGCTGATGACACTCAAGTCTACTCCCTCTCTCTCTCCATCTATTCAAGCTCGCCTCACCAGCTGTCTTTCTGACATCTCTTCCTGTATGTCTCAATGTCAACTCAAACTCAACATGGCTAAAACTGGACTTCTTATCTTCCCCCCTCATCCTTCCTCTCCCTTTTACCTGTTGATCCTCATTGATGGGGTCACCATCCTTCCCACCCCCCAATCCTGTAACTTAGGCTTCATCTTTGACTCACCCCTTTGACTCACCCCATCTTTGACTCACCCCTATATCGACTCTGTTGCCAAATCCTGTTGGTTCTCCCTGCATAACATTACTAAGATTCGCCCTTTTCTCTCTGTCTCCTCTGCCAAAACCCTTGTTCATGTCCTGGTCATCTCTCACCTCGATTACTATAACCTTCTTCTCAATGGCCTCCCCCACTCTCCCCTTTCTCCACTTATCTACGTCCAAAACTCTGCTACCAGGGTCATCCGCCTCGCCCGTCGCTTCGACCATGTGCAGCCCCTCCTCTCCTCTCTACACTGGCTCCCCCCTCCTGAACTAATCCTGCACAAGCTCCTAGTCTTCACCTATAAAGGTCTTCACAACCTTGCTCCCCCCTACCTCTCTGCGCTAATTTTCCTCTGTACTCCAGTCCGTGAACTCCGCTCCTCCTCTGTCCCCTCTCTCACCCTCCCCTTACTGCCTTCATTCCTTCTCCCTAGCTGCCGTCACCCATGCCTGGAACTCCCTCCCTGCCCACATCCACCTCACCCCCTCCCTTCGTACCTTCAAATCCCTCCTCAAGACCCACTTCTTCCGCTCTGCCCTCTCCGAGTCCTCGCTCCCCTCACCTAACTCATGATAATACCCTCCATCCAGTACAATCTGTTACCTAAGGTATGTGTACTCATATCCTCACCACATGGACCAACCAGCCATCATTCTCAATGTAACCAAGCCAAGCGCATACACCTGGGATCTTGCATCCTCATGAATGTTACACTCCTTGTCTCTCCTTCTGTTCCCCTTCCTTCATCTCCCCCCCACCCCCATCTCTCAGATTGTAAGCCCTAGGGCAGGCTCCGTGTCTACTCAATTACTTTGTAAAGCACCAGGTACTTTGCTTGTGCTATATAAATGTTTGCTAATAATAATAAATACAAAATAGTTGCCTACTTTATACTACCATGTTTATTTTTTCTGAAGTGATTAAAAATGAATTATTTATTTGTCTATTAATAGGGCTCTAATGCACATCCCTACCCCCAACTAGGGTGAAATAGTAAGCATAAATTTCAAATAAGTTCCCTCATTTGGATGTTGGCTCTAGTTTCATTTTATCTCATTAGAAGTCTAAGATGTCCTATTTGTAGCTTATTAAGAATGTTAAACATCTGTTTTACTTTGTTACTGAACAATAATGTATCTCTTGTTATATATTTTAAGAGTATTTAATGGGGACTCAGTTGTTAAAAAAACTGTTGCCTTGCCAAAAATCATGGAAGATTCAGTTTTAAAAATCTGAAATTTTGGGGGGGATCTGCACATGCGCCAGCACGGGTTCTTGGGAGAAGCCTAAGCTCCGTAACCCCCAGCTCCAAAACAAGACAACAAAAATTCAATTCCAAAACAAAAGCTCCCAAAACAACAGGAATGGCAAGTAATAACAAACATAACCAAAGAATTTCTAAAATGAATGCCCTTGACCATTTCTGTCAGAAGAAAAACACCACGGGGCCTAAGGACTGTGACACCGGAGGAGGTGGCATGAAAATGGAGATGGAGGCACTTGAAATGTAGGGAAAAATGTAGGGAGAAATGTAGGGAAATGTAGGGAGAAATGTAGGGAGAACAGGCATCCTCGGAATATGAGGATGTTGAGACAGAGGAGAGGTCAGTGCAAAAACTAATCTTGCAAATGAAAAGAGAGCTAAAAAAGGAGATGCAAAAAATTAAAGCCTCTGTGGATGAGGGCAACAATAAGTTAGAGGGCTTAGCAAAAATAATAAAAATAATGGAGGGAAGAATCTTTTCTCTAGAAGATCAAGCCCTCACAACAGCTGAGCAGCTAAGAAAACTTAAAGGGGAGGCAGCTTACCTTCAAACGAAATGTGGAGACTTGGAAACCGTTCACAGAGAGTGAACCTGAGATTTAATGGGATAAAACAAGCAAACACGACAGAAAAAGTAAATGAGATCATATGGGCTCTAATAAAAGAAAACTTTCCAGAGTAGACACAGTTGCATAACGTTGTGATTGTCAGAGCACATAGAACAGGGCACCCAGACTGAGAAATTCTGATCCTCCCCGCCCCATTATAGTTAAATTTTCTAACTATCAAGTCAAAGAGGAAATTCTGAAAAGGGCATGGCTAAAAAGGAAACTGACTTTCCAGCAAGAATCAGTCAGAATATACCCAGACTATGCTGCTGAAACAATTAAGAAAAGAATGAGATGGAATAAATTCTTTGAGATACTAAACAAAAGAAATCTAAAACCAAAAATAATATTTCCTGCACAGATGATGATACTAGTGAAAGGAAACAAGAAATTCTTTGACAATACTGAAGTCCTAGAGGCCTTTCTGTTTTTGATGCCAGCAATTCCAAGCTCTGTGACTGGAGAGAGGTACAGCAAGTTAGAGCAGCACAAACTCCCAAGAAAGTAGATTGGAAGAGCCCTACCTAAGAGACAGTAAAGAACTCACAAGCAATGGACCTTAAAGATATAAGGTTGGGCTGTAGGATTTAGTTTAATATTGAAATAAGTTAGTTTTGATTCTGTTACCAGTCGACTTGCACTATGAAACATTTTGTTTAAAATGTAAACAAAGGAGCATGGGGGGGGGAGAGGAAAAGGCATGTAGAAGCACACAACAGACAACTGCTTCTGATTCCCAACAGATCCCCCTTGAGGGTAAGGACAGGGGAAAGTTTGGCTTTTTTTAAAAAAGGAAATGTTTGACCATGTATGGAAGGGGGGGAAACTGGGGTGGGGGGGGAGTGGGAGGTGTTGACGTTTGGGTGGAGGAGGGCTTAGGGGGGTTTAAGAAGTTTGATGGGTGTGTATGCAAAAATGTTTCACATAAGGATGTTCCCATGTTTGCTAATACCAACATAGGGGAAATGTACTATTTCTGCTCAAAACAAAAAAAGGCTTGGGTACTAATAGGGTTCAATAAAAACAAAACTTTCAGTGTAGAGAAATCTCTAAAAGACAGGGAGGGCAGGTTCCTTTGCATTATCAGGAAGATGGAAGAACAACAGATTACATTAGTAAACTCATATGCACCTAATGAGGGGAAAATATCCTTTTACAAGCAGTATCTCCCATTAATTGCTGACAATGCAAAGGGATGGATAATCATACAGGGGGATGTTAACACCATATTGTCTGACCTAGATAAATAAAAAAAGGAAATATAAGAAGTGAACAAAAAATATAGGCCAGTTAATTGGCTCTTTTGGGCTGATGGATGTATGGAGACACATTAATGGCAAAATGAGTGAATATACCTTCTATTCAAATGTACACAACAGCTATACTCGCATAGATCATGTAATAACAGCAAAGACAGAATTGCAGAGATGCCAAAAATGTTTTATTCACCAAATATTTTTTTCAGATCATAATGTAGTTATAACAGTTTTTAAGGATCAAGGCCAAAGGGGGAGTAATACTATTAACTAGCAGCTAAAAAGAAACATTCTGAATAATGAACAAAACAGAAGGCAAACTCAGGATGTCTTAACAGACTACTTTGAGCTGAATGAGAACTCTGTCAACTCGCCAGCAACTCTATGGGAGATGGCAAAAGTAGTGATTAGAGGAAAGATTATTGCGCTACAGGCGCAAATTACGAAGAAAAAAAGACAGCAAGTGAAAGATAGATACTCAACCTTACAAAGGCTGGAGGTGCAAAATAAAATTGCCCTGTGAAAAGCACTAAAGGAAGAGAAAAAAATAGAAAAAAATAGAAAAAAATAGGGAATTTATAAATGTACTGGAGTTGGAGAAGACAAAAAGCCAACTGCAAAAAATCAGATTCCATTTTTAGGAAAATAACAATAAAGCAGGTAGAACACTGGCACGCCTAGTTAAAGTGAAACAAAGGAAAGCCCATATATCCATAATCCAAGATATGGAAGGAGGGAGGTGTAGTGATTTGGCACACATTCAAAATGCCTCTCTCAAATTTTACAAAAAGATATATAGCTCCAGGAATCCTGCAGAGACATAAATACTAACCTGTTTAACAACATAAAAATGTCCAGATTAAATGAGGTCCAGGGGGCTTTTCTGAACTCACCATTACAGAACCGGAGGTACAAGAGGTAATTGAAACCTCAAAAAGAAACAAAGCTTGTGGCCCAGACAGATTTCCTAATGAATTTTATAAAACATTCTGAAGGACTCTGGTGCCACATCTCACAGCAACTTTCAATAATATTTTAAAAGAGGTGTGTATGCCACAGACTTTTTATAATGCAAACATAACTCTAATCTTAAAACCTGGCAGAACTCCAAAACAATGTGGTAGTTATTGCCCAATATCTCTCCTTAATGCCGACTTTAAACTGTTTCCCAAAATTCTGGCCACCAGACTGAGGGCAATTATAGGGGAAATCATACGCAGAAATCAAACAGGCTTCATACCAGGCAGACAAGGGAAAGATAATATACAGAAAGTCACTAATATAATATATGGTCTCACTAAAACAAAAACACTGGCGATGGTAATCTCGGCTGATGCTGAGAAAGCATTTAATTTTATAGAACCAAGATGCCTCTTCCTTACTCTAGATAGGATGGGTTTCAATGAAAACTTTTTACACTGGCTGGAGGCAATTTACAAAAAACCACATTCCAGACTAGTGGTAAATGGCACCCTCATGGAGCCATTTGAACTGCAGCGGGGAACTAGACAAGGGTGCCTGCTGTCCCCCCTCCTCTTCAATTTAGTATTAGAAGTGCTGGTGAGTGCTATAAGGTAAAATGATAGCATGGGGGGGTGGAAACAGGGGGACTGACATATAAGCTCTCACTGTACGCTGATGATTTGTTCTTATTTATAACAGAATCAAATACTTCAATACTGGAACTATTAAAGACAATAGAACATTTTCGGGGAAATCTCCGGATATTCCATCAATAGGGAAAAATTCTTTGCACTAGTTTTTGGGCAAGACAAAAAACAAGAGGAACAATTAAAAAGAATCTCCCCTTTCCCAATAAGCAAGAAAGGATTAAAATGTTTAGGAGTAACAATTACTAAAAATTTGGGGGACCTGTATGTGGCCAACTACACAACACTGTTAAAACAGTTAAGAGAAGAGATAAAGCCTAGGCAACAGCTAAAGTTATTGTGGTTGGACAAGATCAACCTGTGCAAAATGATAATCTTACCCAAATTGTGGTATAGATTTATGACTCTTCCTATGCATCTCGCAAACGCCTTCTTCAAGCAAACTGATATGATCTTGCATGATATATCAGCCGCCCCGAGCTGTTTGCAGGAGGGGCGGGGTATAAATATATTAAATAAATAAATAAATAAATAAATATTATTTGGAATGGGAAAAAAACAACTGTCACTAATAAAAAACTGTCACTAATGAAAACATCTGATAAAGGTGCCATCAATCTCCGTGATTTCAGGGTTTACCACATAGCAGCATCCTTGAGTGCCCTTCTAGATTGGTATCATGAGCAAATCACACCAGAATGGGTAAACATTGAAAACAGAATTTTACAAGTGACATCCCTAAGGGTTATAATCGTTGACCAGGGCTTCATCCAGAAAGATCATAAAAAGGAGCACCCTTTCGTGGGTACTATTTTAAACTATTGGCAGAAAATCCAAAGAAAGTTGAAAACTAAGGGTATTTTCAGATGTCACGATCCCACGCTCAACCACACTGAATACCCACATGGTGAGCAAGGGACCATAACGTCTGATGGGGTTAATGGAAGTTTCCCCCCCCAGATGTTCACCCCCATGAATCATGGGGGGGAATCACATTCCCCACGAGATTGGAGGTCCCGGTGGGGCCGGCCCCGATCACATGGTGAATACGATTCCCCACCATGATGAAGGGGCCCGTCCCGTCTGGACAGCTACCGTGGCCTGGAATCAGCGGCGGAATTCCAGGCCGTGGTCAATTTGGACGGGCGCTGCAGCCTTATTGGCTGTGGCACCCGCCCGTCTCCCCAGAGGGCAGGCGGCGAGGGAGTGGGGGGGCGGGGCTGTGCGGCCACACGTTGTGCCTCGCTGCCCCGCCCCCTCCCTGATTCCCCGCCGGGATCCGCCAGCACGTCTGTTGGACGTGCCAGTTTGATCCTGGCGGGTGATGAAAGGGTGATTCCGTGACGGGGCCAATACAGGTCCCGTCATGTCTGAAAATACCCTAAGAAAGGGATCTCACCTTATATATCAATAGATTCAAGACAAGCTGTGGACAAAAGCTAGCCTGTGGCCTGTGAAATACTTTGAGGTGGAAAGGTATAATAAGGATGCAACAGATATTCTCACTAGGGAAATTCCTGACCCCTCCAAAAATGGAAGATATGGTGCAGGGGAAAGTAGACACTTTCCAATATTTACAGAGTAGAAACTTCTGCACCTTCACACAAAATAAGGAAGACTTCGGTAGAGAACCGTATAAACTAGAAAAAAATCTTTTTAAACAAAGCAAGCCATCAGGAAGATTAGGTAACATATATAAGGAGCTAAAAAACTTGCTCTATGAAAAATTAACACATACATAGAGAAGTGGAGCAAAGATTTGAAGATACAATTGGGGGAAAGTGACACAAAAAATGTTGGCACCACATGAACAATTGTGCATCCTCCTTTGAGGTTAAAGAAACGCAAATAAAATTAACTACCAGATATTACATAACCACACTAAAGATGAAATACTGTGACCCCAAAGGGAAAGGTCTTTGCTGGAAGGGATATGGAAAGGAGGGAGACGGTAGGTATTGCTGGTGGTATTGCTGGAAAGGACAGTCTTTATGGGCCAGAATTTGGAAAATAGTGAACAAAGTGGTGGATGTTACGATTCCTTTTAAACCAGAAATATCCCTGCTGGGCTCGTACCCAGAATCAAAAAATTTGCAGGCAAGACAACAATCGTGTAAAGTTTTATTTTTAGCAGCATTAAACATAATAGCCAGACACTGGAAATCTGCAGCGGAGCTGTCTTATGAGGACTGGACATGCAGGATCTGGCTTATGTTCACCATGGAGAAACTGCACGCAAGTCTGCAAAACAAACTCCAAAATTTCAAAGATATTTGGTCTCCAATCATAACGGCATTAGAAGAAACAAAAACCAACAAGGAGGATCTGCAAAGCTTGTTTGACTTTCAGTTTTGACCTCGATAGGGAATATACAGAGAAGATGAGCCTTGGATGTTTCAACTAGAGCGGGGAGTGGAGGAGCATTTCCCTGGTTGGAGATGGGTGGGGGCATCTGTGTAAATGCCATTTTCGATGGGTGTTGGTATTTGCTTATGGCCAACACCCATCTCCACCCACACCCACCCACGGAGAAACAGACGCCACTGCCAGTTGCTCTGTTTGTGGGTGTGGGTGGAGATGGGTGTTGGCCATGAGCAAACACCAACACCCACTGAAAGTGGCGTTTACACAGATGCCCCCACCCATCTCCACCCAGGGAAATGCTCCCCACCCACCGGACAACACCCATCTCCACCCAGAGCTGGGTGGAGGCATCATGTGTGCACAGGGCCCATGGTGATTGGCATG
This sequence comes from Sphenodon punctatus, assembly GCA_003113815.1. Taxonomy (NCBI): domain Eukaryota; kingdom Metazoa; phylum Chordata; class Lepidosauria; order Sphenodontia; family Sphenodontidae; genus Sphenodon; species Sphenodon punctatus. The sequence goes on along the minus strand of QEPC01014676.1, from coordinate 2,176,345 downwards.
TATAGTAAAATGTAACACCCATTTTATGGGTGTTAGAGTGTCTGTAAAAAGGGCCTAATCAAAAAAATTGGAAAAAAAAAAAAGGTAAGATTTTATTGAAAAATATATATTTAATTATCATAAATCAGGAAACATAAACTGAGAATTTCAAAAAGCAATGGGAGTATCATACAGGCAAAGTATTAGTTGATTGTTGAAAATATATGTATTATATTGGCCCTAAGTGTTTCACAGCTACTAATTTACAGGAAAACTTTCATAAGATGATGTACCATTGGTACATGACACCTGTGAAACTTGTTTAAAAAAAAATATTCCACATAACTGTTGGAAGTGTGGACAGAACAAAGCAGAGTTTTTACATTGCTGGTGGCAATGCAGTGGCATTCACCAATATTTGTCACAAGTTACTGAAGAATTAGAGCAAAGTTTGAGGAATACATTACGAAGAGACGCAAAGGTAATTTTGGGGGGATTTCCTAGGAGTGCTGTGATTAAAAATGATATTATTACAGTGCGGTAGCGCTCAAATAGTTAAGGTGTGTTGCACACTACATTATAAAGCCCCAACATTCTATTTGTTCTAAAATCGGCATGATCAAAGTTAGGATTGTGAAATTTGTTGTGGAATATCACTGGGGTAAACGGTTCATGCTGTGAAAACGTCAGCTGAATCTGTTGGATAAATGCTGAGATATTACAGTTTGAAAACTGCTCTTTTAAGAGTGATTTTTCATTTAGTCAGACTGTCTCAATTAGGGAAGGGTAGAGGGGTTGAGTGTGTGTTAGTGGGGAGGAGGAATTAGTCTTTTAGAAAATTAAAGGAGGCTGCCAGTTGGAGCCTTTGGGGTTTTATTTGTAAATCTGATCAGTAGTTTTAAAGTTATGGGGTTGTGAAAAACCTAGGGGTGTGCATGTCGTTTTTGTTATTATGATAATGACAACTGTAGTTTTTGTTATCGTTATTGCAATAACGAAAACAACAATTGAGGATAGCGAAAATGACAATGTTATCGTTTTCATTATTAGTGACAGTTGCAGTTTTGTTTTGGATGGAAATGGAGAGGGAGCAGACATCTCAGAGCCCTAAAGAGGCTTGAACTCTTGAACTGTGCCTGTGTTGGGAGGGGCAAGCAACTCAGCAGTATCTGATGGATGCATTGCTGGCCAATAAACTGCGCAATCAGGCCCCAGCAGTCTCATGGCACTCTGTGATTGCTCAATGTCTGCTGCCTCTCAAAACCAATCAGGGGGCTGTGGGGGAGGGCACTGCAACCCTTTATAATGGGCAAGCCATGTTTTTTTTCTCTGTTCTGTGAGAGCTCTCTGCTTTTCAGTTTGCGCTTTACAGAACTGGTGCTTGCACACAAAAAATCCTCCCTAACCCTCATTGTATTATCAATTGCCAATTCCTTTCCTTCCTCATATACCCTACCTTTTACCGTCCTTCACCCTTTCTCTGCCCTTCTCCCCCTGTACATGATAGATAAATAGATAGATAGATAGATAGATAGATAGATATTTGTTGTGTATATATAGAGAGATTATATAGGTATTTAGGCTAGTCTATTTTATTATATTCGGATTATAGAATAGTGGGATTAGGTTAGGTTTAGGGTAGGTTTTGTGTATATATAATCATCCATTACTTCTTTGACTGTGCACTTGTGTGTGTACATTACAATGAGAAAGGGAAAGACTCCTAGTTCAGCCTCTGGGGCAGGTGGCCCTGGTAGAGGGCATGGGGCAGTTGGCAAGCCCACTGCCACTTCTGCCACTGCTAGCAGCCCACCACCCGAGCTGAAGAGACCTGATTTTTATCCCTCAATGCAGGAGGTCATATCAGGGGAACAGGCTGCAGCACAGATCTCAGGAGCGGTGTCTAGTGTGGAAGGCAGGGAGCCCCAGTCTTCCACTAGTAGCAGTGGCACTGGAGGAAGGAGCCAAGGGCCTAGGGTGTGTGTGTGTGTGTGTGTGTGTGTGTGTGTGCAGCAGCAGCAGCAGCAGATCTACACACACCCTCCTCCTGTCCTGAAGCACCAACATCAGCTGGCACTGCCAGCAGTGATTTTTCAATGGGGAAGCAGAAGATATTAGTATGGGGAGCCCTAGCAATGATGATGATGTGGGTGCTGTTGCTGGGAGTGGTGCAAGGGCAACCACCTCTCCTGGGCAGGCTCCTCCCTCCGACACCCTCCCCCCCCCGGGATTTTGAGGATTTGGGGGAGGATGTATTTGAGGGCATCCTTCCCCACTTTGGCAGCAGCAGCCCAGCTTCATAAAATAGCAGCAGGGCATCCTCTCCTCCTATGCTGCAAGGTGGAAGCAGCAGTAGGGATGTGCGAATGCGGTTTGGACATTCGGTGTTCGGCCCGAACTTGGCCCATTCAGACAACCGAACAGAACGTCCAAACCCCCGGACAGTTTGTCATCTTTTGGGTGGGGAAAATGGGGTAAACAAGCCCAGGGAGGAGGGGGGCACCTGAGGATCAGACTTCCTGGCACCAGGGGTGGAGAGGCTTGGAATAACAGCCTGCCTGCCCAATCACAATCCCTCTTTTCCTCAGACCACTGGCTTTGCAGTCTGCGATTGGCATGGGGCTAGGCTGCAAAGAGCCAATAGGGCTTGTGGAAAGGCAGACGCAGCTAGTAACAAAAGTTGTTGCCCTCCCTCCCCTTCTGAATTCTTCTGAGCTAGCCACTGATCCTTTCAGCAGCATTTCCAGAGGTATCCCTCTCCCAGCAGTTTGCTTTCCTAACAATTCATTCCCATCCTCCTCCTATTTCACCCATTCCCACACATCTACCTCCCTAGCTTCATTTATTTAACTTAGATTAGATAGATTTCAGAGTTATTTTTATTTTGTATCCCTCCCTGTTTTCTTCCTCCCTCCCCCCTCCATTAAATCCTTTCCCTCTCCCTCTATATATTACATCCCTGATTCCCTTCCCTTGTTTTTTTTATTTATTTAGAGTACGATTAGATTGATTTAGGTTTCATTTCAGTTTTTTACCCCTCCCTGTGTTGTTTGTGTTTCCCCCATCCCATATATATATATATATATGGGATGAGGGGATCTATCTATCTATCTATCTATCTATCTATCTATCTATCTATCTACAGAGAGAGAGAGAGAGAGATATTAGATAGTTGTAGCAGTTAGCTTAGTTATAGACATAGAGATAGTGTTTAGTGTCTGTGCCTGGTCAATCCAATGTCTGCGGCTGCTGCCAATGCCGCCTATGCTGTCTGTGCCACAGGTTCTGACACAGCAATCCAATGTCTGCTGCTGCTGCCAATTCCGCCTATGCTGTCTGTGCCACGGGTTCTGTGTCCAGTCAATCCAATGTCTGCTGCTGCTGCCAATGCCTCCTATGCTGTCTTTGCCACGGCTTCTGACCCAGCAACCCAATGTCTGCTGTTGAACTTCATCAAGTTGACTAGAACCAGAAGGAACTTGGAAGATAAACCAACATCCATTCACTGCAGGACAAACTCAGCCAGCTCTTCCTCCAGGTACGTGATGTATCTTCCATTATCTCTGAGGGCCTTGAAGATGGAACGACGCCTGCTTTAGGGATGTGCAAACGCGATTTGGAAGTTTGGAGTTTGGGCCGAACTCAGTCTGTTCGGATGACCAAACCAAACTTCCAAACCGAACCCGAACCAACTGAACCAAACTTGAACCGAACTACAAACTGACCGAACAGTTCTTTCATGTTCGGCCACATTCGGCTGAGTTAAGGCAGGAAAAATGTGACTGAAGGCCCAGGGAGGGAGAGGCAGCTGAGGAGCAGACTTCCTGGTACCGGGGGGTGGAGAGGCTTGGAGCAGCATCCAGCATGCCTAATAACCTTTCCTTTTCGACTGAACACTGGCTTCTCAGTCTGTGATTGACCAGGGGCTAGGCTGCACAGAGCCAATCAGTCCTTGAAGTAAGGTGGGAGCATCAAGTAACAAAACTCTTTGCCCTGCCCCCCTTCCAACACCTTCTTAGCTAGCCACTGATGCTGTCATCAGGCATTTTCAGAAGGCTCCCTGACTCCCAGCAGTTTACTTCCCTCATCCATTCCCAATCCTCCTCCATTTCACCCATCCAACAGATTTATCTCCCTATTATCATTTAGTTAGATTATATTAGATAGATCTAGCACTTATTTTTATTTGTTACACCTCCCTGTGTTCTATCTCCCTACCCTCTATTGAATCTATTCCTTTCCCTCACCCTCCATATTCCATCCTTCATTCCCTGCCCCTGGTTTTTGATTTATTAGAGTAGGATTAGATTGATTTAGGTTTTATTTTAGTTTCTGTATCCCTCCCTGTGTTATTTTGAGCTGTCTGTGCTCCCCCCCTCATTCCTATGTGATTAGTAGTTGCTAGGTAGGATTATAGTTAGCTATTACAGTTAAGTTAGTTTAGTTTATAGAGATACAGTGATCTAGTTTTAGAGTGTGTTTGTTATATTCCATTACTTAGTTCCATAGGTTTTATAAAAGTTAATAGAGAGTTAAATTGCAGTTAAATTTAGTGTAGTAAAAAAATAAAATAAAATAAATATATTTAATATACTTGTGTGTGGTTTGGAGAAATGGAGAAGAGAGTTATGAGAGGGCGAGTCCGCTCTTCTGTCTGCAAAGCAGCCAATGAGGCACCTGACAGGGGCCGTGCCATCAGAGTTCCAGCAGTGGGCAGAAGCAGCAGCACAAGCACATCCCCACACCCCAAGCTGTGAAGGCCTGATGTTGGGTCTTGTTTTCCGAGCACTAAGGGCCAGGGGTTTGGATGTCGCCTCCTGGCAGTGGAAGAGGCTGTAGTGGCTGTGTCATCTGTGACTGCAGGCGATTCAGGGGATGAAGTATCCCAGCAGGGACCAGCATTGTTCCCTGACTCCCCCATTGTCGAGACCCTGGCTAGAGGCAGGGCCCGATCCCCGGGCACCAGCAGCAGGGAGCATAGCAGTAGCAGAAACAGCATCTATAGGGGGCAAGGGGAGAGTGCTTCTCAGAGTGGGAACAGCATGGGGAGTCCAGCAGCCTCCGTCACTCTGTTTGTGGATGGGGACAGCAATGCAGAGATTTCTGTGGAGGAGGTCCCTCTATCTGGTGTTGCTGAGGTGATGGCTGTCCCTCAACGAGCTGTGTCTCCAGTGCCACCATGTCCTGCCCCTCCCAGGAGTATGTCACCCGGTGTGAGCCAGAAGGCAGGAGGGGCTAAGAAATCATTAGAGATGGGCAAACATGGTTTGGAAGTTCAGTGTTTGGACCAAACTCAGTCTGTTTGGTCAACCGAACAGAACTTCTGAACCGAACTCGAATTTCAAACTGAATTGAACTGAACCAAATTTCCAAACCTCGTTCTGTTCACACATTCATACTGGCAACACACACCAACAAACTTGGTTTTGAATGGCCAAACTTGGTTCGGAAGTTTGGAATTCGACCGAACTCTGTCTGTTTGGTTGACCGAACCGAACTTCCAAACTGAACTCGAATTTCAAACCGAACTGAACCAAACTGAATTTCCAAACTCGAATTTCAAACCGAACCAAACTGAAACAAATTTCTGAACTCTGTTCTGTTCATCCATCCCTAGAAATCATGTGTCTGGGAGCATTTTAAGGTGGTGCAGGCGGATGATCCCCGGGAGGTGCGGTGCACTTTGTGCAGCAAGGTGGTGAAGCGTGGGCAGGTACTAAACAACCTAGGGACATCCACCATGTCCAGGCATCTTAAAACATGCCACAGTGCTGCTCTGCTAAGCAGGCAGGCTGGGTCAGTGGACGGAAGCAGGTTCCTTATCCAAGCGGCCACTCGTCCTCCATTGAGCAACCGTCCCACTGCAGCAGCTGCCTCTAGTAGCAGTAGCAGTATTGCTGCTAGGGGGGAACATCAGAAGCAGCAGTAGAAGCAGCAGTGTCAGCCCACAATGGAGGACCTGTGGTGAGGGCAGCTTGCAAGGCCATCGGCAGCTGGAGGGCAGCATGGCTTTCAAGAGAAAGCCACACACCTGTTGGGTGAGATGATCGCTGTCGATGGCCAGACCTTCTCCATTGTCAGGGACACAGGGTTTCAGTGGTTGATGGGGCTCCTGGCCCCCCAGTTTAAGATGCCTTGCCACACTACCCTCAGCCATATGGAGGTGCCAGGCCTGTACAGGGCTTTGAAGGAGAGGGTGAAGGAGAACCTGGCACTGGCAGGGACTGGGGGTGCCACTGTCCATTTAACAACTGACCTGTGGTCCGGCTGGAATGTCCGACATGCGTATCTGGTGGTGACGGTGCACTGCTTGGAGGACCCAAAGTTTGCATTGGACAGTGGCAGGAGGGGTCCTGAAGCAGGGTATAGGTGGACCCTGCTTCAGGCGAAAGTCATGGATAGGGATGGGCGAACGCAGTTCGGAAGTTCGGAGTTTGGACCGAACTCGACCAGTTCAGCAAACCAAACTTCTGAACTGAACTCGATTTTTGAACCGAACCGAATTTCTGAACTCGGCTCTGTTCACCCATTCCTAAAAGATAATATTCCATTTAGTTCAATGGGGTTTGAATTTACGAACATTTGTTCAGAAGTTTGGAGTTCGGACCAAATTCGAATAGTACAGTTGACCGAACCAAATTTCTGAACTGGATCGAACCGAACCGGATTTCCAAACTCAGTTCTGTTCATCCATCCCTAGTCATGGCCTGCCCCCAAACCTCTAAGAACATTGAGGCAGCCCTGAACGCCGTGGTGGGGGAGTGGGTGCACCGTTCACCCCCGGATGTGTGGTGACTAATAATGCATCCAATATATTGAGGGCTGTCCGCGATGCGAAATTTACCAGCATCCCTTACATAGCACACACCCTCAACCTGGTGGTCACAGACGCTCTGGGCTTGGGGGAGAAGGGGATTAGGGCAGGCAGCCGTAGCTCCCTGATTGAGCGGGGGAGGAAGTTGGCGGGGTTCTTTAACCACAGCTTTAAAGGCAGCGAAATCCTCTGGGCCAAGCAGGCTGAGCAAGGCTCCCCAGGGATTCTGCTGGTGCAGGACATATCCACGAGGTGGAATTCCACCTTCCTGATGCTCGAGCGGCTTGAGGAGCAGAATGCCGCCTTGCATCAGGTGGAATTGGACATGGGGGCACCTCCAGGCTTCAATGGGCCAGAATGGGAGATCCTGGCACAGACGGTCATTGTTCTCAGACCGTTCCATGAGGTGACAAAGACCATCAGCTCTTCCACAGCCACCATAAGTCAGGTGACTCCCTCTGGTCCAGAGTCTCCACGGGAGCCTGGAGGAGACTCATGCCATGATGCCTGTGCACCTGCCCAGGTTGCAAAGCTTGAACCCTGCCTCAGTCTTCCTGCCTTCTGCTCATGCCATGCTGCCTGCCCACCCACCTGGCTGCCCAGGTGGTCTAGATCAAAACCTGCCTCAGTCTGCCTGCATTCTGCTCATACTATGCTGCCTGCCCACCCGCCTAGGTTGCAAAGCATGAATCCTGCCTCAATCTGCTTGCCTCTCATGCCATGCTACCTGTCTGCCTACCCTGGCAACCCTGGGTGATGTGCACCACTGGTCTGGTAATCCTGCTGCTTCTGTCTGCTGGTCCATGGATGCTCTGCCCTGGCCAATCCAAATGTGCCCACACAATCCTGCTGCTGATGTCTGCTGCTGTATGGGAGGTATTCCGTGACAAATCCAACCATCCTGGCTCCATGGGTGTGGTGTACAGTCAAATCCTGCTGCTGCTGTCTCTGCTGTTCCACGGGTTCTGTTCCTGGTCAATCAAAGGTCTGCTGCTGCTACTGCCAATGCTGCCTCTGCTGTCTGTGCCACAGGCTCTGTGCCCGGTCAATCAAAGGTCTGCTGCTGCTACTGCCAATGCTGCCTCTGCTGTCTGTGCCACAGGCTCTGTGCCCGGTCAATCAAAGGTCTGCTTGCTACTGCCACTGCTTGCTGTCTCTGCTGTTCCACGGGTTCTGTTCCTGGTCAATCAAAGGTCTGCTGCTGCTACTGCCAATGCTGCCTCTGCTGTCTGTGCCACAGGCTCTGTGCCCGGTCAATCAAAGGTCTGCTGCTGCTACTGCCAATGCTGCCTCTGCTGTCTGTGCCATGGGTTCTGGGGCCCATCATTCCACTCACAGAGAGCCATTGTTCAACCACATCAAGAAACAGCTACTCCAGCCCCAGGACCTGCCATCAGGGTGTCTGGGGCCAAGTTAATGGCAGGGAGGGATGTACAATATCTAGAAGCTGCCACTCTAGCCCCAGGACCCACCATCAGGGTTCTGGGGCCTACATTACAGGCAGGGAGGGATGTCATTCCACTTCATCCAGAAGCTGCCACTCTAGCCCCAGGACCCACCATCAGGGTTCTGGGGCCATCATTCCTCGCACAGAGGCACTGTCATTCCACCACATCAAGAAACATCCACTCCAGTCCCAGGACCCTCTGTCAGGGTTCTGGGGCCAAGTTACAGGAAGGGAGGTCTGTGACCAATATATAGAAGCTGCCACTCTAGCCCCAGGACCCACCATCATGGGTCTGGGGCCATCATTCCTCACACAGAGGCGCTGTCATTCCCCCGTATCAAGAAACAGCCACTCCAGACCCAGAACCCACTGTGTCAGGGTGTCTGGGGCCTTCATTACTGGCAGGGAGGGCTGCCCAATATCTAGAAGCTGCCACTTTAGCCCCAGCCCAGGACCCACCCTCAGGGTTCTTGTGCCCTATCATTCTGCTCACGGGGCACTGTCATTCCACCTTTTCTTTATGCAACCTGCTGTTCATGGCAAAAGAGAGAGAGAGAGAGAGAAATGAGAGAGAGAGAGAAAGTCTCCCCACTACTAGAAGCAAAGACAGACACGATCCCATCCATGCTGTAGCCAGCACTTTATGGCCAGAGAGAGAGAGAGAGAGAGAGGCTTCACACTAGAACGAGAGTGATGGGGGTGGAGCGGGAGAGGTAGGTGTATCCAGTTCAAACTGCCACCTGCCAGAACCAGGAAGAACTCCCATCTGTGCTCATGCACCCGATTGATGCCCATTGGCCATTGTCCACATCCAGCAGCAAACCTACCAGAATCAGATGGAATATATCAATATAACACAACGTAATATATGTGCATGCCTGCCTGCCTGCCTGCCTGCCTGTGTGTGTTCCTGTATCTGCTGCTACCACCTATCGCTTGATTGAATGACGTGTGCCCAACCCTGGCAACCAGTGTCTGCTGCTGCTAGTGCCAATGGCCCCTAGGCCAATATGTTGTCTGTGCCAAAGGTTCTGTACCCTGGCAAACAATGTCTGCTGCTGCTAGTTGCCTGGCCCCAGGCCTATATGCTGTCTGTGCCAAGGGTTCTTCCCTGACAACCAATGTCTGCTGCCAGCTGGAGCCCCGCACTTGCCTGACTGGGCAAAAGGCTGCAGCCAGCTTCTCCCCCATTAAGTGATTCTTCCTCCCTTCCCTGGCTCTAGACCCCATCCCTCAACTGCCTCTGCCTTCTAGTAGCAGCAGCAGCAGCGGGGACACTCGATCGGGCTGGGAGATAAGGCTGTTTGTTTACAAACAGCTCCTCCCCATGTGCCAATCAGAAGGTTGCTACCTTGTAAAGAAGGTTCTTCAAGATGGCTCCAAACATTCTCACAACTGGGTTGTGCATGCTCACCCTATTCAAATAATAGGCCACATGATGGTCTCGAGCTCCTCTAGTATAAAAAGCACCCACCCCCTCTGAATGACAGGTCTTTTCAACCCTTTCTAGAAATGTAAGAAAAGAATTCCACGTGGGGCTGGAAGGGTGGGTGTTGTGAGAATGTTTGGAACCATTTCAAAGAACCTTATTTACAAGGTAGCAACCTTCTGTTCTTCGAGTGGCTCCTCACATGATATTTTTACATGGCTCCGCTGGGTGGGGAATCTGTGGGTGCACCAGTGCATGGGTGGGGCATGCACATGGCTGCACATGCATCCCCACTCACCCACCACTCATCCACACCCACATAGTAACCACCGTTTCCCCCGGTTGCTCCTTGCATTAGGATGATTGGGGGGGAGTGAGTGGAGATGCGTGTTAGGTGTGTGCGCACATACCCCAACTCACCATGGGCGCGTGCACTGTGTTGTTCACAAGGGGTTCCCCCACCCATGAACACACAGAAATATGTGTGTTCATGGCTGGGAGGAGAGGCCCGTGTAAAAACGGCCACATTCTCACAACTGTCTTACTTATATGATCTTAGGTAGGAATTTAGGATGTAAAACGATATCTATTCTGTCTTGGAAAATAAATCTGCAAATATGGTTCTGAGATTATTAAGGCTGCTATTTCATTAACTTTTCTTAATGAAGTTATTTCTAACAGGAATACTGTCTTTAAACCCCCACCCTATAACCAGCTCATTTGCACCCCCATATAATCAATTCACGCTGCCCCATGGGCACAAATTAAATGGTTATGGGTTGGGGCAGCATGAATTGATTATATGGGGGCGGGGCACAAATGAACTGGTTATGGTGTGGGGACAGCATGAACTGATTATGGGGGCACAACTGAACTGGTTATATGTCTCTTTTCATGGCATAATGTGCTTAATAAGCTAGCTGAATTTTGGGTGTCTTGTGCGTGTGATAGCAGCACCTCTGGACTGGTTGCACTGTATGCGTACACAAGGCACATGCAGCACCAACAGCAAGAAGCAACAGGCCCGGGAGGCCAGACTGGATAAGCTCACCCCCTCCACCAGTAAGGAAGTGAATGCAGTCAGTCTCTCTGTGCCTGCCTCACTGCCCGCTTGGCTGCCCCTGCAGTGGAACCACTCCTGGGGAGTGGTGGTAGACACTTGGCTGGGAATGGGGGGGAAGCATTGGGAGGCCATGATTCTCCATGGTTGCTTGGAGGGGTGGAGAATGGGAATCCTTCCTGTCCAGAGGGAGTAAGTTTTATGTATATTTATACATTTGCTTAATTGGGTGGGGACTAATTATGCAAATTAGGCATTGCACCAAGACTTTGCATATGGCCTCTCAAACCCTGGGGCCGGTCCTGCTGCTAGTGCCAAATGGCCCCCAGGCCTGGCCTATATGCTGTCTGTGCCAAGGGTTCTGTATTGACACCAAGCTCAAAGCCTGCCTCAACCCAACTTCCTGCCTCTCATGCTTTGCTGCCTGTCTGCCCACCCAGGTTGCTTCTAAGAGAGAGAGAGAGAGAGAGAGAAATAAGAGAGAGAGAGAGAGAGACAAAGTCTCCCCACTGCTAGAAGGAGAGACAGACACAATCCCACCCATGCTGTCACCTGCACTATATGGTCAGAGAGAGAGAGAGAGAGAGAGAGAGGTTCCCAGCTAGAATGAGAGAGATGGGGATTGAAGGGGGAGAGGTAGGTGTATCCAGCTACTCTGGCTGCCACCTGCCAGAACCAGGAAGAACTCCCATCTGTGTTCATGCACCCAATCGATGCCCATTGGCCATTGCCCACATCCAGCAGCAAACCTACCAGAATCAGATGGAATATAACACAACGTATTATATGTTCCTGCCTGCCTGCCTGCCTGCCTGCCTGTGTGTGTTCCTGTACCTGCTGCTACCACCTATTGCATGATTGAATGACGTGTGCCCAATAGGCTTTAGGCTGTCATTCCACTATCCCTCAATCAGTCATGCCCGCCCGTCCCAGGAACCATCAACTATATTCTGGGACCATCATTCCAGCCACTGGGAGATGCATTCCATTCAACTGTATCCAGAAGCCCGGTGCCCGTATGGCAGCCTGCCCCCCCAAAAAAAGTCTACACCTCCGCACCCACCCATGGATGCCTGCTGAAGCTGCTGGAAATAAAAGCCCCTCCGACCACCATCTCCCGCCGCCTGCTGCCCGCTGCCAAGGAGCCTGTCTCTATTTCTCTCTGTCACACCCACCCACCCAAACACAAGCCTTGTACCTCCTGGGGAGCAAGTTGAGACCCTGCTGCTGGCACAGCACAACTTTGGCTAATAATTATGATACATGGGGTGGCAGGTGCTGCTGGTAGGGATCAACAAGCTGTATGCGATTCTGCCACCTGCCAGCCAGAACTTAAACACAGAGGGATAAAAGATTGGACAGGTCAGTTCGTCACAATAACAAGAAATATAACTTTACTTAACAAAACAAAACAACAACAACAAAATTATAAAACAAAACCCAAACATTTTAAAATAGAAAGGAAACTTATGCACTATTAGCTCAGTCTTTTGGCCTGCCCCCCGGAACTTGGGGGAAAGGCGCAAGTGGTGCAGGGTCCTAGGGGCAGGGGCCACACCTGCTGGCATTTCATAGCCATGACCACGGTGTATTCTATGGCCCTTGGCACGGTCGCCCGCCAGTTGGAGAGAGACTGGCGGAAGAGCTCCAGGTCGGCCCTCTCAGTGGAGACGTACTTGGAGACATACTCTGAGTACGCCTCTACCTTCTTCTCCCTCAACTCGACCGCCTGGAACTGTTCAATCAGTCAGTTTTCAATCAACTGGAGGCTAGCGACAAAGTCCCGGCTGGTCCCCTGCACCTGGCCAGGAAAGGTCCATGCCACTTCAGACTCCTCCTGCAGGTAGTGCCACTTCTGGCTTGCCTTCCCCCCCCACTTCTGCTGCTGCACAGCTGCTCCACAGCCACGCTGCCAGACTCCTGCGCCCGAGCCACCTTCTGTTGTGGGCCTTCTCAATATGGGCAATTAGGCCCAATGTGGTCCCCCCCTGGCCTTCTTGAACCTTTTCCAGCACAGCTAAAGAAGATAAAAAAGATAGGAACATAAGAAGTGCCATACTGTGTCAGACCAATGGTCTGTGAAGCCCTGTCTGCATTCTATCTCCACAAGTGGGTGGACTGGGTGGCCAATCTCTCTCTGCAGGGGACTTCCATTCCTAACAGCTCATAGGCAATCCATTCCTAGTTGTTCCAGTCCCCGTGTCTTACTTTGCATATGGCGATTCCGTCGCCCTTCTCATAAAACTTCCAGACATCTGACCTTGTCTGCCGAATGTCTGGGGGTGTCACTGGCGAACTCCGCCTCGGGGTCCTCCTTGGGCTGGCACAAGTGCTGGGGCCGGAATCCAATTCCTCTCTGAAACAGGAACACATAAACTACACCTAAGTAATGTCCTTGGGTTCCTAGGGGATGCTAGCGATTGCAACTAGAAAGGCCCTGGCTGGCACGTACAAATCCTGCCCTTCTTTGGTTGCTGTGGAGGGATGAGACCCTGGCTGGCACTTGAAAATCCTGCCCTTCTTTGGCTGCTGTGGAGGGATGGCAATGGGGAGACCCTGACTGACTGGCATGTGCAAATCCTGCCCTTCTTTGGGTGCTGGGGAGGGATGGCAATGGGGAGGCCCTGGCTGGCATGTGCAAATCCTGCCCTTGCTTGGGGGTGCGTGGGGATGGCAACTGGAGAGTGGAGACCCTTGCTAGCCTAGCACATGTTTGGGTGGAGGTGCTGCTCATGCTCATGCCTGACTGCTGGAAGAGCCCCACACACTACAGTACCCCCTCTTTCTGTGGCAGACATCTGCTGCTACCCATTGATGCCCACTGTTTGTGCCTGACTGATGCCCACCGCCCACTCACCCACCCGCACACCAGTGAACTCGTTCTAACAGATAGAGTCTTTCTTGTCCTCAAAATAAATAAAAAAGTTTACAAACCTGGCAGCTGTGCCCACCGCTGACTCCTCATCCGAGGAGCCAGCCGCCAGCACCGAAGGTCCAGGGGCAGCGACCTCCTCCTCCTCCAAGACCATCAAGTTGGACCTCAGCTGGGGAATCATCACAGCAGCCTCCATCATTTTAAAAATTTTTTTAAAGTAGCAGTCACCAGCCAACCTAACCAAAACACACAGTCACTCACCACACACCTAACACCAGCAACCAACCAAACAACACAGCCAACCAAACACAAACATCCAAAACGCATGAACCGAACAGCCACCCAGGAAAACACACACTCCCTCGCCAAACAGCTCCGCACGCACTCGAATTTTCGGTTTCTGGCATGATCATGCTCTCTTGCGATAGTTTTCTGAACGCCCGAACCGAACATGACTGAACCGAACGGCCAAACTCGAACCTGGTGAACGACCCGAATGCACAAAATGAATGCACGAAATGAAACCAACGGCCAAAGCCGAACCGCAACCTGTTCACACATCCCTAGCCTGCTTATCTCTTAGGACCAACTGACAAATGTTCAACTGCTGTTCACATGTAACCCTTCTCCACTTCAGCCTTCAAAGTTATCAAGCCACTCTAACCCCAGGACCCACTGGCAGGGTTCTGTGGCCCATCATTCTGCTCACAGAGAGCCATCGTTCACCTGCATCAAGAAACAGCCACTCCAGTCCCAGGGCCCACCGTCAGGGTTCTGGGGCCTACATTACAGGCAGGGAGGGATGTCCATTCACTTCAAGAAGTTGCCACTCTATCCCCAGGACCCACCGTCAGGGTTCTGGGGCCCGTCATTCTGCTCACATGGCGTTGTCATTCCACCATATCAAGAAACAGACACTCCACCTCCAGGACCCACCATCAGGGTTCTGGAGTCTACGTTACAGGCAGGGAGGGCTGTCCATCCACTTTGAGAAGCTGCCTCTCCAGCCCCAGGACCCACCATCCGGGTTCTGGGGCCTACATTACAGCCAAGAAGGGATGTCATTCCACTTCATCCAGAAGCTGCCACTATAGCCCCAGGACCCACCGTCAGGTTTCTGGGTCCCATCATTCTACTCACAGAGAGCCATCATTCAATGGCATCAAGAAACAGCCACTCCAGCCCCAGGACCCAACGTCAGCATTCTGGCGCCTACATTACAGGCAGGGAGGGCTGTCCATCCACTTCGAGAAGCTGCCACTCTAGCCCCAGGGCCCACCGTCAGGGTTCTAGGGCCCGTCATCCTGCTCACAGGGCGCTGTCATTCCACCGTATCAAGAAACAGTGACTCCAGCTCCAGGACCCCCCATCAGGTTTCAGGGGCCTATGTTACAGAGAGGGAGGGTAGTCCATCCACATCATCCAGAAGCTGCCACTCCAGTCCCTGGACCCGGATTCTGGGGCCTATGTTCCAGGCAGGGAGGGCTGTCATTCCACTTCATCCAGAAGCTGACATTCTAGTCCCAGGGCCCACCATCAGGGTTCTGGGGCCATCATTCCGCTCACAGGGAGCCATCATTCCACCACATCAAGAAGTGATTATTTTTAAAGAGGACTGGCCTGTTAGGACGTATCCAGTTCAGGAGATTGTGGTATTGAGGCCCTTCACGTGGTGTTTGATTTGGCTGGGGGCAAGCTATGGGTGCTGCTAGTATACCGGGCCCCTTCCTGTCCGGCGGCATCCTTTACCACTCTAGCAGAGCTTGCCTCGGAGGTGGTGCTGCGCTCCCCTAGGACCTTGGTTCTAGGGGACTTCAACATTCACGCCAACGCCAGACTTGTGGGAGTGGAGCGAGAATTCATGGCCGCCATGGCAACCATGGATTTGTCCCAGCAGGTTATTTGCCCGACCCATGTAGGGGGGTACACCCTCGACCTGATCTTTGGCTCTGGCCTTGAGGTGGGGGGTCCGGTTGTGGGGGATGTCAGGGCGGTGCCCTTGTCATGGATGGACCATTATCTCCTTCTCGCCAGTCTCTCAGTGTGCCCCCTCCAGTAGGGAAAGGGGCCAGTTAGGATGGTCCACCCTCGGAGGCTGATGGAACACCAGCGGTTCCAAGAGGTCCTGAGGGAACTAACCTTGGACCTGGACAGTCACTCTGTTGATGAGCTGGTTCAGTGTTGGAACAGCTTGCTGTAGGAGGCTATTGACAGGGTGGCGACAAGACTCCCTCTGCCTCGGTCTCATCACCGCAGGGCCCCTTGTTTTACTGAGGGGCTGCAGTATAGGAAACG
Source organism: Sphenodon punctatus (assembly GCA_003113815.1). NCBI lineage: Eukaryota > Metazoa > Chordata > Lepidosauria > Sphenodontia > Sphenodontidae > Sphenodon > Sphenodon punctatus. The sequence goes on along the minus strand of QEPC01014676.1, from coordinate 2,160,446 downwards.
AGTAGGCAGGAGGCTGGAGAGATGCTGGCATCGGACTCGATCTGACTCCGACCGACTTCTCCATAGGGCCCATTTGTGGTCCTATGTTGAGGCTGTGAGGACAGCAAGGAAGGAATGCAAGGAAGGAATGCGGCGGTCCGGCTCCTCTCAGGGATGGGTCATCGGGAGCACATAACACCTGTGCTCTGGACTCTGCACTGGTTGCCAATAGCGTGCCGAGCCAGGTTCAAGGTTTTGGTGTTGATCTATAAGGCCCTTCATGGTATGGGCCCCTCGTACCTCAGGGACCGCGTCACTCTCTGTGCCCCAGAGCAGCTCCTTCGGTATGCCAGGGTGCCTTTTTGGCGGTCCCCCGCATTAAGCAGGGGGCCACAATGGAGAGGGCATTCTCGGTGGCCAAGCTGCATCTTTGGAACTCCCTTCCGGAGGAAACTCGCCTGGCCCCAAGCCTTTTGACATTCCGGCGAAGTTGTAAAACCTGGCTGTTCACCCAGACCTTTGGGGAGGGATGGAGGGTGGGTTAGGTTTTTTTTTATCTCCCCTACCCTATTTATTGTTTTATAATGATTCCCGGCCCTGTTTTAATACTTTTAATGTTTGTATTTTGGAATGTTTTAACTGTTTTAGCTGTATTTTATATATGTGGCTGTTTTATTGTAAGCTGCCCCGAGTTGTTTTAGGAGGGGCGGGGTATATATTTGATAAATAAATAAAATAAATAAATACATTCTAGGCAGAGAGGGCTGTCATTCCACATCATCCAGAAACTTCCACTCCATTCCCAGGACCCACTGTCAGAGTTCTGGGGTGTCATTCTGTTCACAGAGAGCCATCGTTCCACCACATCAAGTAACAGCATCTCCATCCCCAGGATCCACCATCCGGGTTCTGGGGCCTACGTTCCAGGTAGTAAGGGCTGTCATTCCACAGCATCCAGAAACTGCCACTCCAGCCCCAGGACCCACCATCAGGGTTCTGGTGCCATCATTCTGCTCACAGGGAGCTGTCATTCTACTGTATCCAGAAGCAGACACTCTAGTCCCAGGACCCACCATCCGGGTTCTGGGGCCTACATTCCATACAGGGAGGGCTGTCCATCCACATCATCCAGAAGCTGCCACTCCAATCCCAGAACCCACCATCAGGGTTCTGGGGTCGTCATTCTGCTCACAGAGACCCATCATTCCACCGCATCAAGTAACAGTAACTCCATCCCCAGGATACACTATCAGAGTTCTGGGGTCTACATTGCAGGCAGGGAGGGATGTCGTTCCAGTTCATCCAGAAGCTGCCACTCTAGTCCCAGGACCCACCGCCAGGGTTCTGGGGCCGTCATTCTGCTCACTGGGAGCTGTCATTCCACCACATTAAGAAACAGCCAGCCACCCCAGCCCCAGGACCCACCATCAGGGTTCTGGGGCCTACATTCCAAGCAGGGATGACTGTTGTTCCACTTCATCCAAAAGCTGCCACTCTAGTCCCAGGAACTACGATCAGGGTTCTGGGGCCGTCATTCCGCTCACAAGGAGCTGTCATTCCACTGCATCAAGAAACACTCAGCCACTCCAGCCCCAGGACCCACCCTCAGGGTTCTGGAACCTACATTACAGTCATGGGGAGCTGTCATTCCACAGCATCAAGAAGCAGCCACTCCAGCTCCAGGACCCACCATCAGGGTTCTGGGGCCTACATTCCAGGCAGGGAGGGCTGTTATTCTACTTCATCCAGAAGCTGCCACTCTAGTCCCAGGACCCACCATCACGGTTCTGGGACCGTCATTGTGCTCATGGAGAGCTGTCATTCCACCGCATCAAGAAACAGCCAGCCACTGCCTTACAAGGCTGCGAGATCTCACTACATAAAATGGAAATAGTGCATTCACACATTAAAAAACTCCAGCATTTATAACACCTGGTATTATCTCGAGCACTTATAAAAACCCATTTTTGTCATGTGTAAAAGTGGCCTAGGGCTCCTTACCTTTCCTGTCCTAGACTGGAACATCCAGTTCAGCTGTGTAGAGGTGGCAGGAGTTCAAAAACTGGACTGTATAGAAGTCTGGTTGGTTGCAAGTGTAGGCAGGAGTGCAATCCCCAAGCCACCATATGTTCTCACCTTCTAACCTCTCCCCCTGCTGGGAATTTCCCATGGCTACTATACCGAGTTAAGCAGTTGAGTGGCAAGGTCAATGTGGCACATGTCCTATATCCTCCCAAATTTCTTTCCATGGTGGGGGAGCTGTTTGGATCCAGGGGTTGACTCCTTGTTACCAGAGTCCATTGAGCTTGGATTGCCACCTGTGGTGGGTTTTTTACCTGACACACCCATAAGCCCAGATGGAAGTGTCAGGGGGAAAAATGACTAATGGGCAACCCTACAGTGGCTGTGTCTACAATACCACTGCTTCTAATTGCTGCAGGCCATCCTCCTACACCCAACGGATCTTTTTGCACCAGCCCAGACATGCCCTTCCGGGTTGTAACAGTCCTTATTATTCATCCCAGCTTTCTGATTGGTGGCCCACCCAGCATATAAGGCTGGCTGGGAGCAACGGAAAGCTGGGTGGAATTTATGACCTCATTTCCAGTCATTGCATTGTTCCTCCTGTTCCTGGTTCTTCTACTCTGGTTTCTGTTTCCCTGGTCTTGCTCTGCCATTGCTCCTGCTCTCCCAGTTCTGCCCTTTGGTTCCTGTTCCCTGTTTCACCAGTTCTGCTTTCTTCCAAGCCATTGTTTCCCTCTGACCCTGATCCTTCCTGACCCCTGATCCCAACCCAGCCATCCACCTATGGTCCAGATGCCCCTGTCCCTTACTTGAGCTCCATTTCTCCAAGATTCAGCTCCTTTCCATTGGGGAGTGCAGAAGCAGCATTGTATCTTGAACTGCAGGAGGTTTCAATATTTCCTTGCAGTCCATGAAACCTTGAATTACACAATATCCTACTTTGATGTATTTCCAAAACAAATAAGAATGTTCATATTCACAAAGATAATTTACAGCTTTTTTTCCCCTCAACAAATTGCTGAATTTGAATCACATTAAACTGGACTAGGCTGGTAAAACAAAAAGTCAGTAACTCGGTAGTAGTAATACCTGGTAATTTGCATAGCCGAATACCTGCCTCAGTACTTGGATACAAATAGGCTAGCTGAAATGTTGGATTTTGCCTGCGGGTACAAAATTTGCTACCCATTTCAGTTCTCTCCTGTGAAGTTTCTTCTTAATGGATGAGTGAGTGTATTTCAGAAATTCTTATATTGGGATGGGACCCACACAGCCATTTCTCACAGTGTCCCAACTTTTGTTGGACTGCCACTGGATAGTCAGACAAGCTTTGTAATACAATAATTATAAAACATGAAATCCATTAGTTGGCACACGGAAGTCCATTTTAAAATGACAGTGAATAAGAATGCTAGTGTAACTAATTGGTATTCAGGCTGACATATTTCTTTTTTTAAAAAAGATTATTCAGTGAACCTACATGTATGCTTAGGAGGACAACAAAAGGTGAAATGTTGAATGTGTAGTTATGATAAGAAGCCACAAAAATTAGATGCTGGATCCTCTCTGGTAAAAGAGCATCTTGACTTACATACGTTGTGCAGCAAAAAGTCTCCAAAACAGACATGACCTTTGTCCTTAATAAATTCTCTTGGATGACTGCAGGCTTGTTGGCATCAAGAGGGCAGTTATCACTGTCATAAAACTGCTACACAATGTAGGTAAACCTGATGCAGAATTCATTAGTCCTGCATCTTGCCAAGAAAATTTTCCCCAAATTGTCCTGATTAACACAGAATATCAGCGGTTGAACCTCAAGGACATTAATATTTAAAGAACAGATAATGAGCACACTGTGTTTTTCTGTTCAATGTCATTAAAAAAAAATTCTAGGGAAAATGAAAGGGCACTAACCAAACATAAATAATGTGAAGAATCAAGTAACGTTCTTGATCTAACTTAGCGCTGCAGCAGGTAGAACATTTTCTACCCACACGTAATACCCACATTTTTGGACACACCCAATGGGCATGGATGCCCACAAATGTGGTTATTACTGGGGTATCCCAGGACACCCTGAGACACCCCAGGATGCTGATCCCAGCACCCATGACTCCCTCGGCTGACTCATCACCACTGGGAGACTGCTTCTCCAGTCCTGGTTGTTGCTCACTGCTTGCTGATCACTGATCCTCCCCAGCACGCGTGCTGCTCAGCTGATATGGGGACTTCTCCACTTGCCTTTTTCTAAGCAGGGGGAAGAGGAGCGAGGAAGCCTCCTCCCACCTGCATGTACCCCCCTGAGCATAGAGCAGCATGCAGGCTGGAGAGGAGCAGGGATCAGTGATCAGGGGCTGGAGGAGCAGCACCCTGGCCATGAGGGGATTCATCCTGGGGAGTTGGGTAGTCCATTGGGTCATGTGCAGGTACCAATTGGTGCTCAACACAACTGGGGCAGGGAGGGCACCCCAGATTCAAAACTTTTCATATTTAAACCCAGATTAAAACTCTAACCCAGATTTAACTACAGATTGAAACTCTAATTCAGACTGTGACAGAATCCTGACAAGACGGAGGTGATACTAGTGGGTAGGTCGGCAGAGGCAGTGGCCCCCTCAGTTGAGGGAGTCTGTCCTCCACTGACTTCCCAGGTACGGAACTTGGGGGTGCTCCTCGATGTGCAGCTGTGTCTGGAACTCCAGACGGAGGCTGCGGTGAGGGGTACCTTCTGCCGATTACATCTGGTGCAGCGGCTTCGGCCACTGGTTACGGTTCATGACCTGGTCACGATCATCCATGCTTTTATTACCTCTTGGTTAGATTACTGTAACGTGCTCTATGTGGGGCTACCTATGGTTATGGCTCAGAAGCTGCAGCTGGTGCACAATGCAGCGGCCCGGCTCCTGGTGGAGCTGGGCCGCAGGGACCACATTACACCAGTGTTCCGAACTCTGCAATGGCTGCCGATAGTCTTCTGGGCCTGATTCAAAGTGTTGGTATTAACCTATAAAGCCCTACACAGCCTGGGCCCTGCCTATTTGTGGGATTGCCTCACTCCTCGGGTTCTGGACTGGCCCTTGCGGTCATCTTGGGGTGCTGTGTTGGAGGTCCCTCAGGTTTCCTGGGGGCCCATGCAGGATAGGGTGTTCTCAGTGGCTACACCGCGCTTTGGAACTCCCTCCCAGTGGAGGCCCGTCTGGCCCCGGACCTCCCCATATTTCATTAGAAGACTTGGCTGTTCCGTCAGGCGTTTGGTGAGGGAGAGGGGTAAGGTTGGGTTGGTGGGTGTCTTTCCCCCCTCTTTTATTGGTTATTTGATGTTTTAATTGGTTTTATAGTATTTTATATTGTGTTTTAATGTTGTTAGCTTCCCCGAGCTGCCTGTGGCAGGAGGGATGGGTATAAAACTAGTAAATAAATAAATAAATGGGAAATATTTTATAATTTTAAATTCTGCTTCTCAGTTGTGACACTTGTATCATTTCTATAATAATGAGTAAATACATTTTTAGGGTTCAAGGTGTTAGGCCATTTTTACATGGTACCGCTGGATGGGGAGATGGGTGTGCACTGGCGGTGGGTGTAGGTCTGTGTGCTCCCTTTCCCATGGGCACACACCCACCTTTTCCTAATTTTTTTCTGAAATGCCTTGGTGTTCGTAACTTCGGAATTTGGCATTTTTGGACGCCACTGCCGGTTGCTCTGTGGGTGGGTATGGGTGGAGATGGGTATTGGCCGCCAACACCCACCGAAAGTAGCATTTACATAGACACCTCCACCCATCTCCATCCAGGGAAATGCTCCCCACCCACCGGCCAACACCCATCTCCACCCAGAGGAACATGGTGGAAGCACCATCTGTGCACAAGGCCCATGGTGATTGGACGCAGTGGTACCCTGAAACATGTAAAATAAAATGTAACACCCATTTTATGGGTGTTAGAGCATCTGTGTAAAAAGGGCCATAGATAGAGATAGTGTGTAGTGATTCAGTTTTAATATTTGATAGTACGTTTGTAGGACTAGGCCTTTGTAGATATTAGATAATATTCCATTTAGTTCCATAAGTTTTACAATAGTTAATAGCAGTTAGAGTTTGTGTAGATAATTATATATAATATTAGATTTCAAATTTGAATAATAATAAAAAACATATATATAAAATATTTGTGTGCATTCTTTGGGTGGGAGAAATGGAGAAGGGAAGCAGGAGAGGCCAGTCTGCTTCCCGTAAGGTGGTTAATGGGGCACGTGGCAGAGATGGCAGGGGCTGTGCCAGCAGAGTGGCAGCAGGCATTAGAAGTAGCCCAAGCCCATCACCACGCCCCAAACTGCAAACGCCTGATTTTGGTAATCAGGCTTCACAGGCTCCCAGCAGTGGCACTAGCTGGGGTGTGATTCAGCAGTGCCTCCTGCCAGCATCCTCCACTGCCACGCAGGGCACTGGAAATCCTGCAGTCCAGGAGGCTGTGGTTGTCTCTGCTGTGGCTGCAGGAACAGGTGCAGCATGTGCTTCGGTGTCGGATGTTCCTCAAGGGCCACTGATATTCCCCATTATTGAGATGATTCCCAGCAGTCCAGAGCTGGTGGATCCCACCCCAGATGCTAGAGGCAGGGCCCAATCCCCGGGCAATGACATCAGGGAGAGGAGCAGCAGCAGCTATAGGGGGCACAGGGACAGTAGCAGCAGCATGTTGGGGAGTTCATCAGTCTCAGGGTCCCAGTACTCCCTTTCGCAGGGGGATATCACTCAGATTGGAGACTGTTAGGCAGACACTAGTCCTGGGGTGGAGATGTCTGGTGCTGAGGTGATAGTTGTCCCCTGAGAGCTCTGTTGCCACCATGTTCTGCCCCTCCAAGCAGCGCTGTCAGCGGTATGTCACCCGGTGTGGGCCAGAAGGCAGAAGGGGGCAAAGAATCCTTGGTCTGGGCACATTTTAAGTTGTTGCAGGCGGATGATCCCAGGGAGGTGCAGTGCACTTTGTGCCAGAAGGTGGTGAAGCATGGGCAGGTGCTCACCAAACTTGGCACAACTGCCATGGCGAGGCACCTCAAGGCATGCCACAGCGCTGTGCTGATAAGAGGGCAGGCAGGGGAAGTGGACGCCAGTGGTTTCCCGACTGTAGCCGCCAGTCGTCCGCCTCCATCAGCGGATAAGCATCCTGCTTGAACAGCTACCTCTAGCAACAGGAGTGGTATCGCTGCTGGGGTGGGGTGGGGGGGAAAAGAAGCAGCAGCAGCATCAGTGTACCATGGAGGAGCTGGGGTGGGGGCATCCAAGTCTGTTGGTAGCTGCAGGACGTGGAGGGCGGTGTGGTTTTCAACTGAAAGCCACGCGCATGTTGGGGAAAATGATAGCGTTGGATGGGCAGCCCTTCTTGGTGGTCAGGGACATGGGGTTTAGGTGCCTGATTGGGTTCCTGCCCCCCCCAATTTAAGCTGCCCTCATGCACCACCTTGAGTTGGCAGGTGGTGCCAGCCTACCGGGCTTTAAAGAAGTGAGAGAGGGAGCATCTGTTAAGGGTTGGGGGTGCCACCATCCACTACACCACCAATCTGTGGTCGTGTCAAAATGCACAGCATGCCTACCTGGCAGTGATGGTGCACTGGTGGCAGGACCCAGAGGCAGCATTTTCCAGTGGCAGGAGGGGTACCGAAGCAGGGTATAGGTGGGCTCTGCTTCAGGCAGTAGTAATGGATGGCCCCGACACTGCTCAGAACATTGAGGCAGCCATGATCGCCATGGTGAGGGAGTGGATCACATCTGGTGCACCCTTCACCAAGGGGTGTGTGTGGAAGGACAACACAGCCAACATCTTGAGGGCAATCCACAAGGGGGCTTCACCAGCATCCCTTGTGCCGCACACACCCTTCACCTAGTGGTTAGGGACGCTCTGGGCTTGAGGGAGAAAGGGATTGGGGAAGGCACCCTTAGCTCCCTGATTGAGCGGGGGTGGAAGCTGGCTGGTTTCATTAACTGGAGTTTGAAGAGCAGCGACCTCCTCTGGGAAAAGCAGGCCGAGCAAGGCTCCCCAGTGCAGCAGCTAGTGTAGGATGTGTCCACACGGTGGAATTCTACGTTCCTGATGCTCGAGCGGCTTCATGAGCAGAAAGCCGCCTTGCATCAGATCCAAATGGTGATGGACATCAGGCCACCTCCAGGGTACAATGGAGAGGAATGGGAGATCCTAGCTCTCAAAGTTTTCGTGCTGAGACCGTTCTTGGCCATAACAGAGACCATCAGCTCCTCCACAGCCACCATCAGCCAGGTGACCCCTCTGGTCCAGAGTCTCCTGAGGAGGCTGGAGGAGATTCTCCAGGGGCAGGATTGTGGCCCTCAGGGCATGAAGCTGGCGGATGAGGTGGTTGACCTGGTGTGGCAGCTTAAGGCAGGGCTGAAGGCACAGTTCAATGAGCTCCTGAAGCAGATGGAATATGTTTTGGCAACCATGCTGGACCCCAGGGTCAAGGGTAGTGTGGCACGCTAGGCAGTGCTATATGGGCAGGTGGAAGGGTGACCTGGTGGAGAGGGTCCAGCAGGCAGAGAGGGCTCTGGAAAATATGCAGCAGCACCAGAAGGATGCCCCTGGGGATGGTGATAGTGGGAGAAGCCACCTCTTTCAGCCGGTGGGGTCTATCCTTGCCCCCAGCCCTAGCAGTAGCAGCACCAGCAGCAGGCTGAGCAGCAGCAGCATCCCTATTTCCACCAGCAGCAGCTCCTATGTGAAGGGCACGTGAGGGTGTATGACAGCGCCTCAGCAGCAGTGGAGAGCTACCTGGAGAAGGATCCGTGTATTGATCCCAGCAGCGATCCCTTGGCCCAGTGGTCCAGCAAGACCAACGTGTGGCTGGTCCTGTCCAAAGTGGCCATGGGTCTGTTGTCCTGCCCATCAATGAGTGTCCCCAGGGAGCGGGGTTTCTCCATGGTGGCAGACATTTGCTCACCGCAACGTCTGAAACTGGGGGGGCAAGTTGGTGGAGCAGAAGCTTTTTATAAAGGTGAACCTTCTGCTGCTGGCATTCCCCGAGCTGCCCCCTGGACATGGATTGATGGTGCACTGGCACATGCCATCTCATGCCATGGGCAATCTTGGGACAGGGCTCCTTCTCAATCTGGGCTGCTGCTGCTGAGGTGCTGTCCATCCCTCCCAATGCCCAGCACCCACTCTGCCCCTTCCTATCCCCCTCTCTCCCCCCCTTTCTCTCTCACTAGATGGCCTCGGCTGGCCTATCTGACTGACCTCATGACACAGGGTCATATTGGGATGCTGTAAGCCTGCCAGCCGGCCTCTGGCTAGAGGATCTCAGCCCACCTATCCAACTGGCTCTCTCTCGCATGTGCACTGCACAGTCTTCACCAGCCTATCTGAGTACCCTGCCAAGGTCCCAGCCTGCCTTCCCTACTGCCTCTCATGCCACGCTGCCTGTCTGCCCGCCCACCTGCCCAGATGACCATGATCAAAGCCTGCCTCAACCAACCTTCTGATTCTCATGCTATGCTGCCTGTCTTCTGCTTCTGTCACTGCTGCCTCTACCATGCCATGGGGTTTGCTACCAGGCTGCTCTACCGATGCCTGGCAGCCTGCAATGTCCAGCCAAGTAGGGGTGCCAGGCAGGCCACCAAGCCCCAAGCCTTCAAGGCCTCTTCTGCTGCTGCTGCCGCTGGGTCTCAGATTGCCAGCCATGGCACCATGGGCACCCCTGGGGGCCAAGCACTGAGCCTCCCTACCCGGGCAAGCTGGAGTGCCAAGCACCAAGCCTTCCCGGTCTCTGCTGCTGCTGCTGCTACTGTGTCTCCAATGGCCTGCCACGCCCCCACGGGCCCCCATGGAGTGCCCCAAACCTCTTCCATGGCCGAACTTCCCAAACATTCGGGGGGGGGGTCTGAACTGCACAGGACGGAACCCATGAACCCGAACTAAGTTTTCAGACCGAACGTTCAAACATCCGAACCCCGTTCTGTTCGCACATCCCTAGTGTGTGGTGGGGGTCATCTGTAAGAATGCAGTTGCCAGTAGGTTGTGGTGCATGCGAGTGCCTGTGCTCCACCCATCTCCACCCATCTCCAACTATCACCCACGCATAAAGCAATGGCACCAATTCTGGTTGCTCTGTGCGTGGTGATGTGTGGAGGTGGGTGGAGATGGGTGACCACCCATGCGAACAGCCGCATAATCACCTCCACCCACTGGTGGTACACACCCATTCCATCATCCACCATGGTGCATGTGAATAGGGTCAAAGTAAGAAAAAAAAAAAGGAAATAATTTATGTTGCTACCAGTTTTATATAAAAAAGAAGAAAAATATTCCTTTTTTCCCCTGGAGATCACATATTTCAATGCATTGTGATTAGCGTGCTGCCTTTTTTAACTAATGTCATTTTCTAAGATTAGCTTTTATAGTAGTTTGTGCTTCATAAAATAATAACTCAATCCATTTTTTTGTGTTGTCTAAAATTTTGTGGAGAGAAGTTTCAAAGGTACATTTAGAATTTAATCCCTGTTGAACGGCAAATAAATGTGCCTACATGTGGCTTTTTACAATGGTAATTCAGTGGTAACAACATCAGACGTCACCCCTGATGGTTACCAAATGGTACTTTCAGAGACATATTTTCATGATTTCAAAAGGCATGGCAGCCATAGACTGTAGTTTGTAAATGCAGATTATCAACTGCATGACAATCACATGCGGGTTTTACTTTATCTCAACCTTCTCCCTGTTTTGTTTTGTGTTTCAATTCTGTTGGTTGTGGCATAATGGCCAGGAAGTCTAACTGATGTTTGTATATTTTCTCAATTCCCCTTGTTTCTGGACATTTTGTATAATATGACTGTTTGCTTCTAATATTTTTATTATGGCAAGCTTAATATTGGGCATTTTTACACACACGTTAAAGTTCCATATTTTTCAATGTTCTGGGTTTACAAGTCCACAAGTAAGTTCCGGATTCATTTTTCACACACACACACTGCCCTGAGGCAGCCTAAAGTAGCCACAGCTGTAGATGTGACAGTCTGCCATGGAAACCAAGTGACCACAGCTGCCTGGAGCAAAGCAGTTTACCAGAACTTTTTACACACAAAAGTTCTGGGACAAGGTCTAGGAAGACATTCAAAGATCTGGATGTTTAAGATCTGGGAGAGTGATTTGGGATGAATTCTCACCTGCGGCAGTGGTGGCGGCAGCGAGAGGGATGAGGGAGACATGGCAGTGCAGGGGAACTGGTGGCCAGAAAAAGAGCCGGTGCAAATGGGGATCTTCTGTGGCTTCTCATGCGCATGTCAGGGCAGGATTTAGCACCCTGACATGCGCGAGAGAAGCCGCATCAGATCCCCATTTGCACTGGCTCTTTTCCTAGCCGCCGGCCCCGCCACGTTGCCATGTCTCCCTCGCCCCTACCGCTGCCTCCACTGCTGCCGCAGGTGAGAATGCAGGCTTAGACACACAGAACGTTCAGGATGTAACAGCAAACATCCAGGAGAAATGTGTGTGTAAAAACACCCATTTCTAATAGGATAAAGGTACCTGAGAAACAGAATTCACCAGGAATAGAGCAGGTCAGCATGGTCAGTGTTGTCAGTTAGGCTTCTAAACCTGAAGCCCTTTTACATTCAACAGCACTTATATATGCATTTAATTATAAGCATACACATATGCATCAGGAGCCTCCCTGAATAGAAACAGTAGGGATGTGCGAACGCGGTTTGGAAGTTCGGAGTTCGGACCAAACTCAACTAGTTTGGTCGACTGAACCGAACTTCCGAACCAAACTCGAATTCAACCGAACTGTTCGGTCGAATTTGAACCATTTCAGAAGGCCAAAAACAACTTAAAACACCGGGTTTGAATGTATGACCTGGGTTTGGAAGTTTGGAATTTGACCGAACTCGACTAGTTCGGTCAACCGAACCGAACTTCCAAACCAAGCTCGATTTTTTAACTGAACCGAACTGAATTTCTGAACTGGGTTCTGTTCGCACATCCCTAAGAAACAGTCTTAGGTATGGGCTGAAATTAATAAGTTAAATTAATACTGAATTCAGAAGATTTGGTACATTCATGTCTATGTAATACGAGGAGAAAGGAATATGAAACAGTATTAGCTTTTCATGTTTGTTTGGTGGCTGGGCCAAATTCTGGCCAGAGTAAGGGCCCTCACTCCGGGCAGGATTAACGTGTGACGGTTCTCAGTGATGTTATGTGGGAAAACACTCTCAGTGTCCTTTATTACCATTCAGCCCATATATAACTCAAAATCTTTATACAGCCTAGCACTTCACCCAGTGCTCTCTCACATAGTCCCTTTTCACACAGACACTCTAACACTGATAAAATGGGTGTTACTTTTTATCATACATGCTGCAGGGCACCCATAGAGCACACCTGCAGTCCTGCAACATGGGGTGTTTTCAGACGTTACGGGGCCGCTTGGCCCCGTACCGAAAACAACCCATTCATTCCCCGACGGGGTCACCCCGTCACGCCATATCAGACGTGCCGGGGGGATCCCGTTGGGGAATCTGGGAGGGGGCGGGGCCGCGCAGTGCAACATGTGGCCGCATGGCCCCGCCCCCTCCACGCACCCTGCCGCCTGCCCTCCGGGGAGACGGGCGGGCAGCAGGGCCAATGCGGCCACCGCGCCGGGCCAGATGCGCCATGGCCCGGGATCCCGCCGGGGATCCCGGGCCATGGCAACCGGCCAGACGTTACTTTTTTTTGGTCCCCGCTGGGGATCTTTTTGACCACGCTTCCCGGGACATTCCCCCGGCTAGCCCGGGAAGCGTGGTTCAAATTGACCCCTTGCGGATATTGACCGTGGCGAACATCTGGCGGCCGCCAAACAGACATTCGGGACACAGTGACCACAGGTGGGTATTCACCGTGGTTCACTGTGATCTCGTAACGTCTGAAAATACCCATGTATAATAAAATATAACACCCATTTTTATCAGTGATAGGTTACTTTTAAATGAGGCGCTGAAAAGCCCCTCCTGAGCCCCGCCCTGAGAAAAAAGCTGCATGTGGAGTGTTTACATGCTCCCCACAATGCCGGAAGTAACATGCTCCCCATTGTTGGCAGCGGTGGCGGCTGGAGATTCGATGCTTTGAAGAGGTGCATTCTGAAAGCCTACTTTTTCAGGCTTTCAGAACGCGCCTCTTCAAAGCACCACATCTCCAGCCGCCGCTGCCAACAACGGGGAGCACGTCACTTTCAGCAGTGCGGGGAGAATGTAAACTGTCCCCATGTGACTTTTCTCTCAACACAGGGCTCAGGAGGCGCATTTCAGTGCCTCGTTTAAAAGTGGCCTTAGAGTATCTGTGTAAAAAGGACCATAGACCACTGTAACTACCTTTAACATGGGTCCTGGTCAGACACGTGTGCCTTTCCTTGTGTAGCTACTGGCTGTGAGCTGGCTTTGTCCTGTGTGAATCAGAGCCCTCCTCGGCTCTGGCTCCTGCCTGCATGCTTCCCCCCCCTCTCTCTCTCATTCTAGTGAACTACCCTTTCAAGTGAGTTTCATCTCTGTTTTTCTAGCCTCAGAGCTGGCCTCGCCATGCCTTGGCTCAGCTGACCCTAGTTTGCCTTATAGGATAACTCCTTAACTCCAAGGGCAAGCACCTGTCTCTTGCTAAGTGCTGTCCTCCTTTGTATTGGTGTCTGAACCTCTTTAGCACCTGCTCGGGCATGGTCTACGGTCCATCACAGCATAGGGACTTCTCCACTTGGTGCTATTCCTTAAAGGCCCTGTGCTCTCCTTATCCCTGTTACAAATGGAAATACCAAAGCACAGTTAAACAAATATTTTATACTCAAAAAAACTTATATTAAGGTTTTATATTTAAATCTTTAAATGTTTTATACTCAATAAAACTCATTTTAAGAGAGAAGTCAAGGCTCTTACAATTCAAACACGCTCCAAGATGCATGGAAATTTTATGTTAAGGCTCCCACCTTAATATGTGCTCCATGTAAGCAGAAAAGACATATAGACTCACATATTGTGCTCATTTATAACTTAGGTCCCATGCACCCATACTTTCCCTTGGTCTTTCAGCCCTAATACTCTTCCTCTGCAGGTTGGGTGCAACACTAAAGCTGGGAAGAGCAAGCGCATCCCTACCTCAATCTTATGCGCTTGATCTCTGACAGCTTCTCCACAAGATGCCACCTCCTCATACACACACTTTCCCCACTGGCCAGCTGTTCCCAGTCTTGTCTCGACGTACACATCCCACACCCATCAATTTTATTTCCCCAACATCCATCCCCACTCCCCATACTTGGCTGTCCCATTCTCCCCAGCCCAAAGCAAAGTACATAGACAAAGCATATATACACTTCCCCACCCAACTCTTGTCTCACTCAGACTTGTCTCTGAATAAGGCCACTTTTAGATGCCCCCACCCCCCGGTGCATATTTTGACAGCAGGGGTAAATACTCAATTTCCTTCTCTGCATCCCTGCACATGTCTGCTGCAGAGGGGGGGCTTTCAGACCAGTCGATCCCTTCGTATATCCTGACTTCACATTCCCTCCCGCAGCCAGAATATGTGCCGGGGGGGGGAGAAGGTCTGAAAGCGGCCTAAATGTCACCCATTCAACAGCCTTCTCCCCTCATATACACCTCCACACACATGCATGTTCCATTTCCATACAATCACTGCTCCACACCCCTGGCTACTCCCAGGCCTTGCCCATGAATACACATCACCCATCTCAGGCAGGTCTACCCATAATGGTACACTCATAAAGACTTCACCAGCATGTTGCTGTCCCCTTCCTATATACACACTTCCCCCACTTCCCAAATGCCTGCAGTCTCTGTATACATCCAGTATCGATCAACTTTCTTCCCATATATTTACACACACACACACCCCGCCCAGTGTTTGGATGTTCCATTCTCTCCAACCTAAATAAAAGCATATAGGCTAAGAAGCATGGTCAGGGGGCAGCTTGATGCCCCCTCACCTCCTCCTGTCCCCAGATTCAATGTTGCCCCAAAACTGCAGAGGAAGAGGATTGGGGCTGAAAGACCAAAGGACAGTGTGGGTTCATGGAGCCTAAGTTGTTGCTTAATATTTTTCTTTGTGACCCCAGACAAGAGGAGTCCGGAGAGCACAACTAGAACGTGAAAGGCAGCCCATGCTCTGCAAGCCTTGACCTCTAAAAGCTCCATTTTCACTTTTCTGCATGCAATATGGACAGGAGTAGGGCCTTCACACAATGCCACAAGTAAAGTCTAGTATTGCCAGAAGGGGGATGAAGTGTCACCTTGTTCCTGGTGATTCTGCTTCTTCTTCTGACCCCAGGAATATCAGTGGTTGGGTTATAGAAAGGTTTAGGCTTTTACTTTCCTACTGATGTTGCTCAATTTTTAATATTTGAATGGGAATGGAATTGTTCCATCTATGTGATGTAATGCAGCAGAAAATCATGAAAGTACCAAATGATGAAGACCAAAGTAACCAAAGTAGCTAAAGTTAATGAAATACTGAATACCAAACCCCTCCCCTAGCAATAAAGAAGTAACAAAAGGACTGGTGAGGTTGCAGCTCATCTGCATACGCTCCCAGCATCCTCGGCTGTCATCGCTCGAGGACACCACGACTCTCCTGGGGCTTGGCCTTCCTGCCGCCCCAAGCTCCACCGACCAGCGGGCCGAAAAGCGCGCGCCTAAAGGCGCGCGCCTTACAGGTACTTTTCTCCATTTCTTTTCTACTGTACTTCCCCCTCCTATCTTACTCACTAACATGTCTGCCCTATTTTCTCGCCTTTTCTTTCCCTCCTCTCCTTCTCCTCTTCCTGTCCATCTTTTTCTTCCTCTACTTTTCTCCTCCCAGCTTCTTCCTCCCCCCAACCGATCACCACTCTCTAACCTCCCCCATACATCCTTTGCTCCCTTGGCTACTTTCTCTCATTGCTCCCCTTCCACTCCTGTCTCTAGCCTTCCTCGATGCTCCCCTTCTCCCAATCTTATCCCTATTCCTCCTGTCTCTAGCCTACCACGACGCTCCCCTTCTCCCAATCTTATCCCTATTCCTTGCCTCCCCCCTCATCAACTACCATTTTTCTGCTCCCTCTGGAACTGTCGCTCATCTATCAGTAAAGCTCCCTATATCCATGATCTTTTCCTCTCTCGCTCCCTCCAGCTCCTTGCCCTTACTGAAACTTGGATCACTCCCTCGGACTCTGTCACGCCTGCTACCCTCTCCTGTGGGGGTCTCTCCTTCTCTCACCAACCCCGCCCTGAAGGACGGGGTGGTGGGGTGGGCCTCCTTCTTGCTAAATCCTGTCAGTTCCAACCAATTTCTCCTCCCCCCTCTCTCTCCTTCCATACCTTTGAGGCTCACTCCGTGCGCCTCTACTCCCCCCTCCATCTACGTGTTGCTGTCATCTACCGTCCCCCTGGTCCTCTCTCTTCCTTTCTTTCTGACTTTGAGTCCTGGCTCACTTTCTTCCTCTCTGTTGATATCCCCACTCTCATCCTTGGTGACTTCAACATTCATGTTGATGACCCATCTCAGCCCTCAGTCTCTCGCTTCCTCTCCCTAGCCTCCTCCTTCAACCTCCACCTTTGGACCAACTCCCCCACCCATACTAATGGCCATTCTCTTGATCTTGTCCTCTCTAGAAACTGCTCTGTCGCTGATCTCTCCTTCGATCCTCATCCTATATCAGACCACTTCCTTGCCTCTTTCAACATTTCCCACTGTCCCCCCTCCTCTTCCCCTTCTCTACGCCCCTTCCGTGACCTTCAAGCTATTGATCCCCTGGACTTTGCCTCCTCTCTCTCTCCCCTTCTTCCTACAGTCTTCTCTTCCTCCTCCCCTGACTCCGCTGTCTCTGCTCTCAACGCCTCTCTCTCCTCCACACTTGACTCCCATGCCCCTCTCTCTTCCCGCCCTGCCTTCTCCCACAACCCCCGTCCTTGGCTCACCCCTAGTATCCGCCACCTCCGTTCTTGCACTCGTGCTGCTGAACGACTCTGGCGCAAATCCCATTCTCACGCTGACTTCCTTCACTTCAAATTCTGTCTCTCCACCCTTACTTCTGCTATCTCCCTTGCTAGACAACACTACTATGCCTCCCGCATTGAGTCCTGTTCTCGGGACCCTCGCCGCCTGTTCTCTACCTTTGACTCCCTCCTCAAGCCTCCCTGTCCTCCCCCTCCTTCTTCCCTTTCTGCTCAGGATCTTGCCTCCTTCTTCACCTCCAAGATAGACAAGATCCGCCTCGACATCGCTTCCCACTCCTCTCTTCCCACTCCCACCCCTCTCCCTCCTCCCCCTCCTTCTCTCATGTCCTCCTTCTCCCCTGCCTCCCTTAAGGAAATCTCCTCTCTGCTCTCCTCCTCCAACCCTTCCACTTGCCCCCTTGATCCCATTCCTTCCCGCCTCCTCACCTCCATTACTCCCACTGTCGCCCCTTCCTTCCTGCACATCATCAACCTCTCCCTCTCTACTGGCTCTTTCCCTTCTGCCTTCAAACATGCCACAGTCTCTCCTATTCTCAAAAAGTCCACTCTTGACCCCTCTGACCCTTCTAGCTATCGTCCTGTCTCACTCCTTCCTTTTGCTTCCAAGCTGCTTGAACGTGTTGTCTACTCCCGCTGCCTTGACTTCCTATCCTCCAACTCCTCCCTTGACCCCCTCCAATCTGGCTTCCGCCCCCTTCATTCTACTGAAACTGCTCTCGCTAAGATCACCAACGATCTTCTGGTGGCTAAATCTAAACGTCTCTATTCCATTCTTGTCCTCCTTGATCTCTCTGCTGCCTTCGATACTGTTGACCACTCACTCTTGCTGGATTCCCTTCACTCCCTTGGCTTTTGTGGCTCTGTCCATAACTGGTTCTCCTCCTACCTCTCTGACCGCTCCTTTAATGTGTCTCTCTCCAACTCCGCCTCCTCCTCCTTCCCCCTCTCAGTTGGTGTTCCTCAAGGCTCTGTTCTTGGCCCTCTCCTCTTCTCGATCTATACCTCATCCTTAGGCAAACTCATTGCCTCCCATGGCTTCCAATACCACCTCTATGCTGATGACACTCAACTCTATCTCTCTACTCCCTCTCTCTCTCCCTCTGTTCAAGCTCGTCTCATCAACTGTCTCTCTGACATCTCTACCTGGATGTCTCAACGTCAACTCAAACTCAACATGGCTAAAACTGAACTCCTTATCTTCCCCCCTCATCCTTCCTCTCCTTCCTCACTGTCAATAACTATTGATGGAGTCACCATCCTGCCTGTCCCCCAAGCCCGTAGCCTAGGCTTCATCTTTGACTCAGCCCTTTCTTTTAAACCCTACATTGACTCTGTTGCTAAATCCTGTCGCTTCTCCCTCCATAACATTGCTAAGATTCGCCCTTTTCTCTCTGTCTCGTCTGCCAAAACTCTTGTTCATGCTCTGGTCATCTCTCGCCTCGATTACTGTAACCTCCTTCTCACTGGCCTTCCCCGGTCTCACCTTTCTCCCCTCATCTCTGTCCAAAACTCTGCTGCCAGGGTCATCTACCTCGCCAGTCGCTTCGACCATGTGCAGCCCCTCCTCTCTTCGCTTCACTGGCTTCCCCTTCCTGAACGAATCCTGCACAAGCTCCTAGTCTTCACCTATAAAGCTCTTCACAACCTTGCTCCCCCCTACCTCTCTGCACTTATCGCCCTCCATACTCCAGCCCGTGCACTTCGCTCCTCCTCTGTCCCTTCTCTCACCCTTCCACGCCTTCCCTGCTCCCCTAAGCGCCTTCGTCCCTTCTCACTTGCTGCCCCCCATGCCTGGAACTCCCTCCCTGTCCACATCCGCCTTGCCCCCTCCCTTCATACCTTCAAATCTCTCCTTAAAACTCACCTCTTTCGCTCTGCTCTGTCTGACTCTTTATCCTGCTGAGCCACTATTCCTATACCTATGATCGGTTTACCCTTATCCTTGCAACATGGACCTGCCTGCTGTCATTCTCATCGTAACCAAGCCAAGTACGTGCACTTGAGACCTCGCATCTTCATGAATGTTAGACCCCTTGTCTCTCCCTCTGTTCCCCTTCCTAAGTCTCTCCCCCAGCTCCTGTCTCTCAGATTGTAAGCCCTAGGGGCAGGGACCGTGTCTATTTTATTACTTTGTAAAGTGCCAGGTACACTGCTGGCGCTATATAAATGTTTGTTAATAATAATAATAATAATAATAATAATAATAATAATAATAATAATAATAATAATAATAATAATAATAATAATAACAAATACCAAAATAATGAAGAAGATAATTTCTCTATGGTGACAGACAAATTTGGACATTCATTCGTGGGAACAAATGTGAACATTATTTTTCACATCAAAAAATGTGTATTCACTTCAAGCCTAACCAATGTAGTATAGATAAGAATCTCTCATTCTGCGTTTAATACCCGATTTAGAAGCAAGTTGCTTTGTGTGTGTAATTGTTCTATAATATCATTTAACTACACAGCAAATTGATACATTACTTGGTATTGTCCCCTGAAATTCCTGTCAAACATATTATTGTTGCCTTCTTGCCTTTCCGCCCTTTTGTCAACAGACTCAAAGTTACGATGCCATTGGAAAATATTAGCAAGCTAAGAGATCCACTGGTAATTAGGCAATGGAATATCTGTTTACCGGTAAGAGCTTCAGGATCCATTTTGAGGCTTGCATGTATAACAACTTTTTTTTTTTGGCATAGCCCCCCTGGGAATCCATATGGGCTTATTAAATGTTAGGACATTCCAGTAATAATTATGCTTCCAGAAGGTATTATATAGCATGGGGAAGTGGGCTTGAATAACAACTAAACAACATGCATTTTACAATACAGCTAATGAGATAAAAATGAATTTATTGGATTTACAGGGAATGATTTAAGTGTATGTCAGCAGAAATCGCTTCCTTCTCTGGAGGCTGTTGAACACAGTATTCACTGCATGTAATTGGCTCAATGTTTGCAAAGTTACATTAAAGGATGCAGATTTCAGTGTTAAACTTCTGAGTAGATAACAAAATCTAAGCAATGGGGTTTAGAAAATGAGACCACAGAAGCATGGTTTTCAAAGCAATCCTCTGGCAGATACATAGTAATTGTCAGTGAATATGTGGGATACACATATGTGAATATGTGTAACATTTCTGTGGGAATTGTGGGCATGTTGACTACTTGCACACAAATTGTTTGCCTGAGAATCACATAGAATCAAAGAATCGTAGAGTTGGAAGGGATCTTGCTGATCATCTAGAGCTCACTGACCAGCTAGTTCAAGCTCCCTACTCCAAACCAGGTTGCCCCTATATTTGAAATATCACAGATGCTTGTTCTGCTGTGTTAGATTCCTCCCTCTCTAATATTTAATCGAAGTCTACCTTGAATCATCAATATAAGCCCCATTCATTTTTTTTTCCCTGTGGCAAAGGAGAACAAATGTTTTCCATCTTGTTCTGGCACCGTGTTAGATATTTGAAAACAGCTTTCTTTTTCTCAAGTATAAACATTCCCAGATCCTTCAGTCTTTCCTCATATGGATTGCATTCGAAACCCTTTATCATCTTGCTTGTGTCTCCTTTGAAACCTGTGTTTGGTATTTTGACATCCTTCCTGAAGTGTGGTGTTGTTTAACTAACGAGGAAACCTTGTGTGTATAATCTTTGATTCTTCTCTCTCTTTCTGCTAGCATTTGTGTGGGTTTTATCTTACCCCATAATCCACATAACAGATAAAACTTAAGTGTCTCTCTCAATTGTCAGGCAACAAGGGGAACAGAGATGAAATTTGAGGAGAATATGAGGAAAATAAACTATTTTTCCCCCATATTCTTCATCCACGTCTTCTGATCAGTGGAGCAACTGGGAAAAATATCAGAAAAAAAGATAGAGAAGAGGTGCTTGGGACTTCATTAGCCTGTGAACAAGGCAGAAGGACTGCTGATGACAGCCAAATGAGCAGAGAGTAAGATACATATTGTGAAGGTACGAGAGTCTGATAGAAAAGTAGAGCTCAAAAGAAGACAGATCTAGGTATGACAGAAGGGGAATCAGCTGGGCTACTGGAGTGCACTTGGGGTGCTACTGGATTTTGAGCTGTGTCTGGAATATCAGGTCACAGACATGTCCAGGAATGTCTTTCACCAACTCCATTGCCTGTGCCCTTTGGAAGAGCAGAACGTCTTCTTGCTCCCTGGCTGGGTGTGGTGTCTAATACAAGCCTGGGTCCTTTCATCAGTCCTCTATTTACAATATGGGATATATATGCTACTTTGGGACATCAACACCCTCCCCTTACATATTCTGCTTGTGGGGGAAATGCGCAGCCAAGATATGCACAGGGATCGAATGATTTGAAACACCACCACCCCCGTGAGTGACTTTTCCGGCAGAGATGCACAGGAATGCAGAGCTTGATTTCCTGCTCTGCATCCCTGTGCGTCTCTACCAGTAAAGCTGTGCAGGGGGGGGAGGGGCTTTCAGACCAGCCAATCCCTACACATATCCTG
This sequence comes from Sphenodon punctatus, assembly GCA_003113815.1. Lineage (NCBI taxonomy): Eukaryota > Metazoa > Chordata > Lepidosauria > Sphenodontia > Sphenodontidae > Sphenodon > Sphenodon punctatus. Next base: position 2,138,945 of record QEPC01014676.1, on the reverse strand, counting down.
GCTGCACATTTCCCCCTTCAGCCAGAATAGACACCGGGGGGGAGGGGGGAATGCCTGAAAGTAGCCCTAGGGTGTTTTCACACAAGACACTCTCCACCCACCACTACCCACCTACCTCCCACCCACTATATGTGTTACAGGGCACCCTTGGGCAACACTGCAGCCCTGCAACATGTATAGTGGGTGGGGAGTGGGTGAAGAGTGTCTTGGGTGAAAATTACCTTTGTCTCAGGCTCCACTAGGCACCTGACTGCTTATCCACTTTCTGAGTTAAGTCAGACACATTCCCTCCTGGGTGTCCCAGTTCCAGGTACCTTAACCTTTTTGGTAGGGATGCGTGAACAGAATGCAGTTCGGATGTTCAGCCGTAGGGATGGGTGAACGTGGTTCAGATGTTCAGAGTTTGGACCGAACTCGGTCTGTTCAGACATCTGAACTGAACGTCTGAACCAAACTCTCGAACGACTGAACAGTTCGATTGTGTTTGGATGAGTTCAGATGAGTTCAGGGGATGGTAAAAACATCTTTTCAGGGCCAAAAACTAGGTTTCTGTTTCGTTTCTGTTTCTGTTTCGATATCGCTATTTTTGAATTTTCGGCCAAGTTCGGCCAAACTGAACTCGGCTGAACCGAACCATTGAACCCAAACTTGGGTTTCGAACTGAACAACCGAACATCTGAACATCCAAACCGCGTACTGTTTGCTCATCCATATTCAGCTGTTCGGACATTTGGTTCAGGAACCGAGTTTGGGTTCGGTTGTTCGGTTCAGGAACTGAGTTTGGGTTTGGTTGTTTGGTTCGGGATCCGAGTTTGGGTTCAGTTGTTCAGTTCGGCAGAGGTCGGTTCAGCCAAACATTCAGAAAATCGGTATCGATATCAATATTGGTGCTGATATCGATACTGATTTTGAAGATTTTATTTTCGGTATCGGTATCATTTGGTCCTGAGACACTATAAGTTTGTTATTTTTATGTCTTGTTATATTGTTAATTTTTCTTTTTATTATTCAAATTTTTAATCTAATATTATATTTATCTACACTAAATCTAACTGCTATTAACTAATCTAAAACCTATGGAACTAAATGGAATATCTAATAATTACAAAGGCCTAGTCCTGCAAACAAACTATAAAACTGAATCAGTACACACTATCTCTATCTATCTCTTTAACTTAGCTAACTCCTACTTCATCTAATCTATCTATCTATCTATCTATCTATCTATCTATCTATCTTTTTACACACGGATGGGGGGAGGGGACACAGACAGCTCACACCAAACAACACAGGGAGGGGTACTAAACTGAAATGAAACCTAAATCAATCTAATCCTACTCTAAATAAATCCAAAAACAGGGGAAGGGAATAAGGGATGGAATATATAAAGGGAGGAGGGAGGATTCAGTGGAGGGTAGGGAGAAAGAACACAGGGATGGGTAAAAAATAAAAATAACACCTAAATCTATCTAATCTAAATAAATGATACTAAGGAGGTAAATGTGTGGAATGGGTGAAATAGGAGGTGGATGGCAATGGATTAGGAACACAAACTGCTAGGAGGCGGAGACTTCTGAAAACGCCTGCTGTCAGGAACAGTGACTAACTCAGAAGGTGTAGGAAGGGGCAATGACTTTTGTTACTTGCTGCGCCTGCCTTACTGCAAGTCCCATTGGCTCCGTGCAACCTAGCCCCCCCCCGTCCCCCATGTCTGTGAAGCCTGTGAAGCCAGTGGTCTGAGGAAAAAAGGATGGTTATTGGGCAGGCTGGCTGCTACTCCAAGCCTCTCCATCCCTGGTGCCTAGATGTCTGCTCCTCAGCTGTCCCCTCCCCCTCCCTGTGCCTTCCTGTGCCTGGCAGTCACGTTTTTCCCATCCGAACCCATCCAAGCACTATCTGAACATGGCTGAACTGTTCAGTCATTTTCGAGTTCGGATCGAGTTCAGTTCGGTAGGTTCTGGTTCAGTTCAGAAGTTCGGTTCAGTTGTTTGAACAGACCGAGTTCGGTCCGAATCCTGAACATTCAAACCTCATTTGCATATCCCTTCTTTTTGGTGCTTCTCTCCAGCATCTTCAGGCGAGCTCTTTACTGCTCCCTCCTGGCTCTAGGCACTTCGGCGAGCGTCTTTTTCTGATGGAGTTCCCACTCCACTCGTGGCTCTTAGTCTGGCAGCAGAGCTCCCACTCAGCTTCTCCTATGTCTGCCCCTCGCTCGCACAGCTATGGATGGTGCCTCAGACTCTGTCTCACCTCATCACACTGCCTGCACCTGCTCAGCATCCCACCTCACCCAGCATTAGCTCCCTTTAAAGGGCCAGGCTCCCTCAACTAGCCTGCCCTGTTACCCCCTTCTTTTCAAATATGGACCTGATCATAGGCATGCATGCCTTAATTATCTCAAGCCTAGACTACTGAAATGCACTATATGTGGGTCTACCCTTGAAGACTGTTCAGGGCCTGCAGCTGGTGCAGAATGCCATGATCTGCCTCTTGACAGTGGTGGGTCAGCAGAAGTTCCAGAGTCTGCACTGGTTGTCAATAGTTGTCAATAGTGTTCCAATCCATACAAGGTTGACTTATAAAGTCCTAAATGGACTGGGCTGTACATAACTAAAGGACCACCTCCCTTATGTCCCTCCATGACCTCTAAGGTCAGACAAGAGAACTCTCTTGCCATTTTCAACATTAGTCCAGGCCCCTGTGAAGCAGACATGGGGAGAGTTGAAATGGGTACTTAATTTAGTACCTGCAAGTAATACGCACTTTTTCAGGTAGCATATCAGGTACCCAGCTAGGTAACAATAGAGTACCTAGAAAACCCCAAAGTCAGTAACTTCCAGTACCAATTTTTCAAATTTGTGCTTACCGATCGGTATATCAAGCAAACAAAAAAAAATTGTAAAGAAATTTTTAAAAAATGGGACAAGAAGTTGATTTTCCAGGACTGGAAGTTGACTTTAGGTGAGACTGGAATGGTAAATCAATAAATATGTGTCAGATGTCAATAAATTGACCAAAAAAAAGGTAAAAAATAATTGGTACAGGAAGTCAACATTCTTGGACTGGAAGTCAACATTCTGGGACATTGGGTCTCCAAATCAGGTCACACCAGGGTACTGATTGATACCTGATGTTGTTGGGTTGAAATGTGTGCTGGAAATTTGTTGGACATATCCATTTTTATGATTACTTGTTTCAGCTGTAGCAGAGAGGTATTGTCAGTGGCTGCTCCACAGCTCCGCAACTTCCTTCCCTTTGGAGGCTTGTCGAAGCCTCAATCTGAACTTCTTCCAGAGGCAGTTTAAGACCTATTTATTTGGCCAAACATTAACAGGCAAGGTTAGGGTAGGGAGGGTGGAGGGGTTATGAATAGTTTATGTGGTTGTATTATTTATTATTTTATTTGTTCAAGTTTATACCCCATCCTTCCTCTAAGGTTCAGGATGGCTTAAAACATATAAAACATTTCAAAACATATACAAATTTTCTAAACTACTCCCCCCAATATTTTCTGTGTTTTATATTTGTTTTTATGATGATGTAAGCCTTCATGGAAGGGCAGAACAAAAATTGATAAATCATATAGATTCCATCAAAGGTCTGAATCATCTGCCCACTCCAATACAGAAACATAGCCATTTTACACCATCTCCATCTATCCAATGGGTGGGAGAGTGTCCATGTGAATGGGGCCAGGTAGGTGTGCGTACTCTGACAACCCACCCATCTTCACCCATTGAGCATCCAGAAAGGAGTTGGCAGACTCCGTGGGTGGAGATGGGTGGAGGTGGATGTTGAACGCCCACCAGTCCATGTGAATGAGGAAGCACACCCACCATGGGAAGGGTCCACCAAAACCAGCAAGACACGGCTAAAGATGCATTGCAGAAGCCCGCAAGCAGACACACCCACCAGGAGAGATGCTGAACACCCAGCCGGGAGCCCGTAAAGGAGCAGCGAGCAAGGACATGGGTGCGCTGGCTCCCAACATGTCTGGTAGAAAAGCACAAGACAAGACCAAGGTATTCAGTGCCACAACACAAACAGGAAGGGGCAGGATAAACCAAGGGACCCCTGTCGGGCTGTTGGGGAGGGGAGACCCAGGCCACCAACGATGGGGAAGAGGGACCAGGATGCCTAATGACAGCTCTCCCATTCAGACACAGAACAGAGGGTACAAAGCAGTGGCAGCTGCACCCCACCCCCACCAACAGCAACAGCACCCAGGGAAGAGAGCGCCTTCAAAAGCGAGGTAAGACAGGGAAACCCCACCCATGTAGGGAAGGAGGGAGGGGGCAGGGCTCATACAAGCACCAAGCACATGCCAGGGTTCCACCAGCCATACCGCTGACAGCTCCACTGCCTCCCTCCCACAGGAGAGCACCCACACATGGGAGCACAGCACCACCAGGGAGACAGCTGAAGAGGGCTTCCGTGGCAGTCAGGTAAAACAGTGGGAACCATGGGGGGGGGGAAGGGGGAGGACAAGAAATACACTAGAGCACCAACAGAGGTGCAGCAGGACAACTCACTCTGATGTATTCTCCCAACAGGAGAGCACCTGCTCCACTGCCCCCACAACCACCAGGTGGTCCCCACACAGCAAGGCTGCATGATCCCCAACAGGCTGCCACCAAAAGAGGAACCCCTGGTCCAGGGATGAGACCCTGGACTTCATACATCTGTGAGGGGCTGAAAAGATCCAGGCAGACCTGGTGCGCTGCTTCAAGACAAAGCATGTCTATGAAGCCATCATAACCCAGGAGATGCAGCACATGGGGTCCAATAGGGATGGGGCCCAATGCATACAGCAGGCAAATGACTTGAGGTCTGGATACAGACATATCAAGGACAACAATCTCAAGTTCAGCCATACCATGCACATATACAAGTTTGCAGAGGAGCTGGGTTGCTTTCTCTGTGTGGACAGGGAGATCATGGACTCCTGCATACATGGCTCAGCCTTCACCAGTAGGAGGAGGAGAAGGCATCCCTGGAAACTGCAATGGGAAACATCACCCTCCTTGTACACCCCCAAAACCCACAGGGTCAGAACCCATAGGAACAGGGGGTCCACGGGGAGCAATCAGACACCAGGGACACCACCACAGGAGGAGGAAGACTATGATACAGGTAAAAGAATGACCCCATGGAATGGGGGAGGGTCACACAGCCCAAGACATCCAGGACAGTCAGGGCCCCATCAGGGAAGCAAGGACGAACTGACAGATGGGGGTAGGTGGAGTGCAGTTGGTAGGGTATTTGTCTTACCTTTTAGTAATTTTAATATTATAATATTTTAGTTTTATGTATTTTATTGTATTTTTATATGTTGTTGCTGCTCCGAGCTGCCATTGTGCAGGAGGATGTGGGGTAAAAATGTAATAAATAAATAATTAAATAAATAAATAAATATTGTCCCCACAGCTCAAGGGGACTTGGGGGTGCAGGAAGAGGTGATGGAGAATCTGGAGGCCATCCCAGAGCCCAGAGCCCAGGATACTAACTGTAGGTTCACACTGACATGGGCACAGTGGCAGGAGGTGCCATTGTGTCACAAAGGGAACAGGGGCACAGCAGTACAGCTGGCCCCATCCCCTCCCAAGGGCATCTAAGGAACATGCAGGGGGACAAAAAGGAGAGGGGCCTGGAACACCACTAGATGATTGGTGGAGAGATCACAGGAGCCTGGGGGGGGGAACCCGACCGCATAGGAAAGACAGGGAGATAGGGCCGTAAAGGGGATGGGAGGGACACACTAGAAGGGAGAATGGGAGCAAGGATGTGACACAGACACATACACCCCAGCCCTCCACATGCTGATGTGGAGAGGGAAGTACAAAGGGCTCACAAAGGAACAACCGGTGGTGGTCGTTGGAGGGGGTAGGTAGATGGTAGCAGATCACTCGCCCCATGTTAAACAAAAGTCCCCTTGTCATTCACAGACAAGCAACCTGGTACATCCAGGGGTGCTGCCACCAGACGTGCAGAGAGGAACTGGGAGGTGTGGGCTTGCAACCAGAGGAGGAGGGAGGACCTGGGGAGGGAAGTACTGGAGGAAACCAAGTGGCTGGCAGATGAGCAGAGGGAGGAGCAGACACTCAACAAGGAGGTCCAGCTAGGGGAGGGGAGAAGGGACCGGGAAAAATGGATGACATACTCCTCCGGTCCCGCACAGAGCACCTGTGGGACAGGCGACACACTGCTGTCCTCCTTTGTGAGAAGCAGCTCAATAGGGAGAAGGAGAGGGCCTGTGTCTCGCTGGAGAGAGACACTTCAAAGTCGCAAAAACTAATCAGGGAAACCCCGGAGGCTTTGTGGTGTCTCCCCCAGCTTGACATGGACCCTTCTGCCAGTGTATGAGGGCTTAAGGCACCGCATCACCACAGCATCCTCCTAAAGGTGCCCGCGCCCCCTCCCCAGTTCATCTGCCACTCTTGGTTTCCCCAGCAGCAACCCTACCTTGCCTGAGACCAGCTGGACCCCTTCCCTCCAATATTCCTCCAGAAACACCAAGGGGGGCTCCCTGTGCAGTCCATGCCATGTCCAGTTCCCTTCCAGCAGCCTCCAATATCCCACCTTCTGGTGCCCCAGCCATCCCAGCATCCCCAGCAACCCAACCGCCTAGGCAGGCCACCCCACATGCTCAAGTAAGCATAGGGAACCAGGTGGCAGGCACCAACCAAGGCAGGAGGGGAGAGCACAGGTTAAGGAAACCATGCAGGCACAAGAAAGGACAGGATGGTAGCACAGGAAGAGGTGACAAACACAGGGAGGTGTAATGCGGGAGTATTCAAACTGGGGCCCAGGGAATGGATAGCTAATTCTAAGGCTATATGTGTCATCCACAGGAGCTACCACCAGACTCAGCAGTGGAGTGGCTGGTGGAGGAAGGAGAGCCCAAGTCAGGTAGCCAAAGACCACAGTGGGCAAGACCCACAAGGATCCAGCCCCCAGTGGAACGGTGAAAAGGACATCCCTGTAAACAATGATTCCCCACCCCCTGTAAATAGAACCCCAAAATAAAATTGTTTAATGTAACATACCTGGATTTCTTAGAGAATGTACAGGGGGATTGAAGGGATGATAGGGAGCTGCCAGCAAACCCCCAGCCAGTTGCTGCCAGGGATATGGTGACAAACAGTGGCTAGGCAGGCCAGCTTGGCAGCTCACATGCATGCCCTGTCAGACATTAGGCTCCTGGAAGGCACAGGCCCGTGGAAGTGATAAGGGCCTGAGATGGCCTGGGCAAAGATCACCCATTGTGTGAGGGGTGAAGGACAGCTGCAGGTGACCACAGATCACCAATGACCACTGGCTGTTGCAACCCAGGATGCAACCTGGGAGGAGGGTCAACCACCCATTACAGCCAAGGAGGGGTGGCAGGACAACACAGGGGGTCCCCACCCACTTCCGGGAAGATACAGACCTCACAGGTATGGATACAAGTGGCCCAGGAACCCAGCTGCAGGGTCCAGTAAGGAGGAAATTGGTATGGATCAGGAGGCCAGTCACAGGATGGGATGGAGGAGAGGAATGGGATGGCACCGTGGACCTGGCTCTGAGGGATGTGAGTGGCGTTAGCTCGCTGGACTGTCAGCTACCCATGTTAGCAGGTTGGGGGGTGATGGAAAGGTGATGGCATGGTAGTGGACACTGGCTGCTGCCATCCTAGTGACTAACACCACTCATTGCCCTCAGACCTAGGTCCTGGGGATCTACTGGGTGCATATCTATGTCCTTGATGTGCATATGGCACGGGGTCATGGAGCACATTCAAACCAGCAGTACCTGCCGAGGTCCAGTAGTGCTGGAACCACAAAGTTAGTTGTATGAAATGGCAAGGGAACAGGCTAATTGGGTGCAGCAATGGGGATCAACACCATTACCCGAGGAAGTGGGGAGCCAACAGGGAGCTAGACCCGCTGACTAATCAAGGGGGGTATACAGGACACAGAGCTCACAATACAAAGGCAATTAGGGGGAAAGAAAGTACAAATGTAGCAAGGTATACAGTGGTACAGGACAGTTGGAAAGAGGCCTTTGACAGGCAATGTTCAGTTCTTGCCCAGTGGGGTTACTATGCACCTTCATAGGACATCCCTGTTCTCCTCAGAGATCCACCTGAAGGCGCCACCTTGCACATGCTGGTACAAGTGCACAGGGCTAGTTCTCTGTAGCAGAGGGAGATTGTCCAAGGCAGCCCCTCTGCTCTCACATACATTGTGTACTACACAGGCAGCCAGGATGAAGATGGGGGTGTGCTGGAGGTCGAACTGGCTCTGTTTAAGCAGGAGGGTATAATGAAAGATGCAGAAGATCCATTGTACACTGGTTAGGCCAGTTAGGAACACTTATATGTCTTATTCGGCCTACTCTTGCTTCTGAATCCATCTTGTTTGTCATGAGATGTACATATGCCTCTTTGGCAGCCTATGTTGTATTTCATCCCATAATACTTCTTGTGCAGAATACCAAGACTGGCTAGAACTGTAATGTTATAAGAAGCTTTCTTATCAGGAGTAGCCAAGCCTGATACCAGGAGAAAGGTTTCTTAATTGGGAGTTGGATGACTCCGGCCAGGAGGAGGCACATCTGCAATCGTTAATTGTTAGCACATGTACAGTGTTTGCATAGTGAGTTTTTAAAGTCACAATAGTATAAGACAGAGCAGCTGGGGACCCAAGTTGGAACTTCACTGCTGACCACTGCGCAGAGGTGCTTACGGGTGCGACAGAACCTGGGGCCCACTCAGGGATCATAAGCAGCCGTTGTTGGGGTTCCCCTGTCTGCAGAAAGGGATGAGAGATGCTTTTTAACCTTTTATGCTTGTATTTAATAAAATAGCTTTCTTGGCACTATTTCGTCTTGGTCATCACTGAACTGATTCAAAAGAATAAACATTTTTTTAAGACAGAGGGGCAACCTCATCTTGAGCAGGTCAAAGGCCCTCTCCACCATGCACCTTGCAGAGACCAAGAGCTCAATGAAGAGCACCCAGTTCTGGTGCAGGCTAGGGGATATGCCCTCATTAGCCATGGGGTCAGGGGGTAGGTGGGATCCCTGATTATAACCAGAGCCACTGACACTCCCTTGATAACCCTGAACAGGTTTGGGGCTAACTCCCCGTTTAACATCCTGTCATAGAAGGGGGAGGAGCATAGGATCCAAGCATCATGGTTCCTCCCCAAGAGACCCATGTCCACATCTGTGAAGAGACAGCGGTGGTTCTCAATAGTCTGAAGGTTCACTGAGAACATGCATTTCCTGTTGAGGTAGCCTATCTTGCTGTGGGGAGGACAGAAGATTGGGATGTGTGCGCTGTCTATAGCGCCTATGCAATGAAGGAAACCCATCACCTCAAAGCCACGGATCACCACCTCCGGGTCCTGTAGCTGGACCCGGAGGTGCTCAAGATTGTTAAAGGTTGAGGCCCCCACACCGAACTGCTCTGCGATGTTCCGGCAGGAACCGGGGTTGGCCAGGCACCACACTGCTATCGCCACCCGCATCCCAGGAGGTAGAGGGTTCCACGTATTGGTTTCTCACCTCCGGAGGTGAGGGGCAAGGAGTTCTGCAACCAGGCTCAGCAGGAAGCAGGTTGTTTGGAAGTAGTCAGTCAATTCCTTGTCGGTCCAGGTCACCAGTATGGTCTCCCACTGGTCATTGCTCCATGACCGCATCCAACCCAGGCGCCATGTGAGTAGGGTCACCCGACAGTCATAGACGTTATGGGGCAACCTGGAGAAGACGAGGTGGATGTGATGTGATGATGTTGTCCCCACCATTACTAGACATCTGGCCTGCACCATCCTCACCCATTGCACCGTTGCCACTCGGAGCAGGTCAGCAGCCCATCTGTGGCAGGGCCCATGGTTATACCAGTGGTGGGCTTGGAGCAGGAGGGTGGCCCACCGATCATACGTCTGCTCCAGAAGGTTGAAGCCTGTCACCAGGATGGTGAGTAGGGATGCCTACAATGGGCATTGTGCTCCCACCACAGTGCCCACTCCCCGTGCACCAAGCACTGCACCCTGTGACCACTCACCAGCCCCCCCAACAAGCCAACACGGCCTGTGAACAGTTACCCTGAGCCAACAACTTACCTGGTGATCACACCCCTCATACCCCCCCCACTCAACCACAGGCAGCACACCACACTATCAACACCACTCCCCCCACACCCCACAGTGTTACACCCTCAAACAACTCAATCACTCTGTGTACACGCTCCAGGCCTCTTATGCCAATTTCTCACCAACGCACCACACTACCATTACACACATGCACCCCAAACACAGCCCCGACCTCGCTCACACAGAACTCTCTCCTGTTCAACATGCCCCCAAATCACTCTCTCGACTCCCTCTATCACTTTCCAGACTCTCTCTACTCTACAAACACTACTAACTCGCCACACCCTTGCAGGTGAACTAGCTCCCATATGTAGATAGCTGCACTATCACAGGGCTGCTGCAGTTGGTTCAGCTATATGGGTGTGGCATGCAGACATGTCCAGGGTCTCATTGATGCTAACCCATTGCACAGCTCGGCACCAGGAAGCCTCGCTAACTGAGCCGCTGTCTGTAGCCCACAGGTATGGTAACATGGGACCACCTAGGCCATGCACCCCAACCCTCCCCCCCCGCCCTGTGATTTATGGGCACCTCATCTATATGGTGAGTGTGGGGTATGGAGATGGGTCCCCCATGTCAGCAGGACCGATGAACGAATGCCTGCGGCTGTTCTGCTTGGATTTGACCTAATACAGTGGCCCTTTGAAGGTTCCCCATCTCTCCCTCCCCCGGCCCCTGGCTGGCCAGTCTCCCTCCTTATTATCAGCCAATAATGTGTCTGCCCTTCGTGTGTGTGTGAGATACCCAGACTCACTATGCCAGGCCTCTATCAGCTGTCCAAGGTCGGTCACCCGTCTGCATACCGACTACTCCAGCTCCCTCTAAGCTCACTCCCAGCCATTCTCCATCCACTTCTTGTGTACTCCTGCTTGCTTCCTCTGTACTGGCCATGTCTAGCTGTGGATCTGAAAGAAACAAATTGACTCCTTCAAAAGATCAAAATTTCAATAATTTTTATACACAATCAACAAATATGCCAACATTAAAGACAGAGGGTGAAAACCAAATATCAGAAATATATTAACAAAAACCCAATGTTTCGCCAAAGTCTGGTTTCTTCAGGGGTTACTGATGTTTTCTTTCTGCTCTTCTCCCCAAATCCCTTTTCTCCATGCAGCCGTTCTACTCCCTTTCCTCCATGCAGCTAGGAGGTACAGCAATACAAGCAAATAATATCAGACAATGCCAAACAATACTCTTTCCAAAATTAACCTGGATCATATAGGTACATACACAAAAGGTGATACAGTATTCCATCATTGTTACACTTCTAAACACATAAAAAACTTTCAATCACAGCAGTGTCTGAGCTTTTCGTGGGGGTGTACCAGGAGATCGGTGAGTTACCCCTCTAAGGGCGTTTATAGACGATCCCGCTTACAAGCGGGATCGCTAAATGCCGGGTTTTCCCGCCACGGCGTCTCTGCATGCCGTGTCTGATGTTCAGACACGGCGCACTCGCGCACGGGACCAGGAAGTGTGGCGTAAAGCCGGCACTCCGGGAATCTGCGTTGGAGGGGGCAGGATCACCTGCCCCCTCCGACGCGGATTAAAAAGCAGGCCATGCATGTAGACGAGCGGCAAGAAAGGTGGCTGATCAAAGGATCAGCCGTCTTTTTTGTCTCGTCTATAAACGCCCTAAGAATGATCCCCTCTCCCCTTATTGTGTGGGCTCCCTGGACGTTGAGGCATGTGGCCTGCTCTTATGTTGCTCTCCCTCTCTCTTAGTGGGGGAAAACATGCACCAGGAGAGAGGCCTGCAGTCAGTAATGGTCTGTCCATGGCAAGGGCACAGCTAATATCTCCCCCACCAATGGACCCCCCACCTCATGGCCAGTGCAAAACACAAGGTCTAAGGTATGTACCCCCTGGTGTGTCAAGCCGCTGACCCTCTGAGACAGGCCCATGGTTGCTATGGTGACTATGAACTCACACTCTGCACCCCTAAGATCAGCATCGATGTGGACATTGAAGTCCCCCAAGACTATAGTCTTTGGGGATTGCAAGACCACTCCCAACACCAGATCCATTAGAGCATGCAGGGAGACCACTATACAGGTGGGCACACATTATACAAGCAGCACTCCCAAACTGTCCCTTGCCACATCAAACACCAGATGGAGATCCTCAACCCCCTTTATGGATTGCACTGGATACCTCTGAACAGCCCAACCCTTCCTAAAAATCATGGCTACACTGCCCTGTCCCTCTGACTGTGGTTGATGCTGCACGGAATACCCAGCTGGAACAAGATCAGCCAAAATAGGCCCTGACTCCATGTCCAGCCATGTTTCCGTCATGCACACAAGGTAGGCTGCATGGTCCAGGATCAATTCCTGGACTGTTGTTGCTTTATTTGCTACCAACCTTGAATTCACCAGCATCAACACTTGGTGAGGGGCCCTCTGATTCAGAACCACCTGCCCCATTGCTAGAGGAGTGGTGCGGGGAATAGATATTAAACACGTGTTCTGCCACCCAGCTTGAGTATATCCCCCATACGGACCATACCTCCCACGTCCCATCACGACCCCAAAGGCTGTGTCCCCTCCCCTGCCCACAGCTCCCCTCTGGCTGTCCCACTCCAATTAAGGGAAGGATACCCACGCATTCCCAAATTGGACCCTCATCCCCTCCCTAATCCAAATCTCCTCTATATCACACCTCCCCCTACCAACTCCACTATAAAATAAATAAATAAATAAAGAACACCCCCACACCAATCACCTCCCACACTTCCCCCTTTAAAGTACCCCAATAAAACCCTCCCCACACTTTACTACCAACAGACAGGACCTGGGACCCCACACGCTCAAGACCCTCACCAAGGGCCACACCCAAAGGCTGTCGGTGGCACACCACTGAGGAACCCCTAATGGGGCTGACACCCCACCCCCCAAGCTGCAGGGAAGATGGTGGTCCCGTCCCATCTCCATATGCCCCCGAGAGGAGGGTGGAGTCCATGCAGACTGGCTCCCAGCCCCCACAGTGGGTGAGAAAGCGGAGTCGTGGACAATGCTGGGGGGAAGGGGAGGTGAACCCAAATGGCTCCCAGACAGAGCTCTGCCGTCAGAATCCGCAAGGAAGATGGTGGTCCCACCCCCTCTCCTTCTGCCACCGGGAGATGGGTGGAGTCCCTGAAGCCTGGCTCCCAATCCCAACAACAGGGGGTTCAGCGAGTGGAGCTGTGGACAATGCTGGGGTGTGTGTGTTAGGCTGGGCCAGGTGGGCCAATGCCCCACCCCCAGAAGCCGCAGGGAAGATGGAGGTACCCCCCCTCTCCCTCTGCTACTGGTAAAGGGATGGAGTCCCTGCAGCCTGGGGGGAGGCAATCCCAACTGGCTCCCAACCCTCTCCAGTGTAACAGGTGCTCCCCAGGTTCACAAATATGGTGGCCGGCCCCACTGGCTCCATCCTGCGAACTCCCCGCCAACGGCTTTTTACCCTTTGGGTGCCGCCTTCAAGGTAGCTCCCTCTTTATGGAGATAACTTCAAGGGGAGGAGTCATACAGGTGCAGGGGATCCCTCAGGGAAGCTTTTGCAGCCAAGCCCAGCCCAGCTCTCCCCAGGATTCCTGCCAGCCCCCTCCAACAGGCCCCACGGACGGGCGTAGGTGGACCTATTTGAATGGTCCGCCCACAAAGTCAGATGGAACCAGAGTGATTCTGGGAGGCTGTGTGGGGCTATACCCTCTGATATGGATGGTTATCTGATTGATGGCCTTGTCAAGCTGTGGAATGTCTTGCTGACTGAGGTCATTGATTGGATATCTCCGAGGCGTCTGCTTCCCAGGTGGCAGCACCACAGGCCTTCCTGATTTTTGGAGGGACTGTGGTTGCTGAAGCAGGAGGGAAGGTGGTTGGAGCGATGGTGGCGTCGTTCACATGCTGAAGCCGACAGGTTGTGGCATAGAGCAAGTTTAAGAGCCTGTGCTGTTGCTATGCGAACAGCAAAGAAAGAGTTCTTTGCTGCTCTTATAGTGTCCACTAAGTCCCATCCAGTGGACCTGTTCTGGGTGGTGCGGGGGCTGGTCAGTCCGGCCTCCCTCCACCTTGGAGTGGAATCATTTACAGCCCGCTGTGACTTGTTTGTGGATTATTTTGCAGACAAAATTGCTCGGATTCACCATGGTTTTGATGCTGCATTTTCTGCAGTAGGGCAATTGGAGGTTATGTCTTTCTTTGTGGAATCAGTTTCGGCTGATGATCTCTGCCAATGCAGAGGATGTTCTTGGGGCCGTCAGGGCCACCTGTTGTGAACTGGACTCTTACCCATCCTGGTTGGTTAAGGCCTGCTGGGATATGATGGGGTCGTTGTTGGTGGAGGTGGTCAATGCCTCCCTTAGGGAGGGCAGGGTTCTGGGCTGCCTCAAGGAGGTGGTGATACGGCCCCTGATCAAGAAACCATCACTTGACATTGACTCCCTTGCCAGCTATTGGCCGGTCTCTAACCTTCCAGTTTTAGGGAAGGTTATTGAGAGGGTGGTGGTTCGGCAGTTGCAGGAGCATCTGGATCGTGTCAGTTTTCTTGATTCCTCGCAGTCAGGGTTTTGCCTGGGATATGGCACCGAGACTGCACTTGTGGCGTTGGCTGATGATTTTCGCTGAGAATTAGACCAGAGCCATTCTGCCCTGTTGATTCTATTAGATCTGTCAGCGGCGTTTGATACCATTGATCATAAGATGTTGGTGACGCACCTGCAGGGTGGTTCAGGGTGGGCGGTATGGTTCTTGACTGGTTACGCTCCTGCCTGGCTGGAAGAACTCAGCGAGTGGTATTCAGTGATTATTTTTCATCACACTGAGATCTCTTTTGTGGAATCTCTCAGGGTTCTTTTTTGTCCCCTCTCCTGTTCAACATGTATATGTAATATGCTGATGACACCCAGTTCTACTTTTCTTTTTCATCAGACCCAGGCCTGGCAGTATTGATGCTTAATGGGTGCTTTGAAGCCACCCACTCAGAGTCTGGCAATATAGGGGCAGTGCTGAATTCCACAGATTCATTTGCCCTCACTCAGACATGTTGTAATGTCGCTCAGCTGGGTGTAGTTTCCCCTCTGCTCAGTGTATGTGCGAACATAATGGGTGCGTGCTTTGTGTGGCCCTGGATGGGTTGGTGCATGGCCCTCCCCTGACTTCCCACAAACCTCCATGGCGGTGTCGTTGAACATCTCCCTGCTCGGCACCGGTGGGTGTATAGTGGTTGTGCTCACCCACCCACCTCCACTCACCGGGCCCGCAGCAGTGTCAATTTAAAAAGGGCCCATCTCACATAGTTGCAGTAAGCTAAGTACTGTTTTGCACATGTGCAAAATTTATTCACCACACATGTGTAAGATGGCACTGGGCTCTGATGAGTGATCCAGCACAGCAACATTTGCACATGCACAATAAACAAAATCCTTGGTTAACATGGACAAAATCATTTTCTGTACATGGACATAGTGCAGTGCTGGATAGAAAAGCATTGAGAAATGGAGATCTTGTGTGCTAAAAAATCCATGTTGAATTTCCATGTGCTGCTCTGAAACTGAGGAGGATATTCTCCATTGAGAAGAAAGGGCTAATCCAATTTGGTCTTGAAGATGACGAAGATGAGTAGCTGAAAGTTAAGCCTGTGAGGTTGTCTAATGTTAGAAAAATTAATAGGGCAGAAGGATGTGTGTGTGGAGAGTTTGTGAGAGGGTCAGGTATGGTGTGTGAAAGAATGTGCATCTCTTTTTGATGTTTCTCTTTAAGATTTATGACTTTTGAAAAATTTCCCCCTCCACCTTTTACTTCTTCTTTTTTTTCTTTCAATCCATCGTAGGAAATGGACATGCAGATGATACATAGTACCCTTTTCATCTTCGGAGGCTGACACTTGCTTATGCTAATGTATATACTGCCACAATTACCTATATTGGAAATGTAAATTTTTCTACTGCTTCATTATATTGTACAAACTGTTGCTGCCTTCCTTGTTTTTATGGGAGGAACGTCCTGAGTATTTAAAGAAGGAGTGATGATAATAAAAAAGAAAAGAAACTTGCTCTCCCAAGTGCAGAGATGGATAGATGAAAACATACAGCTAAAGGCAATCATTTTTTAATGCCCTGGTGACCTCTTATTCCATAATAGTAGTAAAAAATTAATAGTTTTACAATGAAAATAAATGAGCGAGAAGCTGAGTTTACTGTAGATTGCAAAGTGAGGGGATTTCTGCTTTGGGAATAGTAAATAGAGTTCTATTATAGTTTTCTGACCACTGAAGTACATAGTTCTCCTTCATATGAATCTGCGAATGTCATGAATATGTCATTACTGTGCTTCACAGTATCCATTCACTCACAAAGTTCAGTTTTTAAGAGAAATCAGTAAGACTACCCCAAAGTAAATTGTCTGAGATTTTCAACAGAGCTGAAACAAATGGTAGATTATTTATTTATTTTTATTGGCAGATATTATTCACATGGAGTGATAATAGATGTGATGAGGGTCTACTATGGCCTGCTACAGCCTGCCTGGGCCAGAAACTCCCTGGGATGTTTATTACTGGGTCATCAGATGTGGACCTACTGCTTCTCCGGCCCAGGTAGGTAGCTGGCCTGGAAAAGATCCCCCGGATGCATCCAGGTGCACAGCCCAGGTCAAGACCCCTTAAGTGAGCTAACGCAGGTCACAGTACATCTATTTGTGACCCCATTCCCTTCCGGGGATCAGGAGCCATCATGGACGGCTGCCATGTCTCCCCGTCATGGCAGGAGACAGGGCAGCAGGGCAGCAGAGGCTGGGCCATCCGGGCATATTTGTTTTATTTCCCCACTGGGGAGTGCAGGAGAACTCACCAGCCAGCCCAGTTTGGCTACACACTCCGGGAGAAGGGCCACCATGGAGGGGTCAGGGCGAGGCACAGAATAAATATGACCCAATGTGCCAGCTGCATATTTATTATCACTCACTTTCAAATAGCTATCTGAATGACATCTACATCTGAAATTGATATTTGTATATCCACTTATTTAGATATTTTATTTCAGACATTTTGTTCCCTTCTGTTATTTCAGTCTTTTTGCCATTTCATTTACTTTCTTTTAGCTAGTACGCATACACAATAGTGCTGAAATGAAGTAACCAAAATACTGAAATGATGAAACAACTGAAATAACCATATCTAAATGTCTGAAGCAGACCAAATATCCGCCTCATTGGATCTGAATCAAAGTGGATTAATTAACAGGATATAATATTTTCCACAGATATTCATTTCCGCTCCAGTTTGCAGTCTAATTCCCATAACAGTTCAAGGGTTTAGTGTAGATCATTACTGTCATCAATGAGTTTGGCAGTGGCAATGAATAAATATATGTTTAAATCCTGCCAAAATCAGCTACGTTCCTAGAATGGAACATATGAATGCTAGAAATAGAGGGTTCATCTTGGTCAAAGGGTTCATGGAACAGTCTGTCTGAGGATAGTGGACTCACCCAAATGCTAATCGATTTGGCAACATGTTTACAAGACTTAATTCCTTGTCAAACTATTCCAGTTCCTGGGATGTATTTTATTTTTATTATTTGTAGGCATGGCAAGCAAGAAGCAATATACACTAGCGATTACTGTTGTCCATGGCTAATGTGTTCAATTGAACTTGGAGTTTTGAGTTCAGTTTCTCAGTTCACTGTGTGGCAATGGGCAATTTGCTGTCTGTCAGCCTGAGTTTCCTGTTTGTATAATGGGATGCCAACAGCCAACAGTGGTGTCCATTGCTCCGTGGGTGGGTGTGAGTGTAGGTGGGTGTTGACTGGGAGCAAACACTCACCAACACCCACCGAAAGTGGCGTTTACACAGACACCCCCATCCATCTCCAACCAGAGAAACTGGGTGGAGGCATCATGTGTGCACAAGGCCCATGGTGATTGGCTGCAGTGGTGCCCTGCAACATGTATAATAAAATGTAACACTCATTTTATGGGTGTTAGAGCATCTGTGTAAAAAGGGCCTATATGAAGGGACTATCTGTTCTTGTGTGTGAGAGTGAGTGCTGTGGCTGCAGCATGTAAATGGTTGTCTTAATAAACATCCTGTTTGCGATAGCTAGTATGGAGTCAATTTCTTATTGTACAGCAACATGGGCATGAAACACAGCACAGAAGGTAATTTCAGATGTGACGGGCCTCTCGCCCCACCACACTGAAACCTGGGCTGGGATCTGTCTCAGATCCTGGTCCGTGATCAGGCCATCTATCCTTTAGACGTGCTGGCCCTATCTCTGAGGGGGATTGGGGAGGGGATGGGGCTGCTCAGTGAGACATGTGGCCGCTCATCCCTGCCCCCTTGTGCTCCTTTGGCCACCTGCCCATGTGGAGATGGGCGGGCATAACGGCCAATGAAGCTGCTGCACCCAATCCCGTATCGTGGTTCAGGGCATGATTCTGGAACAGGGCAAGGCAACCGATGTTACTTTTGCACCTTTCCTGATTGTGACCAGTCTAACCATGGTTCTGGCCCTGAGGCTGGCCTCAGAGCCAGAACCGTGGTTATCTGTGACCCCCACCAGAGATTCACTGTGGTGAACATCTGGTGAGGGTCACACAGATGTTCATGCGATCACTGCCACCACATGGAATCCACTGTGGTTCAGTGTGGTGAACAGTAATCTTGTAACGTCTGAAATTACTCAGAATCTCAACAGCCAGTACTGTAGGGCACCAGATCCTTCAACCCATCTCAAACCAGAAATAGTTTGTATGAATATGTGCATGTGTATCTCTTATCGACCATATGAAGATTTGGGCACCTGGCTTTTGCATTTGGGAACCCCACCCCCCGTCCGCTCTAGATACTGAAGGAAAGAGTGAGGAGCAAGCTATCTCAGGAAGTATATTCATAATGAAGTCTTCTTGGCAGATTTAACCTGTGGCACTTATTACAGAATGCAACCAATGTCAGAATGTTTTCTACCCTCATGGAAAACATTCTGTAAATGTCATACATTTTACCTAAGTATGACACAATACAGTACAGATTCTGTTTCTGATATATCATCTGAGTCTCATGTTTTTCATAGAGGTCATACGGGATAGGAGGAATGGGATAGGGTTACTGGGGGGAATGAAGGGTTTAATATTTTAAGTTTTATGTATTTTTTAATGCTTTCATACTATACACTGCCCTGAGCTGCATTTGGCAGGAGGGGGCAGATAACAGATCTTTAATAATAATAATAATAATAATAATAATAATAAATTAAGGGCTAGACTGCCTTTATGGTAACAGTGTTCTCCAGAGGTGGATTTCACCTTTTTCTCTATTAGCTCAAATGGGTCTCAAAGACTCCACAGGCAGCAATCCTGTCATTGTAGCACTGGAGGAGGATAAGAAATACCAAAGGTGCCATTAATGCAGGGACATTTAAGAATACATCTGACAAGAAGCAGACAACACTTCACTGCAGCTGGATTATAGCACTTGACTAGATCACCAAGATTAGCCGAGGACAATTTTTTGGTTGGTGTAACACCTGTTCAGGTGCTTTTGCTGTCAGTGTTCGGTATTGTGGAGGCTTTGAAGCATTGTGAAGTGAGAAATTAAAGATTAGGGATGGGCGAACGCGGTTCGGAAGTTCGGAGTTCGGACCGAATTCGAATAGTTCGGTCAACCAAACCGAACGGTCAAACCGAACTCGAATTCGAACGTTCGGAGTTCGAACTGAACTCGAACAGTTTGGTCAACCGAACCGAACGGTCGAACCGAACTCGAATTCGAACGTTCGGAGTTCGAACTGAACTCGAACAGTTCGGTCAACCGAACCGAACGGTCGAACCGAACTCGAATTCGAACGTTCAGTTCGGATGCGTTCGGTGAGTTCGGAATTGAATTTCCATTGGTTTCAATGGAAAACACATTATCGGCTGTAACTTTTTTGTTTTTTAAGCTATGTGGCTGAAATTTGGGGTGCCTCTACCTTCAATAGAACTCATTATGTGCACCAAATATCAAAACAATTGGATAAAGGAATCCGATTTTAGAAGCAGTTGCATTATTGTATTTTGCAATATTCTACATATACATTCTTAGCTGTAACTTCTTTGCCTCACATCTAATGTAGGTGAAACATGTTAAGTTTATACCCCTTCCCATAGTAACTATCTTTGCCAAATTTCAGAAGGATTGGACAAAAGGTCTTGGTGGTATAAGCAATTAACAAATAAATGTATGTCTGATTATAACATCTTTGTAGTCCAACCAGTGTACATGAAATTTGGCAGGACTATATATTTCACTTTCATGATCATCTCTGCCAAATATCAGAGAGATATTATAAAGGGTCTCAATTTTATATGCCTGTACAACAAATGTAGAGAAGGGGCCTATGCCTGGGATTCTCTTATGTCACTGTGGTATAAGATCGGTTTGTGATGCAAATTGGCCAACAGAAGTGGTTCCCTTTATCAAAATCTCCTGTACATTTGCTGAAATAGCAGGAACGGTATTTGATACATTCCTGTCAAATATCCTGTAAACAGAATGGAATATCAAAATGTAACAGCTGGAAATGTATTTTCAGGTTAATGTCTTATACCCTTGGGACCCTTTATCCACTCTTTCCTAAAATTGGCAGAAATATTAAGCATATAGAGGGATGTAATATGCACAAGTTTCATGAACATTGGATGCAAGATAAAGAAGTTGTAGTCATGAATGTGTATGGAGCTTTTCTTAAAATCACAATATTCAATTGCTTCTGAAATCAGTTTCCTTTATCTAATCGTTCCGAATGTTGGTCTACTTGGTGCGCTCCATTGGGGGGTACAATCTCCCTAAATATCATCAAAAAGTAATAAGAAACAAAAATGTTATGGCCAGAAATATGTTTTTTAGTTTTTTCCTTTTATTTCAAAAACTAAATGTCATTTTCAGTTCCCGATTGCACCGAACTAAATACCGAACCTATCCCGACCTAACCGAATCCCGAATCCGAACTCAACGTTCGATCTGAACCACCGAACGGCCGAACATTCGAACCGACGAACCAAACCGAACGGGCGAACCGAACTGACGAAACGAACGCAGCCGAACCGAATGGCCGAACTCGAACCACGATCTGTTCACCCATACCTATTAAAGATACCTCTGCAGAATACAAATCATGCTACGGAGGAAAAGACAAATCAGTTATTCACTACACACAGAGTAAATTGTTGTTTTTAAAGCAATTGAGGAAAAGGAGACTCTGATGGTACCAAAGTAATGTCCTTTCTTATTTGGACAGCAGGTATGACGTGCCAGTGTGCCAGTATTCTCTATCATGAAACTACATACAACACATAGGGGAACCAGCAGAAACATACATACAAACGCCTTGTAAGAGGAATGCTTGTAATCCTGCATGAATCAAAGCAAAGCATATTTATTTTACAGTATCAGGGTTCATGTTATGTGAATGTGATAGCTAGATGCATAAATATGGATAATTGGATAGTTGGATAGTTGGATAATTTTAAAATATCTTTGTGGGTACTAGGGCAGATACTAGGGGTATGCATGTCATTTTCATTATTGCAATAACAAAAATGACTATTTTTGTTACTGCTATTATAATAATAATAATAATAATAATAATAATAATAATAATAATTTTTAAAAATTGTTTTTGAAATGGTAGAAAACAAAAAGATATTTCCAGCTATAATATTTTTGTTTCTTATTTTATTCTGATGAAACAGGGGGATATTATACCCCCCAATGGAGGGCACAACCAATGGAGGGCACAATGTGTACCAATTTTCAAAAGGATTCAATAAAAGGGACCGATTGTAGAAGCAACTGAATGTTGTGCTTTTATTAAAATCTCCATACACATTCCTGGATACAACTTCTTTATCTTTCATCTAAGTTTGCATGAAACCTGGGAATACTATGCCCATCCACAAGTTTAACATTCCAGCCAAATTTCAGAATGATTAGATAAAGTGTTCTGATGTTATAGGCTGTTAACTTGAAAATGCATTTCCAGCTGTAACATTTTTATATTCCATCTTGTTTACAAGATTTTGTAAGCAATTAAAGTTGTCCCCTTTAAGGCTATTATTCAGATAATAGAAGATCATGCAGTGTCAGTCAGAAGCAGGCACCTGGCATGGCAGGGGGAGGGAGGAGGGAAGCAACTCAAAAGTCTGACACACACATTCACTGGCAAATTAATGCATACTTCCAGATTTACAGTACCAAGTCATGGTGGCTTCGAGGCTGGCATAGAAGGGACATAACTGGGACTTTGGGGATAGCATCCCAGAAATCAGGAGACATAGGGTATTTTATGATGTTACGAGAACACGGTCAACCATGGGGAATCCCATGGCGTGATCGTGATCCTGGAACGTGTGTTGGGGTGAACAGGGGGGAATCACATTCACCACGCTAATGGCAGTCCCAGTGATACCATACCCATTTGCGTGGTGAATGAGATTTCCCCCCCCCCATGATGAAGGGGACCGTATGGTCTGTCCCCAGGCCATGGCCCAGAATCCGTGGAGGGATTCCAGGCCATGGTCAATGTGGGGGGGGGCAGCGGTGGCCGGGAATTGCGGCCACATTGGCCACGGTACCCACCCATCTCCTGGAGGGCGGCCGGCCTCTTGGGAGATGGGTGGGCGCCGTGGCCAATGCGGCCGCAGCGCCCGCCCCCCCGGGAATTGACTATGGCCAGGAATCCTGCTGCTGATTCTGGGCCATGGTCAGGGGACAGATGAGACAATCCCCTTGATCACAGGTGGGAATCACATTGAACACGCAAACGGAGATGGTCCGGGCAGGACCGCCGTTTGCATGGTCAATGTGATTCCCCCCCATGATTCACAGGGGTTAACATCTAGCGGGAAGCTTCCGTTCACCCCAAAAGACATTACAGGACCACGATCACCATGTGGAAATTCCCCATGGTTGAGCGTGATCTCGTAACATCTAAAAATACCCACAATCATATCCTGCAGCACTGTGACCAAGGACATAAGAGAATCGCTATTGGCACTTTCCTAAACAGATGCTTCCAACTTGCCAGTAACAAGTTCAGGAGAGAAGCTGAGATGGTCACAGCACAGAATTAGGATATTTTGGTAACAATTCTGCTGGCCAACTGGCATCACAAACTGATCTTATACCACAATGACACTTTAGAGAATCCCTGACATAGGCACCTTCTCTGCATGTGCTGTGCAGGCATATAAAATTGGAACGCTTTATCACATATTTCTGATATTTGGTAGAGATGATCCTGACTATGAGAGATACAGCTCTGACAAATTTCATATACGCTGGTTGGACTACAAAGATGTTACAATCAGACATACAGTTATAGGTTAATTGCTTAACCACTGGGATAGTTTAGCCAATCCTTCTGAAAGTTGGCATAGATATTACCCCAGCACTTATGATTACTATTACCATGTTTCATCCACATTGGATGAGACACAAAGATGTTATAGCCACAAAATTATATGCAGATTTTTGCAAAATAACACAAGTCAATTGCTTATAAAATCAGATTCCTTTATCCAGTCTTTCTGAAATTTGGTGCACATAATTCCTTCCATTCAGGGTACATTCCCTGCCCCCCTCCTCCCCAGTTTTCAACTAAATGTAATTGAAAACAAGAAAGTTACAGCCAAAAAAGTGTTTTCCATTGAAACCAATGGAAATTGAATACAAAAGCAAAAACAAAAATGTCATTATTATATTTATATATATGAAAACAAAAATGACAGATTTTAATAATAAAAATGAAAAATAACATGGGTCCCCGGTGCACACCTCTGGTAGATAGTGGTTAGAAAAATAACCATTCATATTTTCTTTTTTTTTAAAAAGAACCATATATATTGGAAAATGCTCTCAGTCTGGCTAACACTGAACTCAGGAAGCATGAATATTTGGATTCTGTCTAATCTATCCAATATTATCTGCAAGACATCTAACTAGATGTTTTAAGTAGGGATGGGCGAACGCGGTTCAGTAGTTCGGTGTTCGGCCCGAACTCGGCCTGTTCGGACAACCGAACACGAACATGAACACGAACGCACCGAATGGACCGAACACCGAACACCGAACACCGAAATGGCGAACACACCGAACCGAACCGCGAACTACGAAATGGCCGAACACACCGAACGGAACCGAACACCGAACTACGAAATGGCCGAACAGTTCGTTCAATTCGAATCGCGTTCGGTTGTGTTCGGGTGGCTAAAACATGGTCTTCTGTCAGGTCACTGGA
>QEPC01014676.1:2067946-2091701 GCA_003113815.1 Sphenodon punctatus | reverse complement strand
GGGGCTCCCCTGGCCCCCCTCTCGGTCCCCCATGCCTGCCCTGCCCCCCCGCGGGGCCCCTGTGGCCCCTGTCCCCCTTCCCTTGGTTCCCCTTACCCATTTCCTGGGAGGTCCCTCCGGGCCCGTTCCGGCTGCTGTCCCCGGGGTGTTGCGTCCCAAGTGCAGCTGTGGGTGTTGTCCCTGGGCCACCTCCCTGGTTGGCTGCACCCGCGTGCCCCCCTCCTCTGCGTGTGCCCCCTCCACCTCCATCGCTGCCCCTGCTTCCACCTCCTCCGCCTCCTGCATCGCCACTGTCGCTTTCTCTCCCTCCGCTCTCTTCTGCCTCCCTCCTCGCTCCATCCCACCATGCTAGCTTGCTGCTGATCTCGCTTTAAATCTCCCTCCGGTGGTTGTGTTGTTCCTGGTTGCCCGGCAGCGATGCTGCGTGCCTTGGCCCCGGCTGCGGCTCATTTCCTTTGCTTCCGCCCGGGGGTTGGCATCCAGACATTACTTTTTGTTGGTTCCCGGTGGGGTTCTGTTTGATCACGCTTCCCGGGATATTCCCCCGGATAGCCCGGGAAGCGTGGTTGAAATTGACCCCATGTGGGTATTGAGCATGATGAACATCTGGAGCGCGCAGAACAGACGTTCAGGGCTCTTTGGCCCCGCCGCGGGATTGAGCGTGGTTCACTGTGGTTGAGCGTGATCTTGTAACATCTGAAAATACCCTCTATCTCTATCTATCTCTATAACTAAGCTAACTCCTACATCTATCTATAGTAACTATATAATATCTCTCTCTCTCTCTCTCTCTCTCTCTCTCTCTCTCTCTCTCTCTCTCTCTTTCTCTATCTATCTATCTATCTATCTATATATTAGGGGTGGGAATTTTGGATCTCCCGGTATCCGATACTGCTGGTATTTGGCAGTATCACGGATACCGGATAGTTCCGATAATCCCCCGTACCAGTGCCGGTTCCTGTACTGGATTTTTTTTACATTGCATCCATTGAAATCAATGGCTGCAATGTGAAAAGAAAACAAAACCAAAAAAACCCACTTTCCCTCCCCCTCCCAGGCTGCGCGGGTGGAAGGGGGAACACCCACACCGACCCTGCCCAGCCTTGGTTTTTTTTTGGTTTTTTTAAAGTTAACCGACTGGACCCGGCCTCTGGGTCATTGCTGGCAGTCTGGCAGCAGCCAGCCAAAGCTATAGACTCAGGCAGATGAGCTCTCCTCCGGGAGCCCAGTCTGGCTGGCTGCTGGCACTCCAGTAGGTAACCTAACCCCCCGATCACCTTTTTTTACCTGTGTTCTGTTGTGCTCCATCTGGGTGGTGGCGGTGGTGGCAGCTTGGCATGGCCCCGGCTGCAGAGCTGGCTTGAGCGCTTCACCAGGCCTTCCGGGGAACTTCCAGGTTTCCCTGGAAGACTTGGTGAAGCGCTCAAGCCAGCGCTGCATCAGGGCCCGTGCAATGCTGCCACCGCCACCACCACCACCCAGAGGGAGCAGAACACCACACAGGTAAAAAAGGCGATCAGCGGGGGGTTAGGTTACCTACTGGAGTGTCAGCAGCCATCCAGACTGGGCTCCCGGAGGAGAGCTCAGCTGACACCATAGCCCTGGCTGGCTGCCGCCAGTCAGCCAGCGGCGGCCTGGTGCCCAGGTCTGGTTGGGTTTTTAAAAAACTTTTTTTAAAAATAAAAAAAATAACCAGGCTGGGCAGGGTGGGTGGGGGGTGTCCCCCCTTCCACCCATGCAGCCTTGGAGAGGGAAGGGGGAGGTATTGGGTTTTTTTTCCCATTGATTTCAATGGGGACAGTTCCCCATTCAAAGCAATGAAAAAAAACCGGTACCGGTATACAGGTTTTAATCTGGTAAACTGATTTTTTTTTAAACCAGCAACTGGTAAAACTGGTAACCAGTTTTTTGCCCCAGGTTCCACCCCTAATTAATACACACACACACACACACACACACACACACACGCACACACACACACACAGAGAAAGGCTTGTACTGGACAGGAGGAGCTCCTAGACCCATGATTCAGTCTACTCCCTCCCCCAGGCACTATTGTAGAGAGGGAGCAGCCCTGAGGGTGGCAAGAAAGCCCTGTGCTGGACAGGAGGAGTGCCTACACCTGTGGTTCTTTCTACTCCCTTCCCCAGGTACTATTGTAAAGAGGGGGAAGCCCTGAGGGCAGCGGCCTCTCAGCGGTGACCAGAGGTTGAAGACCATTGGCAAACGGAAGCGATGGAAGCAGCCACCCTCTGTTGCCAAAGGTTGAGTGAGGAGAGGTGGCATGTTTTGGAGCCGTTGTCCCACCTTTGTGTGCTCAAGTCATTGAGGGACCTTGTTGCTTGTTTGCTGCCTGTCCTGCCTGATTGTGTGGCCGCTCTTGGCTTTGCCTGCACTGGAGTCCCTTCTGGTGTTCCAAATTTTGTTTGGGAGACTGGAACCCCGTTTGTGGAACTTTTGCCCGGAGGATCAGAGGTAACTCAGATCCTCTAGACTAAGATTGCCCACATTCCCAGGGTAGGGGTGTTAATAGATCGGACCCACCCTCAGCCATGTGGCCTTAGGTGAGAGGCTGTGAAGAGGACCTTGCATGTAAATTTTATCAAATGGTTTTGTCTCTTTCATATAAATATTGAGAATTTGCTTTTGTAATATTGGGGGTTTTAGGTTTGGTTTTATTTGCTTCTTAAATGTCCATAAAATGAAGGCTCCAAGGAGTAGCTGCTCTGGCAGACCTAGCACAGTCTAAACAACTAAAATTAGATGTGTTTGTAGCCCCAAAGCAGGAGGGGTCAAGGGGAGGTGAAGGAACATCAGCATTATTATCAGCATTCACACACACACCCCACCCCCAGTGAGCTACCTCAATCTAAAAAAAAAAAGATAGGCACAGAAACCAACCAATTTATTTGGTTAGCTCGCTGGATCTGTTAATTACAAGTGGGGAAGAGCTTTTAAGTGGAGATAGTTCCCAGCTCTTAGATGGAACTGATCTTGCACCCCTAGAGCCTTTAGGGAATCAATGCTTCCTGATAGTGGACCTTAAGGAGTTGATTGCACAATTAGATTACATAACCACTTTGTTGCAATTTTTGAAAGTTCAATTGGGAACAGTTACCGGTTTTATTTTTGATTATAGAGCAGGCAAAATAGGTCAAGAAGCATAGAAACTTAAGTCCTCTATGGCCGCTTTGCAAGATAGGGTATTATCCACTCAGAAGGCCATAGGTGACAACATTACCTCAAATATAAGCTCTCAGGGAATTTCCTCCTTGACTTCTAGTAGGCCTGATGAGCAAGCAAGGCAAATAATTTTTTCTCAAAATGAGCAACTGAGGTTGAATGATAAAGCTATTTCCTTCAAGATTTTGCCCCTGCCAAATGGTTTATTCGTGCAGTGGAGGTCAAAATTAGATAGTCAATGCCATTTAACATCTACAACTGGACAGTCTGTATCTGTTTAGCCAATTGGCTCTTATCAAATTCTATCAGCTCCAGCTTAGTTACAGCGGATAGTTTTCTATTTCCGCTTGACCAGGATGGCAGCAAAGCTCTTGTCTCAGACTGATCTATTTTTCTCCTGGGGTGTTCAATTGGGAAAGGTATATGATAACTCTTCCCGGCAATCCTTGTTACCGAAGAAAGTTAATAGTCAAGGTTTGCGAGTGCAGAGTTTTTCATCCCACTCCCCCACCCCCAGAGAAAACTTTGGCCCAAGCAAAGCGACCAGAAGCTGCGCAAGGACCAGTAGTGCAGTGCCAATTAATACCAGGCTGCTTAACCTGGCAATGGATTTAGATCCTCTCATAGCCTCTCAACCCCTAGAAGTAAATATGTTAGATGTAGCTGTTCCCCCTTTGCCCAGCTCTCTTTTATCCCCAGCTAAAAACATTAAGTTGTCCACAGAACCATTAAATCAAGAGGCAAATAAGGACCAAATGAATAATCCATTAGATTGCTCAGGATACAAGGTGGATCCATTGATTCATCCTACCATTCAGGATCCAGTTTTACCTATTGAGGTTGAACCATTAGACAGAGAAGAGGTCAGGATCATGGCATTGTTGAAATCATGCGTTAACTGTTCTTGGAACTTCTATGGGTGGCATTCACATTGGGGGAATACGGATTTTGTTTCTTATATTAGGAAATTTCATGTTATCTTAATCCAGGAAACTTGGACCAAAGACACTCTGGAGTTGGAGCACTTTAAGTCTTTTTGTGTTCCACCATATCTCCAAGATCTAGGGGCCGTCCTAACAGTGGCCTGGGGTGCCTGATATCTGAAAGCATGGATGTTACTATAGTAACAGAAATTAATTTCTCTCCTTTTGCACCTGGGGTGGTATTAAAGTATGGATTCTTTTTGATCATCTTGCTAACTGTATATGTCCCACCTTGCAATGCTGGCTCATTTGATGCTAAAATCTGAGCCAGTTTGGAAAAATTGATCGATGATCTTCTGATCAAATATCCGAAGGCCCTTTTCATCATGATGGGGGATTTTAATGCAAGGTTGGGCCCAGATGATGAATCTCTTGACATACACTGTGAATTCTCTGCTTTTGCGCCCTCGGAAAAGTTAAACCCTAGGGTATTCCAAAGATAGGAAAATCAATTCTTCAGGCATCAGATTTATGAATCTGATTGCTGGGCTACATTTACATATTATTAATGGATTAGGATTTAGTGAAGGATTAGGGGAATTTCCCTTTGTAGGGCCACAAGGATCAAGCTTTGTGGACTATGTTGTCATTTTGTCTAATGTTTTAGAGACTTTGCTGTAGGCTCTTGTTTAGTGAGCAACCATTTGCCACTGACCCTGTTGCTTGATCTCCCTAGGAGGGTCCAGTTTCCCTCTGTGGTGAATTTTAAAATTTTGGCCTATTTGGACCGGCATTGTCCTGCTAAATGGAATCAGCGCCTCGCTCGGTCTCTCGACTCTTTATTGCAAGAGGAGTTATGTATTGTTTTTAAAGAGGCCATTTTAGGGAGGAAGGAGGATCAGGTGGTACTAGATGCTTATAATCTTTTCTGTCTTGATATTCAACATCATATAGCTGCTTTGTCGCTGCCTATCTCTAAGCCTGGTAAAGATAAGAGCAAAAATCAAACTTGGTTTATCGTGACTGTAGAATAGCCCAGGAGAAAGTAAAATCTGTCTACCTGGAGTACTGTCTGGGACTCATTCCAGATCTACCCAGTCAATACGTTTCACTTAAAAGGGAGTATAAGGAGCTGATTAGAACTAAGAAGCACCTACATCAAGAGAAAAGGTGGCTGGACCTTCTGGAAGCCAGTGAATCTAAAGATGCCAGGAAATTCTGGCATTTGATTAATGGTTCCATACAAAAAGAGTGGAGTTCTTGGTCTTTCCTGGTCCCTCCCCATTCTTGGGAGGAATTTTTTAGCTCTATGTATTCAGGAATTGAGGAGCCTGGCCAATCCCCACTCACAGTGATAGAAGTTGAGAAGTTACCTGTTTGGTCTCTTGTGAATGAATTAGAGGTAGTTACACTTATAGGGACCTTAAGGAATAACAAAGCTCCGGGCCCAGATTTGGTGCAAATCGAATTTATAAAAGCTCATCTGGACTTGTGGGTCCCCGTATTAGCTGCCCTATTTTCTGCTATTACAACTCAGGAGTAATCCCTGCGGGATGGGGAAAAGCCGTAATCATCCCAATTTATAAAAAAGGATTACGCTCAAATTATAGGCCCATCAGCCTTTTAAGTATTATCATTAAGGTCTATGCTAAATTACAACTAAATAGATTGACTCTTTGATTGATAGATAGACCAAAGTAAAATACTCTGCCCCGAACAGGCTGACTTTCAGAAGGGTCGAACCACTGTTAAGCAATGCTTGATTTTACTCCATTTGATAGAGAAATATAGGGCAGTGAATGGGGAAAAAATTGTAGCCTTTTTGGATTTAAAATCTGCTTTTGATTCTGTCTACAAGAAACTCCTATGGAACAAATTAAAGAAGTCATCAGTAGATAAAAGGCTATTTTTCCTCATCCAGAGTCTTCATGCTGACTCCTCCCTGACAGTAAAAATAGATAACGAGGGGCATGTTACGGATAATATTGGTGTGACGCAAGGAGTCAGACAGGGTTGTGTTTTAGCATCAACATTATTTAATTTATTTATAAATGATGCAATCCCTATGTTGCCTCAACCAAAATTCTTTCCTCCAAAATTGGCCTATAGAGCCAATTGTATGCCGATGATTTGGCAGTGGTATCCCAAACTCGCTTAGGTTTAGCTAGGCAGTTAAAGGCCTTCTCAAGTTACCGTGTTAGTAATAAATTGGTCATAAATTATGATAAATCTAAAGTTGTAGTTTTTTCTAACAGTCATAAGATTTATAATTGGTCTATAGATGGTAAACAACTTCAGCAGCTAAAGTCTTTTAAGTATTTAGGAATTTATTTCCATGCTTATGGAAAATGGAACGATCATTATCAGAGAGCACTTATGGCCACTAAAGGTGTTTTCCAAGCTATTCTCAGGTTCTTTGCAGGTTTGGGATGGAAGAGGATAGAACTTGCGGTCAAGGTCTTCAATAGTAAGGTCAAGGCTAGCTTTTTATATGGGGTGGAGTTTGGGGCTCAATCTGAATGCACTGTAGACACAAAGTTTGCTTAGGGTTCCAAATGGCACCCCAGTGGCAGCCATCAGGCTGGAGTTAGGACAGAGGATCTGGTTAAGAGCAGCTTGGGAGCGTTCCTTAAAGTTTTGGCTCAAGATAACCAAGTCTATTAAGAACTGGGCTTGTTAATTTTATGTTGGAAGATTCTTATGAGAGCTATTGAAAAATATTTGTTTGGGCTAGGGTTTTCGTATAATTATTTTGTTAATAAAGCATAAGAGTAGCTAGGTATGAGATTCTGTTAAGAATTGGAGATACTGAAAGGCAGGAGGACCTAGTTAATGTAGGAAGCTCCCCACACATGATTGGTTACAATTTATGGGTGCCAGAGCCAGGGAAAATGGCAAAATATTTGACATCACCTATTACGTTTAGGGAGAAGCATTTATTTCTATACCCCATTTAAATGCCCTACCCTCAAAAGTGCTAGAGGGACGTTTTGGCAGTGTAACTTATGGTAACCGCCTCTGCCCTTATGACAAGTTAAAAACTGAATCCACCCAACATATTTTATTTAATTGCCACCTTTATGATAATTTGCATGTGGAAACCTTTCTTCCATATTAGAAAAATTCCCAGGCAGAACAGACTTCTGCCTGCTGGAGATAACTCAAGCTGTGACAAAATTTCTGATGTTAGCTCCTTTTTTTTTAAGAGTCAAAGGTACCAATTAACTTCTGAGTAAAGGAATCATGGCATTGTTGACCTTAGAGGTTAGCCTACGATGTTAGGATGCAGTTATGTATGTATAAGAGGGCTATAAAATGGATCAATAGTAAACCTGATTAAAAGGTATTGTGCAATCCTTTGTAGATCTTTTTGGCTTGCTTTGAAGAGGCTGATCTGATTTTTTAATTATGTTTTGTGAATTTTTTTGTGTTTGTAAGTTTTTTAATTGTTTGCTGGCAATGTCCTACGGACATGTGGAACTAAATAATAATAATTAATATTAATTATTATATATATATATATATATATATATATATATATATATATATATATATATATACACATATATATATATATATATACACACACACACACACAGGGATGGGGGGGACACAGACAGCTCACAAGAAAGAACACAGGGAGGGTTAAAAAACTGAAATGAAACCTAAAATCAATCTAAATAGATCCAAAAACAAGGGAAGGGAATCAGGGATGGAATATATACAGGGAAGAGGGAAGGATTCAATGGACGGTAGGGAGGAAGAACACAGAGAGGGATAAAACATAAAAACAACACCTAAATCTATCTAATCTAATCTAAATAAATGAAACTGTGGAGGTAAATGTGTGGAAATGGGTGACTAGGAGGAGGATTGCAATAGATTGGGAGGAACACAAACTGCTGGGAGAGGGAGACTTCTGAAAACACCTGCTGACAGGATCAGTGGATAGCTCAAAAGGCGTTGGAAAGTGGGGGGGAGGGCAATGACTTTTGTTACTTGCTGCACCCGCCTTACCACAAACCCCATTGGCTCCATGTAGCCTAGCCCGTGTCCAATCGCAGACTGCAAAGCCAGGAAAAGAGGGATAGTGATTGGGCAGACTGGCTGCTAGTCCAAGCCTCTCCACCCCTGGCACCAGGAAGTCTGTTCGTCAGCTCCCCCCACCCTCCAGGCCTGCCAGCCAGTTTTTTCCCACCCGAACTATTCAGGACTTTGGGTGTTCGATTCGGCCATCTGAATCGGCCGAGTTTGGGCCGAACACCAAGCGTCCAAACCTCGTTCACACATCCCTACCGAGCGCTACCACATACATGGAAAAACTGAAATGGCTTTCCTTGCTGATACAATGCCTGTGAGGCCTATGGAGTTGACAAACCCTCCAGAGGTAGTGAGACAACTATAAAAAAAATGGTACATTTTAAGTTCAGAGGACAAGGATGTTGAGAGTGAACCTGTGGCCAAGTTTCTTTTTAGCACTCCTGTTTATGAAGAAGCAGCCTGAATGGGACTACCCAGCCCTGCGGAGTCTTTGGTTTTTCCAGAGGTGATAGAAGGGTCTCAACACTCAACACAGCCACCCCAGCTCAAATTTCACAGGTAAGAAAGATTTTTCAGGAGGATTAAAAGGGCTTTGTGTGTCTAGACGTGTAATTGGATTGACTGTCAAAAAACAATGCCTTTTAAAGCATAGTTTTTAAAAAATATATATTTTAGGAAGTGTTTGAAAGCCCTCCAAAGTCTGATGAAAATAAAGTGGAATGCCCCACGTTCTACTGCCCTGAAAGGAAAGATGGGGGGAATACAACCACATATTACACAGCAGAGACAATTGAGTCTGGAACTGAATGAGACAGACCGTGTTCAGCCAACGAAACAAAAATCAAGCATGAGATCTATAGTGAGAGTGTGTCTATGGAAATCTGAAACATTGTTTTCGAGAAAAACTGTTTTCTGATTGTGAGGGGTGTGTTTTTAATGCTCCAGGCCAAATGGCCCACGATTGTGTGACATGGACTTCTGAGGACAGGAACAAAAAACTTAAATTCATATGTGATAACCTATGCTTACAATCTATCTTTCACATTCAAATTATGCTAGCCTATTCTTTAAACTGTCTTTGTATGACACAGGACATTTTTAACCTGACTCTATTGCTGTTTTGTAAAGTTGAATCCTCCCAAGATCCAGAAACCATGTTGAATGGTCTCATGAAGCAGGGGGATATACGCATATTAGAATTTGTTCAGACCATAATTTTATTTTTATATTTATTTTTTTTGTATTATGTTGTTTATTGTTTAGTTATAATGTACAAACATCGACCACTTGCAATCTTTCCTTACATTACATCATAATTGCCCAGGGGTCCAAAATTCCACCGTATGCAATGTTTAACTTTACTTAACAGAAACTGAGGGAAAGAAATAGACGTCCATACAGTTTGTCTATACCAAATCTGGGATTCCATTTCCTTATATGAAACCTGTCCTCTTATCATATCCTGAAGAGCAACTGTCGTTCTTTTTCCTCCAACTTCTTCTCGTCCAGAGCCCATATCACTGGTGCCCAAGTCTGTTCAAAAGTTTTCATTCTGTCGTGGAGATCTGCATGGAGTCTTTCCATAGCATTAATAAACCATAACTTCTGATATAGCTCTTCCGAAGAGATTTCTTCAGTCCCCTTCCAATGTTTAGCTATCATACCTATTGCAACCAGACATATAATTTTACAAGAGCTCTGACAGCAAAGCATGTTTTTCGTTTTTGGATATAAACCCAACAACGCAATTTCCATTCTGTGCGGTACTACTTCACCCGCAATTTTGTTAGTTATTTCCATACCCTACACCAGAAAGTACGCACTTTCGGGCATTCCCACCAGCAGTGTTTATAGCTGCCTATCTCACCACATCCCCTCCAGCATAGCCCTTTCCCTGATGGGTCAGCAAATCTCATCCTCTCCGGGGTAAGATAGAACCTGATTGTCAATTTAACCTGAATCTTCCTAATTTCTAAATAAGCTATACATCTGTTCATGTGGTGCCATATCTCTCTTTCCTCTTCCTCTCCTAAGGGTAAATTTGTGTCTCTCCTCCATGCTTCTATGTAGTTTGCTGGCGACTTGTAATTTATTTCCTTTAATGCTCTGTATATCCTTCCCAATCTGCCCGAGGTTTCATTCCTTTTAAACACCAGTTTTTCTAATTTAAGTGCTTCCCTGCTGAACCTCTCCTTATTTTGAGGGGCATTTGCTAATCCTTTTAACTGTAAATATTGAAATATATCTACCTTCTCTCGTGTCTCTTCCTCCATCCTATCCAAGGGAAAGAATTTTCCTCCTACAAATAGCTGTCCCATCCTTAAAATCCCCTTATTCCTTAATGAGTCTTTTAATCCTGAAGCGATTCCCCCTTTTCTGGCCTGTATTGAGTCTATTGGGGTAAAAGGGGAGAGAACGCCTTCTATTCCCATTTTTTTTTCTTACTGTGTGCCAATTCTTACATAAGGTACCAGCGAACGGGTGCTCTTTCTTGATCTCTATAGGCAGCCTCCCTTGATCCACTATTAGTTCCTTAAGTTCTTTTACCTGTGCAAGTTCTTTTTCCAATCCTGCCCATTCAGGCACATTTACGTCCTGATACCATTCATATATCCCCATTATAATTGCTGCTCTGTGGTAAAGTTTTATATTAGGTACATTAAGTCCCCCTTTCTCCTTAACTTGCATTAAGGAGTATTGCCTAATTCGTGGCTTTTTGCCATTCCACACTATATCCTTTAATAAGTCATCATTTAGTTTAAAAAAGGACTCCGGCAGTGTTATCGGTATTGCCATAAGCTTATGTAGCAGCTTTGGGAGCACCATCATTTTGTACAGATTTATTCTGCCTAGCCACGATATCATCAGTTTGCACCATGGTTTTATTTCTTCCCTTAATCATTTTATCAGTGGGAGAAAGTTTGCTGTGTAGAGGTCCTTTGTATTTTTTGTAAAAGAATCTGGGAGGGATACTCCCAGATATTTTAATCCTGAGTCTACTATTGGGAAGGGTGATAGCTTCTTTCGCTGCCCCACATGTTCTTCCTCATAGCCAAAAGCTAATGCATATGATTTGTCCTTATTTATGGAGTATCCTGATATGCTTCCAAAGTTTTCCATGACATTTATCAGTTATGGCAGTTTCCTCTGGCTTGATTATATACAGCAAAAGGTGATCCTCATAAAGTGATAACTTATTTTCAATGGCCCCTTTATTTTCTCATTTTGCCTTATCGCAGAGGCTAGCACTTCCAACACCATGTTAAATAACAAAGGGAAGAGGGGACAACCCTGCCTAGTCCCTCTTTGCATAGAAAAGGGATCTGTAAGATCACCATTAATTAGAAGCCTAGACTGCGGTTTCTTGTACACTGCCATGAGCCATCTCACAAAGTTCCCCCTAAGGCCCATCTTCTCTAGCACTTTAAATAAACATTTCAATTCTACAAAATCAAAAACCTTCTCGGCATCTGCTGAGATTACCATAGCTGGGATTTTCTGTTTATTTAGTGCATAAATTATGTTAATTGCCTTTCTTATATTGTCTCTACCCTGTCTGCCTGGAATGAAACCAGTCTGTTTTCTATGTATTATTTCTCCGCTGATCGATTTTAGCATGTCAGCCAGAATTTTGGCAAAGATCTTATAATCAGAGTTTAAGAGGGACTTCAACTTCAACAGTTATCAAGATCTCTTCCGGGTTTCAAAATTAGTGTTATAACAGCATTACAGAAGTTTTGTGGCATTGCTTTTTCAGTTAATATGTTATTAAATACTGCCGTGAGATAGGGCACGAGGATATCCCCGAAGGCCTTGCAAAACTCGTTAGGGAACCCATCAGGTCCTGCCGCCTTGTTATTTTTTGCAGCTTTTATTGCGTCTTGCACTTCTTGCATTGTGATCTTTGCATCTAAGAAAGCCACTTGTCCTGTATTCAGTTTGGGCAACTGCACCCGCTCCAGAAATTTAATTATCTCAGGATCTCCTGGATTCTTTGATGTATACACACCACTGTAAAATTCTAAAAATGCCTCTTTTATGTCCTGTGGTTCTGTGCAGTATTTTCCCCCCTTATTAAGGATCCTCAAAATATGCACCTTCCTTTGTTTTATCTTTACAAGGTTGGCCAACATACTTCCTGCCCTGTTGTTATTTTCATAAAAGTGAAATCTTATTTTCCTGAGCTGATTTTTGGTCTTTTCTAATTCTAGTGTATTTATGATCTCTCTGTTCTTAATTATACTTTGTCTTAAAGTTTTGGTGGACCTGATCTTGTTTTGGGCCTCTAGTTTTTGCAGTTCAGCGTATATCTCCTTTTTTTGTTGTCTCTTTTCTTTTACAATTTTAGCATTTAAAGCAATTATATTGCCTCTAGTTACTGCCTTAGCAGCTTCCCATAATGTGTCAGGTGAATTAACTGAGCCCTCATTGTGTTCAAATAATTCTAGCAGATTTTTTCTCATCTGATTCTTATTATTCATGTTCTTAAGCAAACTTCTGATTAGCTGCCAATTACTAATTTTTTGTTGCTGTTTTCCTTGTTCCCTAAAAATGGTGACCACTGCACTGTGGTCAGTCATCACCACTGGGACAATCATACATTTTTTACTTTTATGTGCTTCTGTTTTATTGATCAAAACATGATCAATACGTGTGTAGCTGTTATGTATGGCTGAGAAAAAAGTGTAATCCCTTTCCCTTCCGTTTAAGTGTCTCCAAATATCTATCCATCCAAACTGATCTAGCATCCTATTTAGTTCCTTTTGTTCCCCCTTCACTCCCCCTAGCCTGGAGTGGTCCAAGTCGGTAAAGGTGGCATTGAAATCACCTTGGATAATAACCGAACCCTTGGTCACCTCAGCAATTCTATTGAAACACTCCTTGAAAAATGCTACCCTCCCAACATTGGGAGCATATATATTAGCTAGAGTCATTTGCCAGCCTAGTATCCTTCCCACCAGGCAGAGAAATCTCCCCTCTTTATCCTTAATACATTTTTTTATTACAAAATTCTTCTTTTTGGCAAAGCCAATGATAACCCCTGCTTTTTTCTTTTTGGAGCATGAGGCCCACAACCCTCTAATTCTGGCTGTAGCAAACCTGGAAACATCCTTAGCCAGAAGATGCGTCTCCTGCAAGAAAAATATGTCAGCCCCCTGTTCCTCCACAAAGTCCCTCACCCTCTTTCTTTTCTGAGGGGAGTTTAAACCTCTGACATTTAGAGTAACAGTTTTAATTTCACCCAGTCTTTAGATTAGAGTATACTTTGAGGGTATTCCCTACTTTATTCAGATCAGTATCTATGTTCTCTGTGCCCCTGGTAGCATTATTTGCTTGCTCTCCTAAGTTCTGCTCTTTCTTATCTTTATAGGTCTTCTTCATGTATAACAGTCTCCCATTTTGAATCCTCTTTCTTTTCCTATATGAGTCTCCATTTCCCTCCCCCTCTCTTACCCATTCCCCTAGAACTCCCCCCCCCTTTCCCATGCGACCTGTATTGCTCGCCTCTTCTGCTTCCTTTCTTTCCCTGTGAGGATCTACTGGGAGAACAACCACCAAGATTTAAAAATCTTCAGTGTGCCCTTTTCCTGCCAACCCCCAGCTCGTCATTAAACTCAATTCTCATATCTCCCCTTCTTATTTCAACAAGCCAACTTTAACCTTCCACCTTTACAACCCCTCAAGAACATTCAAACATTCTTTGCAGTTTTATAACAGCAGTCTGTGATCTCATTTTCTTTTCTTTCTCCTCTTTAGCTTCTGACCTGTGATGTTCTGTAAGGATTCATTAGGCAATTTTTAACTTTGTTCTCTTGTGCTAGACCTCACTGGTTGAGCTGCCAAAAAGATCTTCAGATCCTCTGTGGCTTCAAAGATTTTTTTCCCCCCATTTTCAAGAATCATCATTTTTGCAGAAAACAGCAGCCTTGGTCTCAAGTTTCTCTCAATCAGCTTCCCAAAGTATTTACTCCACTTCATTCTTTTTCTTACTGTCTCAGCAGCATAGTCAGGAAACACTCTTATGGCTTGCTGTTGAAAGTACAGTTTTTTCTTGGCTCTGGTTGCCCTCAAAATCTCTACTTTAGTGCTATAATTTGTGAATTTGACCAAAATTGGGTGAGGTGAATCTGTGCCTTTTTGTGGAGGGCATCCTGTTCTGTGGGCCCTATCAATTGGGGCATTGTGGAAGTTCACCTCTTCAGGAAAGTTTTCCTTTAATATAGCCCATATTGTTTCATTTATCATTTCTGCCCCTCCTGCCTCTTTTATCCCATTTAGCCTCAAATTCCCTCTTCTTGAGCGGTTTTCAAGATCCTCGCATTTTGCTAGTAAGAAAGTAGTGTCACCTTTCCACTTGTTCAGTTGCTCCTGAGAGGACAAGGAGTGATTTTCCAGATCAGAGATTCTTTCTTCCGCCACCTCAACCCTCTTTGTTATCCCTTCCATTTTTTTATTGCCTGCTTCAACTGCCACCTTAATCTGCCACATTTCACTCTTAAGCTCCTCTTTCATCTGCCTGAGGAGCTTTTTTACTGAGCCTGCTCTTTCTCCCTCCTCTCCCTCTGAGCTTGATGAAGCCAGGTCACTTTCATCTTCCCGCGCTGCCGGCGCTGCCGGCGCCATTTTTTTTTCTCCGCTGCTGGTCTCTCCCACTTGCTTCTTCTCCGTGGTTTGGCTCTTGTGGCAGAATCACTCCAAAGCGTTCACCTGTGATATTTTTTGATGGGGCTTACTTTTGCCAGCCATCTCTGGTCAGTCTGGTGTTTTTTTTCTTTTTATTTGCGATGTTAGACTTGCTTCTAAAACTGGGGGCAGCGGAGCCCAAGCGACTCCCAGCTGCTAGCTTTGATGCATGCACAGATCCCCCTGTTCAGACCATAATTAAAACACGCTATTATAAATCTTTAAAAGACCCGCCATCTGTAATCCTAAAGCTAGAAGAATCTCTAAATAAAGCTAAAATTTGTTTAAGTCTCTGTCTTAGAGGATCTCTGCCCCTGCAACTTTCCATTTGTAGAGCTCGTGCTTTAAGAGAGACATTACAGCTGGTTTTTTAAAGAAAAAAAAAAGATGTGTGTCTACTGATTATAACATAATTTGGTCAAATTAAAGAACTTCATTTTTAAAATGTGTGTCCAGGCTGCATTTTTTTTTCTTTCCTGCAGCAGTTTCTCAAAACAGGGGTGAAACCAGACAGATGTTGCAATGGGTGTGTTCTTATCATGGATGCCAATGGATCTCTATTTCATCAATAAAAGCACCTTTTGAAAATCTAATGCATATGTCTCCAGGATGCATTTCCCCCCCCAAAAAACAGGGTGAAATCAGACAGTTGTTGCATTGGGTGTGTTCTTATCAAGGGTGTACCAGGACCCGCATTGAAACTCAGTGTGGGACAATAGGATTGCCCTATCTTTCCATGGGCCAGACATCTACATAGAAGATGTAACTGGAATTTGCATTGAGAATGGGAGCCCATAGCCAGCTCGCACCCCATTGGTTAACCAGAGATGGGGTAGGTAGAATGATCCCAACTATGCCTCCCTGCCAGTGTGCCCCATTGGTTAGTCAGATAAGGTATGGGTCAACTCTGAAATCTGCATCAGAGATGGAGGAGTGTTGTCCAGAGATGAACAACTGTCCTCACACCCATTGGTTAGTCGGAGAAGGGGTAAACACCCTGCATCCCACAAGAATGGTATATAAAGGAAGCCAGAACCCAGCATCTCTCTAGGTCAGAACTGGAATTCACTAGCATTGGCTGTGAGGTTCATGTTCTGATCTTCTTCTACACCAGCGATCTCAAGGAAATCTCTTCAGCTTTTCCAGCTCAATGAACTCAAGGAAACCTCCGCACCCAGGCCCAGCCATTTGCCCCATCCCTTAAAGAGATCAGCAGAGTTTCTTACCTGTCCAAGGGTGTTGTGGCAGAAAAGCAAGTTTCAGCCCTAGGGAGGAGTCTCCCAGGTGAGTCCAATGACAGCATCAAGAGACTGTAGCAAACAGTTTTCCTTCCCCAACAGCCCTGCCCTTTAATACAACTGTACGTAGAGGGAGTTTAGTTGAAGGAGAGACCAACAGAAGCCTCAAGGCACTCTGCAAACAGGTCTCTTTACCACCAGCTCAGCCCTCTGATATACCTGCAATAAGGGAAGGAGTTACCCAGCTGAGTCCAATCACAGCATCAAGACACTGTAGCAAATAGTTCTCCTTCCCCAACAACCCTTCCCTCTGATATACCTGGAAAAATAGGATGTTTAGTCAAAGGAGAGACCAATAGCAGCATCAAGACACTCTGTAAATGGGTTCCGTTTCTCACCAGCCCAGACCTCTGATATAACTACAAAAAGGGGGAGGAGAGTCCCAGCTGAAGCCAATCACAGCAAGAAGACACTCTACAAAGACATCTACTTTCCCAAAAGCCCAGCCCTCTGATGTACATGGAAGAGGGAGTTTAGTCCCAGGTGAAGCCATTGCCAATCTCAGCATCAAGAGACTCTGCAAACAGCTCCCCTTCCCCAAAAGTTTGATGCACCTGAAAAAATGGAGAGGAGTCACCCAAGTGAGAATAATCACAGCATCAAGAAACTCTGGAAAGAGATCTCCTTCTCCATCAGTCCAGCCCTGTGATATATCTGCAAAAGGGGGGAAGTGTCGCCCATGGGAGAACAATCACAGCATCAAGGCACTGTGCAAACAGGTGCCCCATCCCGCCAGCCCAGATGGTAAAGGAGACTAAAGGTCTCCTTAACTGCCAGATCAGCTGTCTAATGTACCTACACAAGGAGAGGGAGTTTAGTCAAAGGTGAGACCAATCACACCATCAAGACACTCTACAATGAGGTCCCTTTTCCCACCAACCCAGCCTTCTGAAATACCTGCAAAAAGGCGGAGGCATAACCTAGGTGATACCAATCAAAGCAGGTACTCTGCAAACAGGTCTCCTTTACAACCAGCTAAGCCCTCTTGTCGTAGATGCCTCAGTTTCCCCCAAAAGGAAAAAAGTACTTAGGGGTTCAAAACAATCAAAATCTGACCTGAATATAGGGTACTAGTTTCCAAACTGAAATCATACCTACTATGTGGGTAAGAGTAAACTCTCCTTAATACGTATATGTAATGACAGTATATTTTTCAAGGTGCACTCAAGACAAAAAGAATATTAAAAAACAGATTTACTTAAATTCAAATAAGGTTTCAGATAATACAAAAAGGAAAACTCATTCAGTTACAAAAATGAACAATGTAATACAAAAGACATTCATCAAAGATCATACATTGTCTAAGTCAAAACCTTAAATTAAAAATCATGGTTTTCATTCTATCTAGCTCAGTGTCCTAGTTACCAGTTCTTTAGGCCCACATCTCCCTGGTTGTGAAGGCTTCAGGAATCCAAAAGGTTTCTAAATGTCTCCCTTCCAGGGCAGGCATATTTATCCTACATTTCTGTACATTCCAGTGCTTTCTGAAATTAATAAGTGTCTACTCACTGACTGAACAGTCAAAATCAAGAACTCCAGAATAGGCACTCTTGCCAGAAACTGAACACATTAAAACCAGTTAATATCTTAAGCCTAGAATTCAACAGGCGACACACAAAAACCCTACTGGTAGAAGTTGGGATGTTTCAAAATACACACTAGCTAACTTCTCTCACAATGCTTTGTTTACAAGTGAGTTTGAGGTTAAGGCACTACCACACACAGGTGAAAAGGTAAAGCGGGGTTAACCAAAGAGAAAACTGGATAAAAAACAAAGACAGTTTCAATAACAAGTCTTCCTAATCTCTCTCCTATTCAGCATTTTAGCTTTGCCAAACAGATCTCTTAACATTTCGAATCAGAGGTTTGTAAGCACATTAAAATATATCAAAATACATGCCGATATATGACACTCTGACATTAGGGATGTGCGAACAGAGTTCAGGGGTTCGGTCTTTGGCCTGAACTCAGGATGTTCAGGCCATTCGCGAACACCCCAAACCCGAACTGCCCCTAGCCCGAACTGGCTGAACAAAGTTCAGACTTTGAACCCATTCAAGTGGGAGACAGGGGGAAACCCTAATCTCTCTCCTATTCAGCATTTTAGCTTTGCCAAACAGATCTCTTAACATTTTGAATCAGAGCTTTGTAAGCACATTAAAATATATCAAAATACATGCCGATACATGACACTCTGACATTAGGGATGTGCGAACAGAGTTCAGGGGTTCGGTCTTTGGCCTAAACTCAGGATGTTCAGGCCATTCGCGAACACCCCAAACCCGAACTCCCCCTAGCCTGAACTGGCCGAACAAAGTTCAGACTTTGAACCCATTCAAGTGGGAGACAGGGGGAAACCCAGTGCATAGGAGGAAGGGGCACCAGGACTCACCTCCCCCCTGCACCTTGCCCAGCCTGGTCGTTTAAAAAAAATTAATTAATTAATTACTTAAAAAACACACCCCAGGGATCGACCTACATGGTGGTGCTGGGGCTTTGTCCCTGGATCCGGCGGCGGCAGTGGGTCCATATCCACTCTGGAGCACTTCATGCCTCTACTACGCACTCTGAAAAAAGGTCTCTTTCTCCAACAGAACGACCCTCCAATATACCTACAAAAAGGGGGAGGAGTCATTAATGTGAGAACAATCACAGCATCAAGGGACTTTGCCAACAGGTCTCCTGCCCCACCAACCCAGCTCTCTGATATAGCTGTATAAAGGGGGAGGAGAGTCCCAACTGAAGCCAGCCCAGCCCTGCAAAAAAAAGAAGAGGAGTGTCCCAGGAGAGACCAATCACTTCATGAAGATTCTCTGCAAATAGATCCAATTTCCCACCCACCCTGCCCTATGATATTCCTGCTAAAAGGCAGAGGAGAGTCCCAACTGAAGTCATCACAGAATCAAGAAACTGCAAACCACTGTCTTTTATCACTAGCTCAGCCCTCTGATGTACCTGCAAGAAGGGGGAGCTTAGTCAAAGGAGAGACCAATCACAGCACCAAGACACTCAGCAAAGAGGTTCCATTCCTCACCAATCCAGCCCTCCAAGATACCTGCAAAAAGGGGAGGAGTCACCCAGGTGAAAACAATCACATTATCAAGACACTGTGCAAACAGGTCCCGTTTCCCACCAGCCTAGCCCTCCAATAGGTCTGCAAAAAAGGGGAGGCAAGTCCCAACTGAAGCCAATCACAGCATCAAGAGACTCTGCAAACAGTTCTCCTTTACTACCAGCTAAGCCCTCTGATATACCTGTAAAAAATAAAATAAAATAAAATAAAATTAAGTCTCCCACGGGAGTCCAATCACAGTATCATGATATTGTATCAAACAGGTATCCTTCAACAAAAGCCCAGCCCTCAGACATGCCTGCAAAAAAGATGGAGTCTCTCAGTTGAGTCCCATAACAGTATCAAGACATTGCAGCAAACAGGTCTCCTTAACCAAAAGCTTGATATACCTGAAATAATGGGGTGGTGTCATGCAGGTGAGAATAATCACAGCATAATGATACTCTACAAACAGGTCCTGTTTCCCACCTGCCCTGCCCTCTGATAATACCTGAAAAAAGTGGAGGAGTCTGCCAAAAGGAGTCCAAACACTTCATCAAGCCATTGCACCAAACAAATCTCCTTCCCCACCAGCCCAGTCTTATGATACACCTGCAAAAAGGTGTAGGAGGAGACACCTAGGTGAGAATCATCACAGCGGGCATTTTAAACACATTTGAAAGTACAGGTCTTCGGGGTTTCCAAGTTCCGGATGCATATTTTTCACACACACACACACACACACACACACACACACAGAGAGAGAGAGAGACCTGAGGCAGCCTCAAGAGCCACAGCTATAGACGTGAGGGGCTGCCAAGGAAACCAAGTGACCACAGCTGCCTGGAGGAAAGCAGTTTACCAGGAGAATGTTTTAGAAACAAATGTTCTGAGAGAAGTTCTA
Source organism: Sphenodon punctatus (assembly GCA_003113815.1). Classification (NCBI taxonomy): domain Eukaryota; kingdom Metazoa; phylum Chordata; class Lepidosauria; order Sphenodontia; family Sphenodontidae; genus Sphenodon; species Sphenodon punctatus. Next base: position 2,071,616 of record QEPC01014676.1, on the reverse strand, counting down.
CGCAGAAGTTCAAAGAGTCAGATGTTTACGATCTGGGTGAGTGAAAAGAAAGTTCAGAAAGTTCAGAACATAATAGCAGACATGCATGAGAAACATGTGTGTAAAAGCACTGAGCATCAAGGCATTCTGCAAACAGATCCCGCTTCCCACCATTCCAGCTCTCTGATGTACCTGTAAAAATGTGGAGGAATCACTCAGGGGAGTCCAATCACAGCATCAAGACACTCAGCAAATTGGTCTCGTTTACCAACAGCTCAGTTGTCTAATTTACCTGCAAGAAGAGGAAATGTAGTCAATCACACCATCAAGACACTGCAGAAAACAGGTCTTCTCCTCACCAACCCAGCCCTCTGATATACCATAAAAATGGGGACGAGTCACCCAGGTGAGAATAATCACAGCCTCAAGACACTCTGCAAACAGGTCCCATTCCCCACCAACCCAGCCCTCTGATATAGCTGCAAAAGGGGAGAAGTCTCCCAGGTGAGTCCAATGACAGCATCAAGACACTGTAGCACACAGGTCTTCTTTCCCAACAGTCCAGCACACCGATATATCTGCAAGAAGATGGAGTTTAGTCAAAGGAGAGACCAATCACAGCATCAAGACACTCTGCAAACCGGCTCCCTGTCTCACCAACCCAGCTCACTCAGATAGCTGCAAAAAAGGAGAGGAGTAGTGCTGAAACTAGAATCAAATTGATTCACACAAAGTTGCTGCTGAGATTTTGCAGCAACTTATCTGTTAGTGCAATTTACAGTTTATCATTTACTGTGTTTACTAGTTACTATGTGCTTTTGCTGTTTATCGGTTGTATTGGTATAGTGATTTACCATGTGCCATATTTACCGGTTACTCTGCTGTGCCATTTACCATGTTTATTACTTTTTACTTTTTTGGTTACTGTGTTGTACTAGTTATTGGATTTGACCTACAAGCAACAACTTGGTAAATCAACTACCTAGTAAACGGTAGCTCTGTAAAAAGCAATGCAACAGTAAATGACAATCCAGTAAACAGTAACTGATAATTCAAGAAAAGATTCTGAACCGAGAATTGTTGAATGAGCAATTTTTTCAGCTATTGTTTATCGCTTAAAATGAGATCAGAATCACGATTAACAGCAATAATGGAGAAAAAGTCAAAAGCAAGTTTCAGCCCTAGGGAGGAGTCTCCCAGGTGAGTCCACTGATAGCATCAAGACACTATCAAACAGTTCTCCTTCCTCAACAGTCCTATCCTCTAATAAACCTGAAAAAATAGAAGTTTAGTCAAAAGAGAGACCAATCACAGCATCAAGACACTCTGCAAATACGGTTTCCGTCCCACCAGCCCATCCCTCTGATTTATCTGCAAAAAAGGTGATAAGTTTCCCAGGAGAGACCAATCACAGCTTCAAGATACTCTGCAAACAGGTCCCCTGACCCACCAACCCACCCTGTGATATAGCTGCAAAACAGTGGAGGAGTTACCCAGATGAGAATCATCACAGCATCAAGATACTCTGCAAACAGGTCTCCTTCCCCAACAGCCCCACCCTCTGATATACCTTGCATCTGACGAAGGTTGTGGGAGGGTGTTGGGTATCAGGATGGGAGTGGCCCCTGGTTTAGAGGAGACCATTAATAGGGGTGAGGGTGGTTCCTTCTCTAGACAGTTCAATCTAGGAGAAGATTCCAGGGTTTCCTTTTTCCAGGAGACTAAGTAATCAATGTATAAACAATGGCAGATTTAGCAAAGAAATTTTAGCAATTTTAAAATCCATCCACTCCCTTCTGAGGAAGGTCAAGGAAATTGCAACAATATGAGTACAGTTAATTACAGCAAAGGATCAAGGGAGGGAGGATGAAATCCCTGGAGATACACTCAAAGAGGGCCCATTCTATCTTGCTGGGGGTTAGTAAGAAGTCTGCTAGCAACCAGTATAGAGAGGATGATTTCACCAAACCCTTAAAAAGCAAGTCAGCAATTCACAAGAAGGGTCCAACAAAAAAAGAGTAAGAACATAAAAATGGGCAGAAAGGGTCAAGTGAAATCTACTATGAACTTTATTAAACTATTTATGTTCTTGGACTTTTCCTTCGAAAAATCCTCACAGGGGGCTCAGAGAAGGAAATGATCCAGGGGCGGATCCAGAAGTGATGTGAATGGGGGGGCTGAAGTCCAAAATTAGTAAAGCTCTGCCCAGGTGAGCAGGCCCCGCCTCCAGCCCCACCGCCTACTAAGTGACCAACAGTGTTAGGCCAGTTTATCCCCCACTACAAAGCCATGGGAAACCCCCCAAGCCACAGCTCCAACAGGGGAGGGGGACTCAGGTTCAGTGGAGCAGTGGATAGGATAGCTGGGCTCCAACTGCCACCTGAAAATGGGCATCAAACACAGATGGTTAAATAACCCCTTCCCCTAGTCTCACTACAGGAAAATACAAAATCTAGGGGCAAATTCCCATTGTACCCCATGCCAAAGAGGAAAATAAATCAGGGAGGGGGAAATGCCCCCTTAAGCCCAAAGTAGATGAGGGGCCAAACATCACTGTGTAAAAAAGGGCAATAAAAGAGAGGGGGAAAAATGCCCCCTTACAAGCCAATCAGGTAAGAACCAAATCCCCACTGCACTCCATACCCAAGGAGAACAAAAAAAGAGAGATGGGCAAATCATGCTCCCTTGTAGGGGTGCACATGTCATTTTCATTATTACAATAATGATAATGAACATTGTTGTTTTCATTATTGTTATTGCAACATCAAAAATTACAAATAATAACAACAAAATTAGAAAATAAAATGACATTTTGTTTTTGAAATAAAGGAAAAAACCTGAAAAACATATTTCTGGCTGTAACATTTTTGTTTCTTATTCAATTCTGATTAAACATGGGGAGAGTGTATCCCCAATTGAAGGTGCTATGTGTACCAATTTGTGAAATGATTAGGTAAAGGAAACCGATTTTAGAAGCAACTGAATGTTGTGATTTTTCAGAAAAGCTCCATACACATTAATGGCTACAACTTCTTTATCTTGCATCTAATTTGCATTATGCCAGTCAATATTATGTCCCTCCATAAGCCTAACACTCCTGCCAATTTTCAGAAAGATTGGATAAAGGGTCCTGATGGTGTAAGACATTAATTTGAAAATACATTTCCAGCTGTATCATTTGTATATTCTATCCTGTTTAAAAGATATTTGGCAGGAATGTATCACATACCTTCACTGTCATCTCTGCCAAACTACAGAACAATTTGATAAAGGGACCCAATTTTAAAAGCAATTGATGTTGTCCCTGTGAAGACCATTATTGATATAAATAGCAGCACATGCAGTGCCAGTCAGAAGCAGGCACCCTGCAAGGCAGGAGGAGAGAGATTGTAGGAGGGAGGATGTGGAGCAAACAAAAAGACTGAGACACATTCACTGGTCAATTACTGTATGCTTCCAGCTTTACAGGACCAATTGGTAGTGGCTTGGAGGCAGGCATAGGGGGTGGCCCTGAGGTGAGCATAAGGGCATAAAGGACATAACTAGGACTTGGGGGATAGCATCCCAGAAATCAGGGGACATAGTTTACACATCCAGGCTGGTCAATTATCATCACAATCACGTCCTGCAGCACTGTGACAGAGGACATAAGAGAATCTCTATTGACTCTTTCCTAAACAGATGCTTCTGA
>QEPC01014676.1:2030454-2067695 GCA_003113815.1 Sphenodon punctatus | reverse complement strand
CTTTATCCAATACTTCTGAAAGTTGGCAAAGATAGTAAATATGGGAAGGGGTGTAAACCTGCCAAGTGTCATCTACATTAGATATGAGGCAAAGAAGTTACAGCTAAGAATGTATATGGATGTATATGAAGAATTTTGCAAAATAAAATAATTCAATTACTTCTATAATTGCATTCCTTTACTCAATCCTTGTAAAATTTGGTACACGTAATGCCTTCCATTGGAGGTATATGCAGCCAAATGTTTCAGCCACATATAGTGAACAACAACAAAGTTACAGCCGAAAATGTGTTTTCCATTGAAACCAATGAAAATGAAAGCCAAAACGATTCAATTCAATGATTCAATTGCTTCTAAAATTTGATTCCTTTACTCAATCCTTGTGAAATTTGGTACACATAATGCCTTCCATTGGAGGTATATGCAGTCCAGGTTTCAGCCACATATAGTGAAAAACAACAATGTTACAGCCATAAATGTGTTTTCAAGTGAAATCAATGAATATGAAAGCCAAAATGAAATGGGGCGGGGGCTGAAGACTCCCGAGCCCCTCCTGTGAATCCACCCATGTGATCCCATGAGAAAAGAGGATCTAGACTCTCCAGGTCTATGGGTATAAAAGGAATGGCACCTAAAGCAACCCCATCAATAGGCAAAGTTGATCATCTAGTCCAGGTAGACAAAAGCTCTTGAAAGGAAGATTCAGCATTGATCGATGGTTCTTTCCCATGGCTTTACACAAACCTTCAAATCTTCTAACTCTTCAGCGACTAAGTTATCTTAGTATATCAGTTTCCTTCCAATGAGTCGCAGGAGACTGGTAGGAGTGGTAATATTGATGAACCTAGTAGAATCCCAAAGGAGTCAGAGGTTACCATGGGAATGGGGGGGTTCTTCCCCACCCTGAACTGGAATTTGTCAATTAGTTCAAATCAGTTGATTCTTCTTAATTATCTGAAACCAAGGGGTTTTCTTAATCAACAGAAATGCTTGGAGCATTTCCAGAGTCAGGTCGCAAGAGTCACCTGACTAAGATTAGCTATACTTGATGTGTAGTCCATTAAATATATTTTTTACACTTATGATAATGGTAGGGCCCTGGTAACTTTCACATCGGCATCTGCTACTCAAAAAGTATGTCACCTTGGCCCCCAGTTGAAACTTTTGGGGATAGGAGTGGCAAGGCATTACTGTAACCAAAACATAATTCATTTGGTTATGAGATTGGGAGGGATGTACCTTCAGGAGTTTGGTGTTTCCTCATTTGAGCATCAAGAACTATCTCTAGTAGCTGCTTATAGGCAGCTTCCTATAGAGGAACAGGAGGATACAATTAACAGGCTGACAATCTCCCATGATGGATGTTAACCATACAAGCATCATTTCCAAATTTTAGGGACCATAATGACTGTCAAGGTTGGTGGGTCAGCAGCCTCTATTTTGCTGCGACCCAAAGACCCAGCACAGATGCAAAAACACAGTCATTTAGAAGCTCCTGTTAAATTCCTAACAGCTCAGTACAATCAAGTAGTGAACAGTCAGGCTGGTCTGACTAATGTCGCTACTAGAATGGTATCAGAGGAGGAGTTAATTGAACTTATCAAAGACTCTAAGGGGACCCAGGGAATGGTGGAGAGAGGTATCGAGGGTGGGAGTCAGCGGGAGCAATTTATGGACCCCAACTGACTTTAACTTCCCACATGGAGGGGCCTCTATGGTGTCAGTCCTGGTATGGAATATTACAGGGGTCTCATGTAAATTCACTGATTGTGATTGGGTCAAATTCATAAGCAGTTATGGTACTGGGTTATTTCAAGAAACCTGGTCTATTATTCCTGTGTTTATGAAGGGGTCCAGCTGTTTTAATGTACTGGCCAAAAGTTCAAATGGCAAGGGATGCCCTTCAGGAGGTTTACTAACAATGGTGAGAACTTCCTGGCCAGGGTTGGTTGTTCAATTGTATCCAGCCAGTGATCTGAGTTTAACTATGTATTGAAATTGTTTGTTCTTTGGATCAATTCAGTGATAACTCAGACAAATGGGGTCAAGAAAGCTGATTATATACAAAGCATAAAAGAGTAAATACAAATAGTAAAAGCAAGCTCTCTCACATTCCTTTGTGCAAGCTGGAAACTCCAATCACAGCTGCAGGAGGATCCTTGGTTGGGGCCCAGGTTCTGCTGCGCTTACTCTAGCATGTCTGCAAGTGGGCAGAAGTGAAGTTTGTCTGCGCCTGGAATGGCATCTGCCCCAATGGAACCTCAGTCACTGTACTTTATAATATTCTGGTGTTACACTCACTCTACCAATCCTGTGCATGTGTGACCCACTATGTAACCCACTGTACATGTGATAGATTTACAAGCTGCAGCTGGCCTGGGTCATTCCTAGCTCCCCAATTAATAACACTGATAAGGGAGTTTCTCACACATTCCAGTTCTTAACTAACCATGATATTCTGAACAACTTATACAACACAAGAAAGTTGCCAAAGCGGCTTACATAAAAGACACAATCATTGGAAGAAATGAGTTGCCAGTTTTCAATTTATATGTTTTTACACACATGTCAATCAAGATGGATTCTACCACATATACAGGCAAAAATAAGATGTATAAATGCCCACTAATCTGGCTCCTCCGGTGCACAAAGTTTTTTCTTCCAATGGAGGCCTGTAATCCTTTTTCACATTTCTTCAGAAAATGCCACATCTGATAGATAGGGGCCGCAAGTGCAAAAGTGAGTAGCTGGGGACTGCCTAGGCTCCCCTACCCGAGTTAATTGTGCCAAAAAAACAAAAATCACCAAAGCCCAAGCAGTGAATTAAAGAAGGATAGCTGGCAAGGACAAAGGAAGTCAGAATATCTCCCAAAAGAATGCCTTAGATCACTTCTGTGATCAGGGATCTGCAGTGAGGCCCAAAGAAGCAGAGGAAGAGGAAAGTAGGAGTAGCATGAGGTCTGAAGCACCTGAAACAGACCACGAGTCTGACAGGGAGCTGCTTTCCTCCGAGTCAGGGGAGGACTCTGGAACAGGCAAGACTTTACATAAGATATTGGCACAAATGAGAAAGGAAATCAAAATGGATATGAAGAGGATAAAATTCTCAGTTGATGAAGGGAATAGGAAGCTGGAAAGCCTGGCCAGAAGACTGGAAGCAACAGAGGGGAGAATCTCCTCTATAGAAGCCCTGGTGACAGGCCAGCAGCTTACTGAGGCAAAAAAAGCAATTGATTTCCCCAAAGATAAATGTGAGGACCTTGAAAATAGGTCTCGAAGGAGCAATTTAAGGTTTAATGGAATCCTGGAGAACAGGGGGGCAGAAGAGAGCAATGAGTTGATATGGGCCCTGCTAAAAGAAAATTCCTTGAGTGAGCGTAATTCCACACGGAAAATATTGATAGAGCACACAGGGTGGGCCATCCCAGGGTTCAAGAAACTGACCCCCCCCCTCACCCTATCATTGTTAAATTTACAAACTATCAAATAAAAGAACAAATTCTGAGACAGGCCCCGCTCAAGCAGAAGATAATGTTCAGGCAACAGACTGTCAAAATACAACCAGATTATGCGGCTGAAACAATGAAAAGGTGTTTAAAGTGGGGAAAATATTTTTCCACTCTGATTGAAAGAGAGTTTGCACCAAGGCTAATATTCCCAGCTCGCCTGATGATTTCCTGGGGAGGAAAAAAGAAGATTTTTGACTGCACGGAAGATCTGGAGGCCTTTATAGTTTCGGGGCCTGCAGCACCCAACAGACAGTCAGAAGAGAGATGAGAGGGAAAGACTCAGTTAGCTGAGTGTTGAGGCCTAGCTCAGCTTTGCATGTTCTCCTATGGAATTTTTGCTGTGTCACAGCTATGCTGAGCTTTAAGGCCTAATTTAGTTCTGTTTGTCTGTTGGCGAAAGTTTGGGCTTTGGGATAATGGTGATCAATTGTTTAAATGGCTAAAAATAAGGTTTTAATGTTGGATTTTTGTGAAAGGAGGAGGGGAGTTGGTGGGGCACAACTATGTCCCATTAAGGTACAGAATCCCCAGAGGATCCCCAATGCACATCAGAGGGAGGTATGAATTGAGGGGGGTAAAAGGGATGGGAAAGTTGGGGTAGACGGATAGATAAACATCCATGGCAGAATATTAAGAAGGCTTTTAGCAGTAGCAGGCAGATAAACACAATGAAGGAGGACAAAAGACAAGCAGGGAAGGTCAATCCTGATAGAAAACTCAGAGAGTATAGAGGCACAGAGGGTCAACTTGGAAACATACTAGATTGGGAAACATTGGCAATGAAATTTAGACCACTTATATCCAATGAGTGAATATAAAATGATGACATTAAATGTCAGAGGGCTGATTTCTCCACAAAAAAGAAGAAGAATCAGGGACATGATAGAAGAGTTAAAAGCAGATATTTTTCCTCCAGGAAACTCATTTATTGGAGAAAGATGTGTATAGATTTGCAAATAGGAATATAGGGAGCATGTATGCCTCATGTGCAAAGAAGAAAAAAGCTGGACTCCTGATAGGTTTTAATAAAAATAAGGATTTTAAATTAGATAAAACACTCAAAGACAAGGAAGGAAGATTTTTATGTCTAATAGGTAGGATAAGTGATGTGCTGGTAACTCTAGTTAATGTCTATGCACCAAATGAGGGCAAAATGGCATTTTTCAAAAAGTACTTACATATAGTGGCAGACAGTGCAAAGGGGATAGTAATTATACAGGGCAACTTCAACACAACTATGTCTGACCTAGACTATTCAAGGAAAGGAGAACCCAGAAATGTTCAGAAGGGGCTGGCGGACGTGGTAGAGGCAGTGGGATGGATAGAGGCTTGGAGAACTTTAAATGGCTCGTCTAGAGACTACACTTTCTTTTCACCTAAGTATAATAGCTACACAAGAATAGACACGGTTTTAGTGTCCAAATCTGATCTATATAAATGCAGGAGGGCTTATATACACCCAATGCAGGAGGGCTTATATACACCCAATGGTGGTTTCTGACCATAATGCAGTAGTTTCATGCTTTCAGCTAGGGGTAGAGGAGAGGCCAAGAAATAATACATGGAAACTAAGAAGGGACATTTTAAAAAAGGAGAAACAAAGGGAGCAGTTGCAAAGGGAATTAATAGAATATTTTGAAATCAATGTAAACTCGGTCTCTTCACCAGCAACTCTTTGGGAGGCAGCCAAGGCTGTTACAAGAGGCAAAGTAAGAGCATTGCAAGCTAAAATTACAAAGGAGAGAAAGCAGGTAATCAAAGACCGCTATTCAGAGCTGCAAAAACTGGAGGCTCAGAATAAGCAATCCCCATCAGGCTATTTGAAACAGAAAATAGTGAAGATTAGAGAAATGATAAATGGATTAGAATTAGAAAAGGTTAAGGACCAAATACAAAGAATGAAGTTACACTTTTTTGAGGGCAACAACAGAACAGGGAAAATTTTAGCAAACATAGTGAAGGTGAAGCAAAGAGAGCACATATTGTTAAAATTACCAACACGCAGGGTAGTTTGTGTAAGGATCCGGAATGCTTTTCTGGAGTTCTATAAAAAAATATACTCTACACAAAACCGAGAGGAGGAAATAAAAGCTTTTCTGAATAAAATACAGACTCCAGAGTTGAATGAGGCACAGAGAGCCTTTCTGAACAATGTTATTACAGAACAGGAAGTGCGAGAGGCCATCTTGGCTTCTAAGAAAAATAAAGCATATGGCCCAGATGGCTTCCCAAACAAATTTTATAGAGCCTTTGTGGATACACTGACCCCTCATTTAACTGCAGTGCTTAACAATATTCTGGTAGATGATAAAATGCCTCAGGAGTTTTATAAGGCAGTGATATCTTTAATTCTTAAACCAGGAAGACCAGCTGACCAATGTGGCAGTTACAGACCAATCTCCCTTTTAAATTCTGATTTTAAAATTTTTGCTAAAATCCTTGCTATTAGACTGAGGGCAATAATCAGTGAAATCATTCACAAAAATCAAACTGGTTTCATCCCTGGAAGGCAAGGAAGGGACAACATTAGAAAGACAGTGAACATAATTTATGCAATTCAGCAACAGAAAATTCCAGCAATGGTCATCTCGGCTGATGCTGAGAAGGCATTTGATTTTCTTGAATTTAATTGTCTTTTCCTTGCTCTGGAGAAAATGGGATTTCAAGGTAACTTTTTGAGATGGTTAAAGGCTATATACAAGGATCCACAATCCAGGCTGATTATCAATGGTAACCTGACAGATTGTTTTAAATTAGAAAGAGGGTCTAGACAAGGGTGCCCGCTATCACCTTTACTTTTCAATTTGACGTTAGAATTGTTGGCCAATGCAATTAGACAAAATGACCTTATAAAAGGAGTTCAGATGGGGGGGAATGTGCAAAAGTTATCATTATATGCTGATGACCTTCTACTGTATATTGCAGAGCCAGAAGGATCTCTCCCGGAACTGCTCAGAGTAATAGACCAATTTGGAAAGGTATCTGGGTACACAATAAATAAGGGTAAATCTTATACAATGGTATTTGGTAAAGATCAAGAACAGGAAAGGCATTTAAAAGAAATCTCGCCGTTTCCTGTCAGTGAAGAAATTAAATATCTGGGGGTAGACATACCCAAAAAGTTAAAAGACCTTTACCTGAAAAACTTTCCTCCTTTGCTCAAAAAGCTGAAGGTAGAGGTTAGGCCCTGGCAAAGTCTATTGGTGTCGTGGATGGGCAAAGTAAATTTGTTTAAGATGATGGTACTCCCCAAGATCTTATACAAACTGATGGCTCTTCCAATATATTTACCTGAGGTATTTTTTAGGGATACGAATGCCCTAATAAAAGATATAGTTTGGAATGGAAGGAAACCAAGAATCAAGAAACTGGCCATCCTGAGACCTTATGATAGAGGGGGTATTAAATTTCCCCAACATTAGCCTGTACTACAGGGCTGCCTCACTGACTGCAGTCCATGAGTGGTTCCAAGAACAGCATGCACCTGAATGGGTGGACCTGGAGCGAGAAATCCTCCAGGTACATTTGCTTAAAGATTTGGTAGTGGATAAAGGCTCCATTAGCAAACAGCTGAAGGTTGAGCACCCATTTGCAGGAACTTTGATAAAATTTTGGACAGCAGCACAAAGAAAAATGGGGACCCGAATCGGTACTTCACCATTCACACCCATTGATTCTTTATACATGAATGAAATGAATCTGTAAAACACAATAAGAGCACAGCTGAGGGCGAGTGGGTTAACCAGAATGCAGCAGATCTATGTGATAGGTAAATTTATATCACTGCAAAGGCTGGAACAAATTGTCAAGAATAAAATAGATATCTTCCAATATTTACAATTGAAATCTGTCTGTGCCTCCACAGGAGGGAGGGACTTCAGTAGAGATCCCTTCAAATTAGAAGAATTACTTTTCAAAAGAAGTAAGTCAACTGGAAGACTAGGAAGAATCTATAAGGAATTGAAAAGATTGACTTATCATAAAAAGGTGACATATATGGAGAAATGGAGGAAAGATCTAGCACTGCCTTTAGGGGAGGGAGATGAAAAAAGAATCTGGAAACATATGCATGAATGGAATACTCCATGCATACTCCATGGAAATTAAAGAAATACAAATTAAGCTCACAATAAGGTTCTACTTAAATCCTACTCGGGTCAGGTACCTGACGACAGGTGGGAGAGGCCTATGCTTGAAAGGATGCAGGGAGATAGCCAATTATTTTCACTGTTGGTGGTACTGGAGCAAAGTGATGTTATTCTGGGGGAAGATATGGAAATGGCCAAATAAGGTGGCAGGAGAGTTAATACCCTTTAGGCCAGAAATTTGTCTTTTGGGTTTGTTTCCAGAGTTCAAAAATGTTAAGCAATATCAAAAGCCATGTAAGGTGTTATTTCTTGCTGGCCAGGACATAATTACCAGACACTGGAAGGCAGAAGAGGAAGTCCCAATGGCAGAATGGACACAAAAGTTGTGGTCTCTGTTTCATTTGGAGAAACTGCATGTGAAATTGCAGAACAGATACAAGCCTTTTAAAGAGACATGGATACCAATTGTAAGTGCTTTAGAGAATAACCATCAAGAAAGCAAGGACATTCAAACACCCTTTGAATATTAAATGGAAGGACATGATTTGTTACCTAAAAGTTTATGTGGGCAGCAAAATCATAGAAGCCTTAGGATGTGACTTGGTTAATATACTACATGGATGAATTTGACTTTGTATAAAGTGTTTGTACTTCAGGGTTTAGGTCTTGCTTTGATTTGAATGTCTTCACAAATAGTTACAGAATTGTAACATGGAATCACCATGCATTGTGATGGTGTTAATGTGTAATGACTGAATGTTTGAATAAGAAAACAATAAAACTCATTTTTTAAAAAAAAGGAAAATGCCACATCTTACGCATGCAATAGCAGATGTACAAAGCATTAGACAATTAGCATACTACTAATCAATACTGTTACAACAAGGTGCAAAGCCAAAGCCAAAAATGCATCTGCCTTGGGTAATTAGGCATAATTGCCATAATTGCTAACAGCATAAGGAAATTTAACAAACATTTCAGTTCCTTCAATAAATTCTGTAGCCCCCACCAGGAAGTATAAAGCCATGTTGGTGCAAGGCAAGAAGGAACAGTAAACTTTCTGCAAAATATAAGCATAAATGTTAAAATCATACACAAAAGCTATTTTCTAGCAAGCAATGCAGCTCTGACACAAAGGTTCACAGCTGCATTCAAAAGTGCAGGAGTCAGGTTGTGGATTACACCTGTCATCACAATTTGCCTCTATCAAGACAAATAAGTATTGAGCCACCAGTTCTCATAACTCAGTATGTATTCCCTTCACCTGTGGCTATTACCGCCATGACAAATTTGCCAAGTTACGCACCCTGCCATGTGTGACCTCCAATCACAACAGCTTTTTAACAATGGAGTGTATCCCTAGAAGGCCATGTTATTTACACTCCAGATGCTGTCTGCCATTAAGATGACCAATAGATATTCCAGCACAAGTCATCTCCATGAATCTAATCGACAAAGTTGTGTAGGAAAAGGAAGCTGGGATATGAAGGTTTGCCCAACCTTGTTTATTTCAATACAGGGTAAATGGGAACCTGAGTCTGTCAAGATGATCTCATTTCCACCACAATCAGGTGCCTTGATTGCAACCGCTTCAGCCCACCCCTGCAAAGTACCTGCAGGGATAATCTGTCTCAATGTTTAAGCAGTGTGATACTACAGCTCACAATATTCACAGGACAGGGAGTGCCCCTGACTGTAGCCCATTAGCATAAAACATAGGAATCTTCCTTTATCTCCACCTAAGATGTCATTAGGGGATTCCACTCCTCAGGGCTGGATCATTTGATCTGCAACACTATTGTATTGGGTAATTGGAGAGGAGTCCCTGGCATGGGCATGATACATTGTCACAGGGACTTTCCAGATAAGCTCAATCAGCTGTTTCCACATATCATTTCCCCACAATGATCTATCCTGAATTAATCAATTATTTTATTTCCAATTGGGGGCCCAAAGACTTGCTATTTGCAATGGCGCATGAGTCTATACACAAATACATTTGGGTTGGGACATTTCCAGTGCAGTCTGATCAGCTGGAGTGTCTTTGCCCATGCGAAATGAAACAGTGCCCTTAATTGGCTGTAAAACAGCTGCTTTCCAAACCCGCTCCCCCTTAAGATATTCAACTGAGCCATCTGGGAACCAAGCATAACATTTGTCTCCCTCTGGCAACCACTCAAAGGGAACTCTCCACTCAGCTGCCGGGGGGGGGGCTCCACACCTGTGGCACTACGGAAGCAGTAGGGTCCAATAATACTGCTTCCCTGCTTTACAGCTTAGTCTGTCCTTAGCAGTCCAGTTAATTTCTTCACTTAAACAAACAAGGTAACAAGCACCAAAACAAAGCCTGCAGCTTTTGTTCCGGTACTAAGTTCTCACTAATCCACAACACCACAATTCATTTATATCTATGAATTTAACTAAAGACACTCACATTTTCCAATGCTTTAATCACAAACCATAAACAAAACTTTATTTTATCCTTAAATCTTTCTATTGCTAACACGTCACTTGCTTTATTCTGCCCCTCGCTTCTAACATCCAATCAGGTTTCCTAATTGCCTCTCTCCACATAGTCTATGATGACAGGCAGGACAGTTGACATGCCAAGTACTGTGTCACAGCTAATACATTCCATTCGCCCCCGTTTCCCATCACTTTTGACATCTCCCTGCTCCAACTTATCAATATACACATTTACTTCAACATACATCCTTGTAAAACTCTCTCACAAAATTTAATTAGCTCTGCAAAAGCAGAGGGAGTTCTTGTTAAGAACCTGTGTTTTCCCTGACGTTGCCCTGTACAACTGGGCAAAATTCCTATAACAGCATATATTTTAAACAAACACACACAATGTTTAAAACAATCAATAACCATAATTAGTCTAGTTACTTTGTTGAATCCTTTTTCAATTGACAATTCTAACCAATTTGCACACAATTGAAAGTTTTCAACAACCACACACACAAGTTTAATTAACAGCAAAACACCACATACATGGAAGCAAAATGCTCTCTGTCCTTACTTCAAAGCTGTTTCCAGAGTGCTCTGAAGAGCAAAGCATTCCATTATCTCACAGCTGCTAGACAAATAATTTTAACCTGCTCTTTTCTCCTCTCCCCACAGCCCTATCACTACTGTAAGAAGCATTCAACCAATTCCAGAGACTGCTTTTTATTTCTTTTTTGGCCTCCCTGGGACCCCCAACTCCTACAGGCATTTCTGCCTGACGTGTGGGGCCCCCCAGGACAACACAGCTCTTCCCAACTCCTTCTAGAGACTGCTTTTTGGTTTGTTCCTGCCTCCCCCCCAGGACCTCCCAGTCCCTCTGGGACAAAGCAGCTCTTCACAACTCGCCGGTGAGGATAACCTGCGCAACATTTGAGCGACCAGACTCCAGGCAGTGGTGACCAACCACCCCTGAATCTGGGTCAGCTCGACCCAGCAGATGTATTTCCCCTCATTTGTAGGTTCACTGATTTGATCCCATCCTTGTCGCCATTTTTATTGAATTTGTTTGTTCTTTGGATTAATTTAGTGGTAACTCAGACAAATGGGGTCAAGAAAGCTGATTATATACAAAACATAAAAGTAAAAGGAAATACAAACAGTAAAAGCAAGCTCTCACATACTTATATGCATGCCAGAGAACTCTGACCACCAGTTGTGGGATGATTCTCGGGTGGGCCCCAGGTTCTGCTGTGTCCACTCTAGCATGTATGCCAAGTGGCCAGCAGTGAAGTTTGTCTGCGCCTGCATCTGCCCCGATGGGGGCTCAGTCACTTTACTTTATAGTATTCTGGTGTTACACACTCTCTACCAATCATGTGGATGTGTGAACAATTATGTAATTCACTATGCAACCCACTGCGAATGTGCTAGATTTAGGAGCTGCAGCTGGTCTGGGTCATTCCTAGATACCCAATAAAACGCACTACTGATAAGGGCTTCCCATAACATTTAGTTACTTGGCCTTGACATTCTAAACAACAACTTATGCAATAAAGTTGCCAAAGAGGTTTACATAAAACACATGCATTGCATGAAATAAGTTGCCAGTTCTCAATTTGTTTTTACACACATCAATCAAGATGGATTCTACAATGTATAAATGCCCACTAATCTGGCTCCTCCAGTGCAGAAATATCTTCTCTCAATCTTTTCACTACACCCACCAGCACACACCCTCTGATATACCTGCAAAAAGGTGGAGGTGTCACTCACGTGAAGATCATCCCTGTGTTAAGACACTCTTAAAACAGGTCTCCTTCCCCAACAACTCATCCCTCAGACATACCTGCAAAGAGGGGAGTAGTAGTGCTGAAACAAGAATCTAAAGTTGTTGCTGAGATTTTGCAACTTTTTTGAATAGTTGAGATGTCTGGTGAAACTTTACCAATTTTTTAGTGCAATTTACTGCTTACAGTGTGTTTTTGGTGTTTTTAGGTTGTATTGGTATTATGATTTACCATGTGCCATATTTATAGGTTACTGTGATTTGCCATTTACCGTATTTATTGGTTATTAGTTGCTTGTTATTGAGTTTTATTGGTTATTGCTAATGGTTAATTTATTACCATGTTTATTGGTTATTTGTTATTTTTTGTTATTTGTTTTATTGGTTTATTGGTACTGTCTTATAATATTGGGTATTTGTTATTGGTTCATGACCATATTCATTAGTTATTGCTTTATTGGTTACTGTGTTTTACTGGTTATTGGACTTGGCTCACAAGCAACCCGGTAATCAACCACCCAGTAAATGGTAACTCAGTAAAAATCAATGCAATGGTAAAAAAATCAATGCAATGGTAAACAGTAGGGGTGGGAAGTTCATATCTCCCGGTATCTGATACTGCCAATATTTGGCAGTATCAGGGATACCAGATAGATCTGATAATTCCCCGTACCGGTGCCGGTTCCTGTACCAAATCAATGGCCACAATGTAAAAAAAAAACCAAAAAACCCACTTTCCCTCTCCCTCCCAGGCTGCGTGGGTGGAAGGGGGGACACCCCCCACCCACCCTTCCCAGTCTTTTTTTTTTTTAAAGTAAATCAACAAGACCCAGGCTCCGGGCCACCACCAGTTGCCCAGTGGCAGCCAGACAGGACTATGGAGGCAGCGGCAGTTGAGTTCTCCTCCAGGAGTCCAGGCTGGCTGGCTGCTGGCACCCCAGTAGGTAACCTAACCCCACCCCACCCTGGATCGTCTTTTTTACCTGTGTTGTGCTCCCTTTGGGTGGCGGTGGTGGCAGCGCTGGCCTGGCTGCAGCGCTGGCTTGAGCATTTCACCAGGCCTTATGGGGAAACCTGCAATCCGGGGTGGGGGGGCTTAGATTACCTACCGGAGTGGCAGCAGCCAGCCAGCCTGGGCTCCTGGAGGATAGCTATGCTTCCAATGCCTCCATAGCCCT
This sequence comes from Sphenodon punctatus, assembly GCA_003113815.1. Taxonomy (NCBI): domain Eukaryota; kingdom Metazoa; phylum Chordata; class Lepidosauria; order Sphenodontia; family Sphenodontidae; genus Sphenodon; species Sphenodon punctatus. Next base: position 2,054,680 of record QEPC01014676.1, on the reverse strand, counting down.
GGCTGGCTGCCTCTGGGCAGCCAATGGCAGCCCAGAACCCGGGTCCAGTTGTTTTTTAACTTAACTTTTTTTTTAAAAAAAATATAGGCTGGGCAGGGTGGGAGGGAGGTGTCCCCCCCCCCTTCCACCAACATAGCCTGGGAGGGGGGAGGTATTGGGTTTTTTTCCCCATTGATTTCAATGGGGACAGTTCCCCATTCAAATCAATGGGAAAAAATGGTACAGGTATATCAGCTTTAATCGGGTAAACTGATTTTTTGAAAACTGCTAACCGGTAAAAACGGTAACCGTTTTTTTGCCCCAAGTCCCACCCCTAGTAAACAGTAACTGGCGATTCAAGTAAAGATTCTTAACCTAGAATTGTCAAGTGTCAGCAATTTTTTCTGTTATCGTTTCTCATTTAAAACAAGAGGAGAAGCTTGATTAAGAGCAATAATGGAGAAAAAGTAGAAAGTGAGTTTCAGCCCTAGGGAGGAGTATCCCAGGTGAGTCCAAATCACACTGTAGCAAACAGGTCTCCTTCCTCAACAGTCCTGTCTGATATACCTGCAAAAACAGGGAGTTTGTTCTCTCCTTTGACTAATCACACCATCAAGACACTGTAGCAAACAAGTCTTTACCCTCCACCCTCAAAATCCCAGGCCTCTGATCTACCTGAAAAAAGGGGGAGGAGTCATCCAGATTAAGACCAATCACAGCATCAAGGCACTCTACAGAAAGCAAGTGTGACCAACTGAGCCCTCTGATATAGATGGGGAAATGGGAGGAGTCTTCCAGGTGAGTCCAATCACAGCATCAAGACACTGTAGTAAACAGGTCTCCTTCTGGAACAGTCCAGCCATCTGATATACCTGGGGAAAGGAGGAGGATTCACCCAGGGGAGTATAATGACAGCATCATGTTACTCTGCAAACATCTCCCATTACCCTCCAGCCCTGCCCTCTTTTATATCTGCACAAAAAAATGGGAGGAGTCCCTGCAAAAAGGGTGATTGTAGAGTGTCTTGATGCTGTGATTGGCTTCACCTAGGACTCCAAACAGGTCTACTATACCACCAGCTCAACCCTCTGATGTACCTGCAAAAAGAGGGACAAGTCATCCAGGTGAGTCCAATCACAGCATTAAGGAACTCTGAAAACAGGTCTCCTTCCCCAACAGCCCAGCCCTCTGATATACCTGGGAATAGGAGGAGGAGTTACCCAGGTGAGAACTTCAACAGATCAAGCCACTCTGCAAATAGTACTCCTTTACCACTAACTCAGCCCTCTAATGTACATGCAAGAACAAGGAGTTTATTCAAGGGAGAGACCAAAAACAGCATCAAGACACTGCACCAAGCAGGTCCCATTTTCCACCGGTCCAGACCTTGGATATAAACTGCAAAAAAACCAAAAAAAGATGAGGAGAGCCTCAGGTGAAGGCAATCACAGCATAGAGAAAGTCTGCAAACAGGTCTTTTGCCCCGTCAGCCCAACCATCTGATGTACCTGGAGGAGGGAGTTTAGTCCCAGGTGAAGCCAATCTCAGCATCAAGACACTCTGAAGATTGGTCACTTTTACCTCCAGCTCAGCACTCTGATGTACCTGAAAGAAGAAGGAGTTTAATCAAAGGAGAGCTCACACCATCAAGACATTGTAGCAAACCAGTCTCTCCCCCCTCCCAAAAAAATCCCAGGCCTTTGATCTACCTGAAAAAAGGGGGAGGAATCACCCAGATGAGACCAATCACAGCATCAAGGCACTCTACAGAAAACAAGTGCCTCCAACTGAGCCCTCTGATATAGATGGGGAAATGGGAGGAGTCTCTCAGGGGAGTCCAATCACAGCATCAAGACACTGTAGTAAACAGATTTCATTCCTACCAGTCCAGTCCTCTGATCAACTCTTCTTTGCAGGTGTAAGGGTCACCCAGGTGAGAATCGTCGCATCAGCGAGAAACTCTGCAAAGAGGTCTCCTTCACCAAAAGCTAAGCTCTCAGACATACCTGCAAAAGGAGCCAAAAGATTTCCAGGAAAGACCAACCACAACATCAAGACACTTTGCAAACATGCTCCATTTCCCTGAAGTTGAGCCCTCATATAACTGCAAAAGGGGAGGAGTCTTCCAGCTGAGTCCAATCACAGCATCAACACACCTCAAACAGATCCCGTTTCCCACCAACCCAGCCCTCTGATATACCTGCAAGGAGGCGGAGGAGTTACCTAGGCGAGACCATTCACAGGATCATGGTAGCCTGTCCCTGCAAAAAAAGGGGGAAGGAGAGTCCCAACTGAAGCCAATCACATCAAGACACTGCAAACAGGTTTCCTTCCCCAACAGTCCAGCCCTCCGACATACCTGGGGAAAGGGGGAGGAGTCACCCATGTGAGAACAGTCACAATATCAAGGCATTATGTAAACAGCCTGGCCCTCAGACATACCTGCAAAAACATGGAGGAGGGTCCCATCTGAAGCCAATCACAGCATGAATGTACTCTGTAAATAGGCCTTCTGCCCCACCAGTCCAGTCCTATAATGTATCTGCAAAAAGTGGAGCAGTTCCAGCTGAAGTCAATCACAGCATCAAGACACATTACTAAGACATCTACTTCCCCAAAAGCCCAGCACTCACACATACTTGCCAAAAGGCATAGGAGTTACTTAGGTGAGACCAATGAAGGAACTCTGCAAACAAAAGCCCAGCCCTCTGATATACCTGCAAAAAGGGGAGGAGTCTTCCAGGTGAGTCCAATCACAGCATTGAGACACTGTAACAAACAGGTCTCCTTCTAGAACAGCCCAGTGCTCTGATACACCTGGGGAAAGGGGGAGGAGTCACCCAGTTGAGAATAATCACAGCATCAAGACAGTCTGATCACAAGTCTTCCCCAAATGCCCACCCCTCAGACATATGGGAAGAAAAAGAAAAAAAAAAGGGATGAATTACCTAGGTGAGACCAATCAAAGCATCAAGGCACTCTTCTCACAGGACTCCTTTACCACCAGCTCAGCCATCTGATCTACCTGCAAGAAGAGGGAGTTTAGTCAAAGGAGAGACCAATCACACCATCAAGACACTCTGCAAACAGGTCCCATTTCCCACCAAGCCAGCCCTCTGATATAGCTAGGGAAATGGAGGGAGTCTCCCAGGTGAAGCCAATCACAGCATCAAGACACTGTAGCAAACAGGTCTTCTTCCAGAATAGCCCAGCCCTCTGATAGACCTGGGGGAAAGGGGAGGAGTTACCCAGGTGAGAATAGTCACAGCATGAAGGCACTCTGCAAATAGGTCTCCTGCCCCACAGGTTTCCTACCCCACCAAAAGGGGAGGAGTCACCCAGGTGAGAATAATCACAGCATCATGGTTCTCTCCAAAACAGGTCCCATTCCCCACTAGCTCTGCCCTCTGATATACCTGCAAAAAGGAGAGGCGTCTCCCATGTGACACCAATCACAGTATCAAAACACTCTAATCACAGGTCCCCTGTCCCAATAGCCAAGCAGTCTTATGTACATTCAAACAGTGGGTGGTGTCACCCAGGTGAGAACAATCACAGCATAAAAATTGTCAACATTTTATTTGTATTTATTCTCATTACACATCTACATCACAGTTGTATGTAGCCCAGCTCTGATTTACCCTCAAAAAGGGGAAGGATTCACTCATGTGACTATAATCACAGCATCATGGTACTCTGCAAATGGGTTTCATTCCCTTCCAGTCCTGCCCCCTTTTATACCTGCAAAAAAAGAGGAGTCACCCAGGTGAGACCGATAATTGTATCAACACCATCACCATTTTATTTGTATTTATTCTCATTACACACCTACATCGCAGTTGTATGTAGCTCTGAGTTACAAGTGTTTTGATATCAGACATACCCATGCTATTTCAGTATTTGTTATTCATACCAAGAATGTGTACACACATTCTACAAACATGCTTCTTAGTTCTTACAAGTCCCCTCACACAACTCATACCACCACCAAGTTGAACCCACTACCTCTTGCCTCCCAAGCAAAAATGCTACCTGTTTACATGAATTTTAGACCAACGCAGGAGACCACATTTTGTTGGATGTCATCATTTTATTTGTATTTATTCTCATTACACACCTACATCACATTTGTATGTAGCGCTGGGTTACAAGTGTATTGATATCAGATGTACCCACGCTATTTCAATATTTGTTATTCATACCAGGAACATGAATATTACACACATTCTACAAACATGCTTCTTACAAGCCCCGTCACACAATCCACAACACCACCAAGGCGCAATTTGAACCCACTATCTCTTGCCTCCCAAGCAAAAATGATACCTCTTTAACAACAAGCCCTACTGTCTTGCATGTTAGCCCTTTTGTTGTCAAGTAGGTAGAAAAGGGTGGGTAGGTTGAGGGTGCCTGGACACAGATCTAGAGTCTTACCTTTTGACAGTTAGTAACAAAGACATGCTTTAGATTCCAAGATCAGGGCTGGGTGTGGACTGCCAACAGCAACAAATTTCTCTAATATTACAGTCCTTTTCTCTCTCATTTGGTAGTAGCACCAAAGTGGATTTGAACCCAAGACTTGTGTTGTCATAGATAAGAATCTTATTTCTAGACCACCAAGTGTTATTGGTTTGCAAGTAGGCCCCTTGTCCCTAGGTAGGGCGGGTTAGGAGACTACAAAGAGCCCCAGGACAAGGTGTGCCAGCAATCTGAGCACCCGCTGGCTGGCAGTGGTCTCTGACAGCCACCAACAAAATGAATTTTAGACAAACGTAAAAGAGAAATGTTTTATTTGAATTTATTATCTTTACACCCATACAAACATACATCACAGTTGTATGTAGTTCTGAGTTACGAGTTGATTGATATCAGACATACCAACGTTATTTTAGTATTCTGTACTCATACCAGGAACGTGGATATTAAGTGCATTTTACCAACTTACTTCTCACAAGTCCCATTACACAACCCACAAAAACACCAAGGTAGATTTAAAACGATGACTTTTTTTGCCCAAGCAAGAGCAGTACCGCTAGACAAATAAGCCCTATGGAATGGCATTGAAGCCAAATTGTTCTCAGTTAGCTAGAGAATAGTGGGATGGGCCAGAGGGTGCCTTGACACCGATCTAGAGTCCAAACGTTTGACCGTCAGTAACAAAGCCACAATCTAGATTCCAGGATCAGGGTCCTGTGCCCAGGATTGGGTGTGAACCTCTGGAATCCAGCAACAATTTTCTTATCTAAAGATACGGTCCTTTCCCCTATCACTTGGTAGCAGCACCAAAGAGGATTTACTTACCCACTTGAGGACACTAATCCAAGCTTGCAAGAAGCAGTGCTCGGTGATCATGTGCAAGAGGTTCTGCATTCACAACCCCTGCAGTGCTGCTGCTGCTGCTGTCGTCATCATCAAGTAAGAGAGAAAATGTCTGAACTTTTAGGGAAAAAAATGTTGCTGCTGGCCGTCGAAGGTTAGCGTCCATTCCTGTGCAGGGGGCCCCGATCCTGGAATCCGAGCACCTTTCGTTACCTACTTGAGGATAAATATTCTAACTTGCACAAAGCAGGGATTGGGGGTAAAGCACTGAGGCTTTTGCTTAGCAAACCAGCAGTCCTGGGTTCTAATCCTTGGTGGTGGTGCTGCTGTTGTTGTTGAACAATAGAGAAAAAGACTGTACCTTTAGGAAAAATTTGTTGCTGCTGGTCATCTAAGCTTCAGGTCCATTCCTACACATAGGGCCCCTATCCTGGAACTTGAGCACCCTTCTTTACTTACTTGAGGACAAAAATCCTAGCTTGCTAGGAGTAAAGCTGGGTGGAGGCGAGATGTGACTTTTGTTCACAAAGCCAGAGGTTCTGAGTTCTAATCCCTACTGCTGCTATCATCAAGTAGGAGATAAAAAGGTTGTTCCTTTAGAAAATGTTTGCTTCTACTGGCTGTTGAAGGTTCGCGTCTATTCCTATGCATGGGGCCTGATTCTTGAATCCGGGCACCCTTCTTTTCCTATTTGAGGACAAAAACCTAGCTTGTAAGGAGTAGAGTTTGGTGGTTCACTGGTGAGACCTTTGCTAAGAAAACCACAGGCCTTTGGTTCTAATCTCCTGTGCTGTTGCTGTCATTGAGTAGAGGAAGAAAAGGCCTTACCTTTAGAATTTGTTTGTTGCTCCTGGCTGTCGAAGGTTCGCATCCATTCCTGTGCATGGGGCCCCTATCCTGAAGCCAAGCACTCTTATTTATCTACTTGAAGACAAAAATCCTAGTTACCAAGGAACAGAGCTTAGTAGTGTAGAGGTGAAATTTTTTTTGCTCAGGAAGCCAGAGGTCCTGGGTTCTAATGCCCTGAGATGGTGCTGCTGCTGTCATCAAGTAGGAGAGAGAGAAAAGCGTACTCTTTATAAAAAAAAATTGTTGCTGCTGGCCGTCGAATGTTCATGCCCATTTCTGTGCATGGGGCCCTGGATGCCAAACACCCTTCTTTACCTACTTGAGGATCCAAATCCTAGTTATCAAAGACCAGATCTTGGTGGTATAGCAGTGAGACTTTAGCTCAGGCAGCTAAAGGTCCTGGGTTCTAATTCCCTGAGATTGTGCTGCTTCTGTCATTGAGTAGAAGAGAAAGAAAGCATACCTTTATAATTTTTTTGTTGCTGCTAGCCGTCGAAGGTTCAGGCCCATTCCTGTACATGGAGCCCTGATCCTGGAATCCAAGCAGGATTCTTTACCTCCTTGAGGATGAAAATCCTAGCTTCCAAGAAGCAGAGCTTTGTGGTGGAGAAGTGAGAATCTTTTTCATAAAGCCTGAGTTATAATCCCCTGTGCTGCTGCTGTCATTGAGTAGGAGAGAAAAAGAGTATCCCTTTAGAAAATGTTTACTTCTGCTTGCCATTGAGGGTCCACGTCTATTCCTGTGCATGGGGCTCCGATCCTGGAATCTGAGTACCCTTCTTAACCTACTTGAGGACAAAAATCCTAGTTTGCAAGGAGCAATGCTTGGTGGTGCAGGTGTGAGACTCTTGTTTGGGAAGCCAAATCTCCTAGCTTCTAATCCTCTGTACTGCAGCTGTCATCAAGTAGGAGAGAAAAAAACAGTCCCTTTTGAAAATTTTTGTTGCTGCTGGCTGACAAAGGTTCACATCTATTCCTGTTCATGGGGCCAGATCCTGGAATCTGAGCACCCTTTTTTACCTACTAATGGACCAAAATCCTACCTTGGTAGGGGCCAGATTTGGTGGTCAAGAGGAGATGATGCTGCTGCTGCTCAAGAAGCCAGAGGGTCTAGGTTCTAATACCACATGATGCTGCTATTGTCAACCAGAAGAGGAAAAAAGCCATAGCTTTATAAATTTTTTGTTGCTGCTGGCCATCAAAAGTTCGCATGTAGGGCTGAAATGGCAAGCCACTGCAGTAGCTTTTTTTTGCCCGAAAAAGCTCTTCCGCAATGAGTGGCATGGTACAGTAGTAGTAACAAAGTAGTAATTGTTATTCTGTTTTTCCACACTCAGTAAACACAACTTTAACTTATAATAAAAAGTGTACTGATTTTTTTTAAAATGAAACTTGAATAGAAACCTGTTGAAAAAACATTTTTATTTAAAATAGAAACATTAAACTGCAATAATAAAAATTGCCTTTGACAGAACTGTTATTCTTTCTGAGAATAAAAAAATGTTATTCTGTGGTGAGCTACTTTCTTGATACAGGGAGACACTGTGACTAGATTACTAGGCAGTGGGCTTTGGTGCAACCATAGATTTGTAGATAGTGGCTTTTCCATCTTGCGTTTGTCCGAGAGTGTGCACTGCCAATTCATAATGCATTTCTTGAATAGTTTTAAAACATTATGTATGCATTGCTACTAGTGGTGAGTGACAGTAATGAAGTAATGAAGATTATGAGAGTGCTTGTTATCAAACTACTTCTGTTCCCTTTTTATGCACCTAGCCTGTTTCGATAACACTTGTCCAGATCCAGAGAAAGTGGTTTGTAGATTGTGGTCTTAGCATAAGAATAACACAGTGTCCCTCATACACTGTGTCCATTCAATCCCTGTTGTCATTCATTGAAATCCAGCATCAACTGGCTCTTTACTTAATGCTTGACGCTGGCAAACTCCTTCACTGTCTTCCGTTTCCACGTGCACTGGCTTAGTTAGTTATAAAGAATATCCTGTAAATAACAGAGAATTATAATTAATCATTTAAGATGGTTCAAATCAACGCCATCAAATTTTTTTATTAAATGCTGAAGTTCTTCAGCTATATAACAAGCATTTGGAGTCACTGCATGTCATGTATAACACACTGTCATGTTTTCTCACTCTCCTTTTTCCGACTATTGGAAGTACTTGGGTGAAAACAGACATGATGCTAACCACCCTTTAACCACCCTTTGTGGTTATTTATTCATGTTGCAGGGCTGTATTGGTGCCCTATGCAGCCCTGAAACATGCATAAATAACCACCAAGGATGGTTAAAGGGTGGTTAGCATCATGTCTGTTTTCACCCCTTGTCTCCACCTCTTCTTCTTTGCAGTTTATTTACATTGTAAATCTCTGTGGGGCTGGGCACACAATTTGAGTGCTAGAGGGAAACGAAAGAAACTGAATGCAGTTAAGCAAAGTGGAACTGCATAGGGATATGACCAAGCCAAGCACGTGCACTTGAGACCTCGCATCTTCATGAATGTTAGACCCCTTGTCTCTGCTTCTGTTCCCCTTCCTAAGTCTCTCCCCCAGCTCCTGTCTCTCAGATTGTAAGCCCTAGGGGCAGGGACCATGTCTATTTTATTACTTTGTAAAGTGCCAGGTACACTGCTGGTGCTATAATGTTTGTTAATAATAATAATAATAATAATATGCAGAAGGGACCTCATTTGTTTTCATTTTAAAACATTCATTTGTTTTTGTTTCCCCAAAATTCATTGTTTTTGTTTCCTAGTTACTAAAATAAAATAAATAAATAAAATGAATGGAGCTTCATTTCTTTTAGTAACTAAACAAAACGGAAATTAATTGTGTACACCTACAAAATACTTGGTACCAATTGTTAATCTTATTTTTATCAAAAAGAGAAAAGAAAGCGACAAGCGATGTAGGAAATTGTAAGAAAAAGAACAAACAGTTAACTTTTTACCACTCTTGGCATGTGGAAATGATCTAGGCTGCATAAAGCTCTCTAGGGACTGACTGTCTGGCTGATGCTGGTAGTGGGCTGGTTCAACACACACAAAAACTCCTTTCAAACATCCAATTCTGCATCCAGTTGCTGAGGCTGCAAAGAAGCATCCTGAAACTCCAGCGGTTCAGCAGCTACAACATCTTCTGAGAAGCTGTTGATATGTCATCAACTATGGGTGGCTGGAGCCTGAAACTTTCTTTTCATTCTATATGCAAACTGCAAATTCAAAACAGAAAAAATAATAATTAATAATAATTAATAATTAATGACACCTAAAAGTAATCGACTTCTTCAAAACAAAACAAAGACAATGTGCTCCCAGTACTGACAGACAATCATTAAACTAAGAAAATGTCAATAGAAAAATGGAAATAGAAAAATGGAAGATAGAATGGCAACAAAGTTATATGGTGGAGGAATTAATAGAAATGGTGCATGGAATGACAAGGATCAGTGGCACAGAGAGATGGGGATACAGTTTTGTATGGAATTAATGCATATTTCTGGGGAAAGTAAGTTTCTAAAGACCTTTTCATTCAGAAAAAAAAAGAAATCAGTTGACCAACGGATACCAGTGGGTAAATTAAGCAAATTTAGCCCAATAATATTGCATAACACCACTAGACTCAGTCAGCAGCTGACAACCAGCAAAAAACCCCACAATCAATGATAAGACACTCTGTGACACAATGACGAGAAAATATAATATAAACAGTTAACGGCTTTCTTTTTCAACTTACCAGTGATGACTATTATATCAAGTGGAAAATGTTGTTGTTTCTGTCAAGGGAATATTCCGGCTGTCACACAGCACGCAGAAGAATCTGAAATGATGCTAGCTGTGGATATACAGGAAGAAAATATAGAGTGAATGGGGTCTCTCTGTAGAAGTATAACTGCCAAAGAAAGACCACTTAATCACTCATGTGTGTGCTCCACTGCCGAGGCACACAGTACCCACCCCACTCAGAGGGGAATAAAGCGATAGCTCCATGGTCCCCTTCCTCCACCAAGCTGAGAGATCTAGAGAATCCTTCCTCCATGAGACCAGGGGATGGCAAAACAATCAGCCCATTTCCTGGCACCCTGTGCAATGTGTCCTAAGGCCAAGACTGAGTCCATCCACCTCCACCCATTGCCCATGCATAGAGTAACTGGTGCCAATGGTGGTCCAGTGGATGCTCCGTGGGTGGAGGTGGGAGGGCATCCACCGCCTCTACCCATCCATCCATGCTCTTGCACCGATTAGAAAAGGGCCTTTGAATCAAACAACCGATTATTCCCAACAGTGTTGTTGGGCTAATGGCAATGGTGCACCAGGATTCTGCCACCAAGACAGAAAATATTACTGGAGTAGAGTAGAAAATAATGATAAATATTCAGCAAACATATCTATCAGACATTTAAAATGAATTAAATCAGCAAATAAAACCATATACATTGAAATCATTTTTACTTTTTTGAGGGGGTGAGGCAGGGGCAATTTCTGGGGCTTGGGAGCTGTCAAGCTTGGATTTATTGCAATATAAACTTAGGATGTTTAAAGCAGAAACCACCAGAAGTTACACACCATTAGGGATGTGCGAACCTGGTTCGGGGGTTCGGGTTTCAGCCCGATCTTGGGGTGTTTGGGCCATTCATGAACCCACTGAACCCAAACTGTCTCCCGCCCAAAGCGGCCGAACAAAGTTCAGGTTCCAAACTTGTTCGGGTGGCGTGTGGGGGGCAGGGGGAGACCCGTTTTCCCTCCCCCCTCCAGGTTGAGTGGGTGGAGGGACACCAGGGCTCACACACACACCCTGCACAGCCCTTGGGGAAAAAAAATTACCCCCACCGCCCAAGGGATCGTCCTAACTGTTGGTTCCGGGGCTCTGACCCCGTGTTGGGCGGCAGTAGCATCATATGACCCATCACATGACCCAGAAGGCCAAGGCTGTACCCGCTGCCGCTACCGCCACTGAACCCAGGGCCAGAACCCCGGCACCAACAGGTAGGTCAGACTCCATCCCGAGGTCTGGCGGCAGCAGCGGGTCCCACGGCGCTCTGGAGTACTTCATGACTAGGCCTTCTGGGTCATGTGACTGGTCACATGACCCAGAAGGCCTAGGCATGAAGCACTCTGCAGCGCCGCAGGACCCACTGCCCCTGCTGCTACCACTGCCAGACCCAGAGACAGTGCCCAGGCACCAACAGGTCTCCCTCTGACCTGACCGTCTGCATTGACGGGGTCACCATCCGTCCTGTTCTCCGTGCCCGCAGCTTGGGCTTCATTTTTGACACGCACCTCTCCTTTAAACCTTACATTGACTCTGTGGCCAAATCCTGCCGATTCGCTCTCCTCAACATTGCCCGCATTCGCCCCTTTCTATCTGTCTCCTCGGCCAAAATCCTTGTTCATGCCATGGTTATCTCTCGCCTCGACTACTGCAACCTCCTCCTTGCTGGCCTCCCTCGCTCCCACCTGTCCCCCCTTGTGGCGATCCAAAACTCTGCCGCCAAGGTCATTCACTCTGCCCGTCGCTTCGACCATGTGACGCCTCTCCTCCTCTCCCTTCACTGGCTCCCCCTTCCTGAACGTATCCTGTTCAAACTCCTGGTTTTCACGTTCAAATCGCTCCATGACCAAGCTCCCCCTTACCTCTCGGACCTAATCGCCCTACGCGCTCCTGCGCGCGCTCTCCGCTCTTCCGCTGTCCCCTCCCTCGCTCTCCCTCGCTTCTCCTGCTCGCCCAACCGCCTTCGTCCCTTCTCCCTCGCTGCCCCGCATGCCTGGAACTCCCTCCCTGCCGACGTCCGCCTCGCCTCCTCCCTCCGCTCCTTCAAATCCCTCCTCAAGACCCACCTTTTCCATGCTGCCTTTCCCAATGCCCTCTAGTCTTTCCCCTTGCTCTTACTGTCAGCCCTCCTCTGCTGACTGCTGCTACCGACCACCTTGTAACCAAGCCAAGTACACGCACCTGAGACTTCGCATCCGCCTGAATGTTTGTTTGTCTTCTCCCATGTCTCTCCCGCTGTCCCCTCTCCTTGTCTCCCCCTCCTTGTCTTTTAGATTGTAAGCCACAGGTAGGGACCGCAGCTGATTATATGTTCTGTACAGCGCCAGGTTGTTACTGGCGCTTTATAAATGTTTAATAATAATAATAATAATAATAACAGGTAGGGCGATCCCTGGGGTGAGGGGGGGCCAGGGGGTTCAAAAAAAATTTGAGGCTGTGTAGGGGTGGGGAGGTCAGCCCTGGTGCCCCTTCCACCCATGAAGCCTGTAGGGGGAGGGGAAAACAGGTCCCCCCGCCCAGTGCCCGAACAGGTCTGGCCCCCCGAACAGGTTCAGGCCAACCCTCTGAACCTCAAATGGTTTCGGGGGGCCCAAATGGGACAAACCCCTCGGGGTTCAAACATCCCTACCAACCATAGCCCAGAAATTCAAAGATCAGCATGAGATTTTTTTTTAAAAAAATCAAGTTTGGATTGACCTGAAATACAAATGTGTATTTTGTATTTATTCTGGGTCAACTGATTTTTTTTTTTCTGAATGAAAAGATCTTTAGAAACTTACTTTCCCAAGAAATATGCATTAATTCCTGAAAAACTGCATTTTTCATTGGGCTCACATTTACTGAGAACTTTCATCCCAGTCCTGTATAGGGATGGGTGAACAGAACGCGGTTCAGATGTTCGGTTGTTCGGTTCGAAACCCGAGTTCAGGTTCGATGGTTCAGTTCAGCTTAGTTAGGTTTGGCCGAGCTTGGCCAAATATTCAAAAATAGCACTATCGATACCGAAACCGAAATGAAACCAAAACCTAATTTTTGGCCTTGAAAAGACATTTTCCTTGCCCCCAAACTCATCCGAATTCATCCGAACATGACCGAACTGTTCGGTCATTTGAGAGTTCGGTTCAGACGTTCAGTTCGGACGTCTGAATAGACCGAGTTCGGTCTGAACTCCGAACATCGGAACCGCATTTGCCCATTCTTAGTTCTGAAGTACACAGTACAAAATGAACCAGACAACCTATGAACATGAAAGCTAAACAGACCAGAATCTGTTTATTTTTTCTTTGAAACTCTTCCCTCAAATACATTCAAATTCAAATCCACAATATGATACTGTACCTCAGACTTACCCCACATATTGTACCAGTGGAGTCAATGTGACAGTCCAGATTAACATACTACTTAAAAGTAGGAAGATAATAAATATCTAGGCATTAAATAAACACACCATGGCTAGAAGAATTAGCAACATACACAATCAATTTTTGCTTGCAACAGTACAGTCCACCTTATTTGATGCTTAGGAGTTTACATTTAATGGGCCAGATCCTGAAACAATGTAATTTGGCATAATTGCACTTTAATAAACAAAAGTATAAATCAATATACACTATCATACAACATAGTTTCCTAATTATTATTAACAGCTCCCATAAGGGTTAGATTGGGATATCTTTATTCATATTAGAGAACACTTAAAAAAGTAATCCCAAGAAAACCAGTAGAACTAAGGCCGTTTTTACACTGACGTCACCCACCCACGAACACCCATAAACACCTATCGAATGGGTGGGAGAGTACCTGTGTAAACGTCCACAAGTGGATGGGTGCGCATTCACGACCCACCCAGTGACACCCGCCAACATTCATGGAGCAGCTGAGAAGGAGCAGGCATGCTCCATGGGTGGAGATGGGTGTTCAAAACACACCCACCCACGGGAAGGGGTCCGCTGACATCACAGAGAGATGGCTAGAGAGGCCACACAGGTGCCCCCAAGCTTGATGGATTGGGGCCTTCCCTGTAGCTGTGGTGACAGTGGAGCTGGTCGTCTCCTTTTGGGGGTATTGCAGAGAGGTTAGCATCTGCCCCACAGCCCCCCTGTGTTCCCTTGTAGGGGGATACCTCTCCACGTCCCCCCGGGGAGACACCGGACGCCCACCCGGGAGCCCTTAAAAGGGATCCCTAATAGGACATGGGTGCGTCGGCTCCCAATATGTCTGAAAGGAAAGCCTCCGACAAAATGAAGGGAGCCAGCACTGCGACTCACCTGGGACAGGCCAGGATAAGCAGAGAGACCCCAAGATGCCTAGGGTAGGGGAACTGGCCCCACAGGCTGGGGGGGGGGAAGTGGGAAGGACCGCTAAACAGAACACACCCATACCACCACAGGACGAAGGACAAACCATGGCGCCTGTGCTGATCGCAACCCTGAAACCACCACAGCCATGGGGCACAGGGAAGGTAGTGCAAGCGACAGTGAGGTATCTGCAAGGGGATCCCAAGAACCAGGGGAGGGGGGTCCCGCAATTCAATAGCAGAAAACAACCTGACGGAGCACAGGGCGGGCAGCCGACAGCTAATGGTTTTCACCCCCAGGAGAGCACCCAGACACAGGAGCAATGCACCACCAGGGAGATGGCTGAGGAGTGCCTCCGTGACAGCCAGGTAAGGCACCCGTGCCCCCCCGGGGGGAGTGGAGAGGTATCCCCAACACAAGGGGGCACAGGGGGGCTGTGGGGCAGATGCTAACCCCTCTGCAATACCCCCAACAGGAGACAACCAGCTCCACTATCACGACAGCTACAGGGAAGGCCCCAAGTCACCAAGCTAGTAGGACCCCCACAAGCTGTAGCTAAAAGGGGGAGACCTGGTCGAGGCAGGAGACCAGGGACTTCATGCATGTGTGGGGGGATGAAAAGGTCCAGCATGACCTGGTGTGCAGCTACAAGACCAGACAGGTCTATGAAGTCATCGCCGAGGAGATGCAGCGGCAGGGGTACAATAGGGATGTCACCCAGTGCATGCAACCGGCAAAGGACTTGAGGTCCGGATATCAACATATCAAGGACAACAATCTCAAGTCTAGCCATGCCATGCATACAATGGACTTCCATGATGAGCTGGACTGGTTCCTCTGAATGGATGGGGATATAATCACCTCTCGCTTACACGGCACCGCCTTCACCAGGGGCAGGCGGAGGGCGCTTAGTG
The DNA here is from genome assembly GCA_003113815.1 of Sphenodon punctatus. NCBI lineage: Eukaryota > Metazoa > Chordata > Lepidosauria > Sphenodontia > Sphenodontidae > Sphenodon > Sphenodon punctatus. The sequence goes on along the minus strand of QEPC01014676.1, from coordinate 2,039,533 downwards.
ACTGGAGCCGAAGCCGGGCACCAGGGATTGACTGATGGATCCAAATTCCCATTACAGCTCAAGGCACCCTGGAGTTACATGAGGAGGCGGTTGCAGAGGAGGAAGTGGTCGAGGAGGAACTGGAGGTACCCCCGAGAGCCAGATACCAGGACAATTATGGTAGGCCACATCGCACAATGGATGGGTCCCGGCCAGTACCGGGGTGATGAGCTAACAGGCCAGCCACATGGGCAACCCCTAGAACCAAACCCCCCCCATGTGTGACAGGGAATGGCCGGTGACAATCACTGGTGTGTTACTGAGTCACATGGGTTAACAGCCCCTGAGGGGTATGTGGTGGGGGTCGCAAGGGGGTGGGTCCAAGTGACAGGCCCCTTGGATGGGTTGTAACAGCACCGTCTTGGGTGAAAGCACCCCCAGATGGGGCTAGCTCTGTTGTCGGACAGCGGAGACATGTTTCCCGGGACCCCACCCGACCAGTAACATACACCATAGGGGTAGACAGGGAGGGGGGGTGGGCACCACCTGGGGTTACAGGGATGCACAGATAAGGGACCAGAGTATGGACACGGAAAGCCTCACATCCCAACCTGTTACCATCCCTCCCATTGATGAGCACCCCGGTCCAGCGAGGGGAGCTGCCGCTGGCAGCGCCGAAAGAAATCGGGAGATGCAAGACCAGAACAGGTGGAGGAGAGAGGACCTTGGCAGGGAACTGCTGGACGAAACCAGAAGGTTAGCCTAGGTGCATGCAGAGGAGCTCACCCTCACAAGGGAGGTCCAAAGGGGGAGGGGGAGAGGGACCAGGACATATTGGCAGCCATGCTAACCCCATCCCACACCGAGCATCTGTGGGACAGGTGCCAGACTGCCACCCTCCACCGTGAGATGTGGCTACACAGAGCCGAGAGGGCGAGGGGACCTGCTGCGCTGGAGGGGACCTCCGCACGGGCCCTTGACCTCATTGGGGAGGCAGTGGGGCTCCTGTGGAGAGAACCACGGTGGGATGTGCCCCCTCCAGGTCCAGGTGGAGGGATGGCAGTCGAGCACCACCGGGGTGCTCCCCCACAGGTGCAGGTGCCCCCCCCTGCACTTCGGCCAACCATGGTTTCCCCAGCAGCATCCCTTCGCTGGTCTCATTGACTGGGTCCCTCTCCTCCACATAGCCCCACAAAAACATCCCATGGGGCTTCCCTTTCGGACTTCACCCCTCCTGGTTTCTCCACAATGCATCAGAGACCCCCCTCTGGGAACCACGGTCTCCCCCGCTCAACCTGGAACCTCCAGGTGACCAACCGTAGGGATGGGCAAAGAGATCGCGGTTCAGGTTGCATTAGGTTCGTTTGCCGGGTTTAGGTTCGGCCGTTCGGTTCGGCAGTTAGGTTCGGGTTCAGCCGTTTGGGAAATGTTTTTATATGGGTTTTTTTGTGGGTTTTTTAATATTTTTTTTGTGTTTTTATTTGGTTTTATACGTCTTTTTGGTTTTTTATTTGGTTTTTTATGGGGTTTTTTATTTAATTTTTTAATCTAATATTATATTTATCTATCTATCTATCTACACTAAATCTAACTGCTATTAACTATTCTAAATGCTATGAACTAAATGGATTATCTAATAAATACACAGGCCTAGTCCTACAAACACTAAAACTAAATCACTAACGCTATCTCTATCAGTAAGCTAACTCCTACAACTGTCTACGATCTCTAACCTATCTATCTATCTATCTATCTATCTATCTATCTATCTATCTAGTGTGATTCCATGCACATCACAAACGACACAAAGAGGGGTAGAAAACTGAAATGAAACTTAAATCTATCTATCTATCTATCTATCTAGATAGATAGATAGATAGATGTGTGGGGAATCACAATAGATAGATAGATAGATAGATAGATAGATAGATAGATAGATAGATAGATTTAAGTTTCATTTCAGTTTTCTACCCCTCTTTGTGTCGTTTGTGATGTGCGGGCAATCACAAACGACACAAGGAGGGGTACAAAACTGAAATGAAGCTTAAATCAACCTAATAATCCTACTCTAAATGAAAAAACAGGGGAAGGGAAGGGAATCTGGGATGGAATATATGGGAGAGGGAAAGGATTCAATGGAAGGGGGAGGGAGGAAGGATGATTGAACACAGGGAACACAGGGAGAGGTAAAAAAGAAAAAGCACTAAATCTGTCTAAGCTAAGCTAAATAAATGAATGAGAATATGGGGGTAGATGGGTTGGATTGGTGAAATGGGAGGACAATTGCAATGTATTGGGGAGCTGGGAAATGCTGGGAGAGGGAGCCTTCTGAAATGCCTGCTGTTCAGGAACAGCAACTAGCACAGAAGGTGTTGGGAAGGGGGGAGGCAGATAGTTTTGTTTCTTCCAAGTCTCTCCACCCCTGGTGCCTGGAAGTCTGTTCCTCAGCTGACTACCCCTCCCTGTCACGTTTGACCTTCCAGTGACCCTCTTTTTGTCACCCGAACTCACCCGAACGCAATCCGAACTAACCAAACGGTTCGGTCATTTCGATGTTTGGAATTGAGTTCGGTTCGGTCAGTTCATGTTTGGATTCGGGTTTGATCATCCAAACAGACTGAGTTTGGGCCAAACTCCAAACTTCCGAACCGCGTTCACCCATCCATAAAAGCCACGGGGCCTCAGCAGTTGGTGCAGCACTCTGGGTGTGGCATGCACACCTTTCTGGAGTCTCTGTGATGCTACCCCTGTGTACTGGGTGCAAGCAGTGTGCTAGGCCAACGCATCTGCATTCAGTGGCTGCCTGGAACGATTCTATCAGATCTCCTGGACCGCGCATCCCTACCACCCCCCCTTACTATCCGAGCCCCTGCACCATATGGTGGGTGTGTGGTACACAGCATGGGTCCCCCATTCTCCGGGACAGCTGTAGTCAGGTAAGCAGCCATCCCGCTGTGCTGTGTGCAGCTACAGCAGCCCCTTGATGGTTTGGCATCCCTTCCTGCCCCAGGCTCTGTGTTGCCTCCCTGCCTTTTATCGAGCGGGGATGGGTCTTCCCTGTGTGTGTGGGATTGAGGTTCCCAAACCTGCTGGTCCTGGCCACTATCAGCTGTCCAAGGTTACCCTCCAGAGAGCTCTGGCCCCATCCGAGCTCAGACACTGCCGCTCACCATCCACTTTGGTTGCTCTCCAGCTCGCAGCCCTTGTGCAGGCCATGTTCAGCCATGGAACGGGCCATGTTTTCGATTGTTGGGCCAGCAAGGAGTGGTTGGTGTGTGCCACCATAATACTGGGAACCCTGTGGCAGAGCAGCGATGTCCAGCTGTTGGTGAGCGACCCCCTTTCCATGGGTGATGGGTTCAGTCTACTGTCTCATTACATGTGGCTGTTGGGAAACCCCTTTGGGTGTCTGGAGTACCAGAGGCATACCAGGGATCTCGGATTCATGCCCTTATGCTGACTTGTCCGTGGGCCCCCACCCGCTGTTCTGCTGCCATGGGAACCCCGGTAGCTTGCTGCTGTTCACCAGGAGTTCGGTCTGGCCCTCCAGGCTGGTGGGCCATATGTAGCGAGCTGCTACACATGTGTCCTCCTGCATGCCCGTGGCTTTGCATGCCCTCAATCTGCTTGCCCGGTCCACCATGGGGAGCTTGGATTGCTTCCACCTCATGTCGGTGGGCTCTTCCTGACTGGGCGGCGCACAGTGCTGGAGATGGCTGCCCTGAGAGCTGTGCTGAGCTTTTCGGATGTCAGAGAAGCTCCTGCCATGGGACACCCCTTCCTGTCCTGCTTGATGAACGATGCTCATATGCATGGATGCCCACGGATACCACCAGGGCCTCTTCGCCTGGGATGGTCTTGTCCAGGGGCCATGTTCCCTGAGCGCCCGGCGCTAGCACCGTAATCCCACCATTGCTGCAACCTCCATCGTGGATCGCTCCTCCCTGTGATGGACCAACGCGGTTATGTTTGGGTATATAGAGACACAGGCTGGATTGGCGTCTTGATGTAAGGTTTATTAATTATCTTTCTACAGTCACTGTTCAGAGCTATTCCTAGCAGGCCTCCATGCCAGACTCTGCCCAGCACCTCCCTGTACTTCCACTTCCTCCCCCTAGGGGAGCCCCCTGTCTTAAAGTCATAGTACATATCCTTACATCTTTCCCCTTTTCAAAAGTGTAAATCTTATTGCAGTAAACAATGCCACAAACAGTAAACAATACAACAAACCCTTGCACCCACACCCCACAACACTGAAACATATTGGTATAATTATTTTAACATTGTTCTATCAGCCTACTTGGTGCCTTTCTTATTCCACTGGACCTGCAAAGTTCATTCTTTGAACTGTCTCTATAAGCATTATATTAGCTACAATCTCAACTACTAGGGGCCAAACTTGTTTAAGTAACCTCCATAAAAGCAATAAGACAAACAATAAGATAATATAAGATAACATCTGATGCTAGGAGGATTACTTTAGAGCTTGGTTACGATTATTCATTTTATCATGCTGGATTCTGAATTGTTAGCCTTCTTTGGAGGTAATGGCTTATATGTTATGTATGGTCTGCATATTTGTTTGTAAAGTTTTGTGTTCTTTTATGTTTTGCCTTGCGTTGCCTGGTGTAAGGCAATAAATGTTGATATGTTTTAGTTTTGTTCTATGTGGCCATGGTGGAAGCTAGCGCTGCTCAGTAAATTTTTACTTACTTGGACTGTCTATTTCCTTTGTATCTTGTTCAATTGGTTGAGGAGTTACTGACTCTCTTCTCTCCTCCAGTGCTGTTGCTCCTGTCTCTTCTTTGTCATTTTCTTCCCTAGGAACAAGTAAGAGATGCCGCCTGTTGCGCCTCATTATCTGACCTTCATTAGTTTGTAGTTCATAAGATCGCGGCGACACCTCCCTTTTTACAACTGCCTTCTGAGACCACTGCCGCCCATCGTGTACCCTCACCATGTCACTGGGTTTAAGAAGGGGCAGTTTATGGGTTCCCTGGTCAAAGTATCTTTTCTGCATTGATCTTGCCTTTATTTTTCATGTTTGTACTTGGTGAGGGTTCACCTCCTCCCCCCATTCACATTGTGGTAAGTTGGTATGTATTTTCCTATGAAATAAAAGTTCTGCTGATGATTTCCCCACCTGTAATGGGGATGCCCTATAATTTAATAAGACAAGATCAAAGTCTGAATTTAAATGTAATGCTTTTTTCATGAGTTGTTGTGTAGTTTTCACTCCACTTTCTGCTAAGCCATTTGACTGTGGGTACTTTGGGCTAGATGTAATATGTTCAAAATCATAGTCCTGGGCAAACTGTTTGAATTCCCGTGATGTGAACTGTAGACCATTGTCTGACCTTACCAACTGTGGTATACCATGTCTCGAGAAGATGGATTTGAGTTTTGAGATTAATTGCTATGCCGAAGTGCTGTCTAACTGTACCACCTCTAGAAAATGTGAATAGCCATCTATTACTACTAAGTAATCTTTGTGTTCATATGTGTATAGATCCACACCCAGTTTGTACCACGGTTTTGGGACCTCCTGTTCCAGTTCCATTTGCTCTTTTTGTTGTCTGGCCTTGTGGACCTGACAGGTAGTACATGACTTTACCTTTCTTTCTATGGCCTCATTCATTCTTGACCAGTACAGCACCTCTCTGGCCCTCTGTTTCCATTTTTCAATACCGAGATGTCCTTCATGTATTTTAGAGAGCATCCCTGTTTGTAACACTTGAGGTACCAGTATGCGGTGGCCTCTGAAGAAAATCCCTTTAATCACAGTGAGCTCAGCTTTGTGCTGTCCATATGGGATGGGCATTCTGTCTGCTGGCCATCCTGCTGAAATGGTCTTAATTACTGTCTGAAGGGTCTCATCCTTACTGGTGGCATCCTTTAAGACTCTCCAAACCCTTGGTGATTACTGGGTAATGTTTTAACAATGCATTAACATGTGCCATGTCCTCTTCTGTTTCATTATCCTGCCTGGTCTTATCTGCTGCTCAAGACAAAGTATCAGCCACCATGAGATCTTTTCCTGGGGTGTATTGTAATAAGATGTCATATCTCTGCAGTTGAAAAAACAGTCTCTGTACTCTGGGGGGAACATCTCCTAAGCCTTTGTTTGCTATTGTTATCAGTGGTTTGTAGTCCATTTCGGCCATAATGGATCTCCCATATATGAAGATATTAAATTTCTTACACCCATATGCCAAGGCGAGGGCTTCTTTTTCAATCTGAGAATAGTTTTGTTCTGTTTTGGTTAGTACCCTTGAGGAATAAGCCACCAGTCTCCAGTTATCCCCATACCTTTGTAGTAAGGTTGCTCCTATGCCTGTTTTAGAGGCATCTGAGGACACTTTGATGGGCCTTTTGCTGTCAAAATATCTCAGCACAGAAGCTTCCTTGATGAGAGATTTTAAGTCTTCAAACTCTTTAGTCAGATTAACATCCCTGTACCACTGTGTGTGCTTTTTAAGTAAGATTCTCATATTGGTTGTATGTGCTGCCATGTTTGATATGTACTTGCCTACAAAGTTCACCATTTCTATAAACCTTTGTACTCCCTCCTTATGTGTAGGGGGAGGCATATGTGTAATGGCTTGGACCCTTTCCGAGTGAATTTGCACTCCCACTGGATTCAATCTTTCTCCCAGATACATTAACTCACTCAATCTAAATTTATATTTTTGCCTGTTTAGTTTCAACCCAGTGAACTGAGCCCTTTCTAGGACCTGTTGTAACTTCTCATCATGTTCTTCCCTAGTGCTTCCCCAAATGAGAATGTCATCTATATACAGCTTGATACCTGGGATTCCCTCAAAAATGTGTTGCATCGTCCTGTGGAAGATCTCATGAGCCGATTTGATCCCAAACGGTAATCTAAGGAAGCAATAATGCCCAAACGGTGTATTGAAGGTGCACAATCTGGAGCTACCTTTGTCTAAGGGAATCTGCCAAAATCCTTTGGCTGCATCTAGAGTGGAAAAATAGTTTGCCCCAGTCATGTCCCAAAAATCTCTTCCCTGGTGGGTAACGGGAAGTGCTCCCTTTTGATGTACCTGTTCAGTTCTTTTGGGTCCAGACACAATCTTAGGGAACCATCCTTCTTTTCTATAATAACTAGTGAATGAACCCATTTTGTTGGTTCTTCAATTTTCTCTATTATCCCTAAAGTCTCTAAGTGATCCAGGTCCTCCCCTAATTGTTTCCTCAATGTCTGTGGAATTTTACTGGGAGTATAGATAACCGGGTTGTTTGGTTCCACTAATAATTGTATTTTATGTTCTACTTCTATTTTCCCAATGCCCTGAAAGACCTCTTGGTACTTGTCTTTAATTGGTGTGTCACGTGTCTGATTTACCACATTTACTCTTTTAATGATTCTGAGAGCCTTACAAGTTCTCAACCCCAAAAGTGGCTCCTTGTTCCCAAAGACTACTAGAAAAGCGATCTTCTCTGGGTGATTTTGCCATATTATCTCTAACTCGTATTTACCTCAGTGATGTATTAATTCCCCACCATAAGCCCTCAGTCTTGTTATAGTTTTAACAAGCTTGATTGTTTTTTTTCTTAAGCTTTTGGAGTATAACCTCAGGAATTACGTTTACGTGGGCCCCAGTATCTAACTTATATGTGACCCTAGTTCCATTAGTTTGTAAAGACATGGTCTATTCCTTTGTACCTGAGTCTACTTCTGTCATGATGTCTATGAAGAGATCTTCTTCATCACCATCCTGAGAGCTGTACTCTGCTTGCAATTGTTGTAGTGTCTTCTGGTCAAACCGAGCCTGTTGGCATACGTTTGTGAAAAGATTAAATTTTCTGCAAATATTGCACTGCTTTCCCATTGCGCAACACTGATATCTGTGTCTGCCTCCGCACCTTGAACATTTCTCTGTCCCTGTTGCAGCTCCCTCCTGTTGTTCACAGAATGCTCTTTGCATATCAGTGGTTCTGGCTCTTTGTTCTGTGGTGGCTGAATATTTTTCCTCATAGGCCCCATATTTCTCGTGGGCCCCTGATTTCTGATAGGACCTTTCCCCCTTATTTTTCACAGGCTTCCTAATGTTTCTGGCCTCTCTCACTGCATCAACAGCTGCATAAGATGCTTTCCCTTCCAGTACCTTCATTCAAGCTTCCATCACTGCTGCCGCTTGGGTCATGCAGACTGCTTTGGCCAATGTTATCTCACAGTCTTCAAGGAGTCTCTTTTGAAGTTTGCTGTCTCTTGTGCCCAGCACAATTTGATCTCTTATCAAAGACTCTGTTAGGGAACCAAAATTACAAGACTGACTCATTAAATTAAGGTCAGTCAAAAAGTCTTCTATGGATTCCCCCTCCTGTTGCACTCATATGCAAAATTTATATAATTCATAAGTCTCATTGTTTCTGGCCATGCAGTACTTTTCAATTTTATCCAGGACACCTGTAAGACTGTCTCTTTCCTCTTGGCTTACTTGCATGGCCTGTCAAACATTCACGACCTCATGCCCAGCTACATGCAGGAAAATGGCTACCTTTTGGGGTTCTTCTTTGGCATCCAGTCCTGTAGCTTGCATATAGATCTGTAAGTCCTGTTTGAAGCATTTCCAGGCCTCTGCCCCATTCCCTGTGAGTCTCAACTTCTCAGGTGCCTTGAGTGCCTCCATTTTCTCGGCTCTGCTTTCTTTCAACACTCCCCTCCATCTCTATGATCAGCCCTTTAGTTTGGTCTCTCTCTGCAGAACCCTACTCCCAGTACCATGTTATGTTTGGGTATCTAAAGACACAGGCTGGATTGGAGTCTTGATGTAAGGTTTATTAATTGTCTTTCTACAGACACTGTTCAAAGCTATTGCTAGCAGGCCTCCATGCCAGACTCTGCCCAGCATCTCCCTGGACTTCCACTTCTTCCCCCTATGGGAGGCCCCTGTCTTATACAAATGCTACTACTAGAGTTGGGACCCCGGGGCAATTACCGGATACCGGATTTACCGGTTTTCCGGTTCTCAAAGAACCGGATTCTCGGATTAAATCCGGTATCCGGTACCGGTTTTATTCCATTGATTTCAATGGGGCACTGTGTCCCCATTGAAATCAATGGAATACAATTCCTCCC
>QEPC01014676.1:2007001-2029921 GCA_003113815.1 Sphenodon punctatus | reverse complement strand
AAAAAAATCCAGGCTGGGCAGGGTGGGTGGGGGGTGTCCCCCCTTCCACCCGCGCAGCCTGGACTCGGGGAGGTTTTTTTTAAAAAAAAAATTGGTGGGACTTATTACATTGCAGCCATTCATTTAAATGGCTGCAATGTAAAAAAATCCGGTACCTGGAATCCGGTAATGGGACCGGATTTACCGGGTTGAATCCGATAATGCCGGTACACCCAGTACTGGCATTATCAGATACCGGATTTACCGGCACGCCCGCCCCTAGCTACTACTACTACTACTGCTAATAATAATAATAATAATAATAATAATAATAATAATAATAATAATAATAATGATAGTACATATCCTTACAGATGCTATTGCTACCCCTTGGTCATACTGCAGGCTTCCGTTCACCTACGTGACCCATCTGCCTCCCCATCTGTTTACTGTGGTGTGGTCTGTGGGTCTACCTACTGATGCTTTCCTGCCAGGTCTGCCTGCCAACCCCTCGGAACCCATGAATCAATAGTACTGATCCTTCCGTGCACCCTGGGGTTCTACTCCCTTGTCCCTGGCATCTGCTCTCTGTGGCTGGTGTAGTATCTTACAAGTCCCTGTGCTAATAAATGTTGGTCTTTTTTAACTGCCTCTGTTCTCCTTCTGTGTCTGTGGGTCTGTTCCACCTGCTACTTTAGGTTCTGGTGACGGAGTTTTGGGTGTGATTTGTGAGGGTCGGGTCTTGAGTGGATTGGAGCATTGTTAGGGAAGGATGATTGCTCCAATGAGGGCACCTTGCCATCAGCATGTTAGGCATGCTGCTGTTATGGCTATCCGTACCTGAGGTGAGGGTGAACTCCAAGCTCCGGCGATGTGAAGTGTCCGTGCACCTTGCAGGCTCTTGCAGTTTGTGGTTCATATTAGCTGGTTGTACTGTGCTGCAGGGCCCTGTCTTTAACCCACTGAAACTGGCCTGGGATTTTGGGGTCCATGGATGGTGGGGCCATGGGGTGTGTGGATAGGCACTGTGCTGTTCTGCTGGGGTGTCCTGGGCGGAATGGTTGGGCTGTTGTGAGCTTTCGGGTGGTGACCAACGTGCTCCCCCCTGTTGTTTCCAGATCCCTGTCCCCATCTCCCACTTCCTCTTCCCTTCTAGCTGCTGTGATTGTGTTTCTGACAGTGCTGCAGCTGGGGGAGATGGCTGGTCAGCTCCAGTGGGTGGCTGCTGAGCTTTGTGCTGGGGCCAGGGTGTACCAGGAGATTTGTGAGTTACCGCTGTGTGTGTTTGTCGTCATCCCTACCTCATATGTGTGGGCTCCCTGGATGTTGTGGCCTGTGGGCTGCCCTACTGGTGCACTCCCTCTCCTTCTCTCCTTTAGTGCAGGCGATGATTAACAATAGGACCAGGGAGCAGGAGGAGGTGGTCCAGCTGGTCCTGCATGTGCTGCAGTGGGTACACCTCTTGGGACGTGCCCAAGTGGATCACTGGATCACAGACCTTTCTGTGAGGGCATGGATCTATCTCACCCCCCCCACCTTGTAGCTGCTCAGTGTTGCATGTTTGGTTGGGTGTGGAGTGGTTGTCTGGCAGGGCATGGGTCTGTTGCTCTGTGTCTCCCCCCCCCCTCATGGTTGTGCTTGTATCAGTGGGTCCTCTTTGACTTACCCCCTCCACTGTTTGTGTGGGTTCCTGTGTCCCCCCTCCCCAATGTCTATGCCATGGGGTGGGGCTCATCCTGAGCACTGTGCATCCCTGCCCCATGTTTACTGGCCAGCTGCTGCATTTGCAGCCAGTTTGTGTCTTTTGGGAAGCGCTTTTCCTCTCTGTGCCCTCTGATTCTGGCTCCACTGTGCACTTTAGCACCTTGAAACGTCACCTCAGTTGTCCTATACCTGGCATGTTATTTTGGGATTTAGGGGGTTCTGTATCGGTGGTCCTTGCCAGGGGGTTTGATGTGTTCCACACCTGTTTTGAGGCTCGCCTGTTCTTCCTGGTGACTCTGCTTGCTCCCGGTGCCCCTCCCCCAGTTGTAGTCCCCTTTCTCCCTCATCCCCTGTGTGCTTTGTGCACTGTGGTCTGTGGGTGTGGTCTGAGTTCTGAGGGGGTCATGGCACCCAGCTGTCTGGCCTGTGTCTCAGGGCTTGACAAGGGATGCCTCTTTGTATCTCTTGGCATTCTATCTCCCTTCGCCACCGCCTGCTCGGAGTCTGGAAGTGTAGGGGTGGGGCTGTGTGTCACAGCTTTAGTTTCCCTCTCTAGGCCATGTTGTACCATCACTGAGCTGGGCATGGTTTTCCCTCTGCTTGGTGTACAGTCAGTCAGTGTAAATGTTATGGGTGTTTACTCAGTCTTGTCCTAGGTAGGTTTGTGCCTGATGGGTGTGTGCCAGCTCCTTCCCTTCTTTCCCATGACCCCCCACGGTTGTGTCCATGTAAATGTCTCCCTGCTTGGCACTAATGGGTGTGCAGTGAGTGTGCTCACCCGCCTACCTCCATCCACCAGGCCTGCGGTGGCGTCCATGTAAAAACGGCCTGTCTACCAAAATAAGTAAAGGTTTCACAAACTACCCCTCAGTGACTTGAAGTATTCACAGTATTGGTACTTATTGCCGGATTCAATAACAACATGTCTACAGCTGATTTATCTGGCCATACTCTATACCTGAGGGGAAGAGTTATTTAGTTGAGCTACTGGTTTGTGTAAAAAAGGATGTACCTTGTACTCCTAAAAATCTAGATCTATATAAAAGTGTCCATGTACAGCATTCTTTGGTTGATTACATATCTCAATAAAAAGATTCAGTTTCTATTGAAAATATAGCTTTAAAGCACCAAATAAGGCCACAGATACTTGCACATTTGAAGATATATAAAGAAAGATTGCTTCTGGGAATTTTGAAACTAGAGCTGAGGAATTGCAAGACATTTAAAGAGACAGTGCTTTAAATGTCCAATGCCAAGATTTTTTTTTAAAAGCCACTTGCTACTTTTGAAACTGGTCATAATTCATAGGCCTAATATCACCACAAGACTTTTTTATTATTCTTTATCTGCTCTGTTGAAATATAGCTCTTCAATGACTTGTAGTTAGAAAACAGAGAATTTTTTTTAACTAGCTGGGGGTAGGCATCTAGTCATATTGTATAAATATTTCATTCACAAGAGGCTATAGTAACAAAATGTTGTTAGTTACTTTGGTTCTTGTGTATTTTTTAGAAGATAGAGGGTAAAGCCACACAAGCTAGAGTGGAACTGACTGATTTTCTGGCAGCCACAGGGAGGGTGAAGGTGGTCACAACACTTTAGACTGCCGGGGAGAGTCATCCAAATGAATATCCCTCCCTGAGGACATCACAACCCCCTTAATGCCATGGGTCAGACTGAGGAGCCAACTCTATGGGGCTTGATGTGGATCAGGCTGGCTGCTGCCTGACAGCTGATGGGGGTGTATGAGTATGCACTTTTCCACCGTCCCAACGTCTGATGGGGGGAGGAAGGGCCTGGAGAAGCAAAGGCACATTCCTCTCCCCATCCCGAAAAACAATTGTTGGGGGAGATTGGGAGAGGGGAGGTCTGGAGGACCACATAAGCATTTGTCTCCACACCTCAACAAACAGCTGTTCAGGAGCTGTTTGCTGGGGTGGGGAGAGGAGCACACCCAAGCTCCTCTGTGCCCTTGGGGGAAAGGGGCACTCCTCTGGACTCCCCCTTTCCCCCCATCAGCTGTTTGTTGAGCATTGAGAGTACTCTCCTCCAAGCCCGATGTTCAGATCTTGCCACAGGGCAGGGATTCATGGGCTAGGTCACACTGGAGGTGGTTTGTGAACCCACTTTGGGCAGTGTTATCCCACTTTGGGTGATGCTACTAAGTGCTGCATCACCAGCTTTTTTCTGAGGCTGTATCACATAGTAGCTGGCTTCCCACCACACCCTGGGTTGGGGTGAACATCTGTCAGCTGCTGGTCATACGAGCCACTGTATAATGTGCTATTGTCGCCCAATGTGGGATAAAGCTGCCAAAACTGGGATAGCATCTCATGTGGCTGCACCCAGAGTTAAGTTTGGGGAGGCTACATAGATGAGGGGAATAATGAGTATTTGTGTATCAATAGGGATCACTATGAACATGTTAAATCTTAATTTGTAAGCACGCTTAACATTTGGGAACAGGATGTGCAGGACTATGTGCAACAGTGATTCCAAAGGAATGGTTCACAATTCAATGGTAAATAGTAGAAATCTGGTTTGTGAACTAGCTATGGCTATTGCCAAGTGGACCTTGGCCCCTGCTAACTCAATAGTAGAAATGTTGAACGGTTAACCTCATGGTAACCAGTAACAGTCAGTTTTTCGGCAAGCAATCCATTCCAACAACAATTAGTAACAAAGTGGTATCCATTTATTATTCTCTCATATAACTGATTAACCAATTTGTACAAATTACCATGTTGCTGATTTGCTATATTTCCATCCACACCAATGTCACCAGATAATTCCATTTACCCACAATTCCTTTCTTGTTTACCCCTGAACTCTGATCTCAAGGATGCTTGGTTTAAATTGGTGGGATGCGGTTTTGTTCTTGATCTGAAAGTAAAACAGAAAATGACAGAACAGACACACACAAAAAATCAGTTACAGGGTAAATTAGTTATGTAGCAATGGTAAAGCAGTATTAATTGGTATTTTGGTTAATAGTTAACTGTTGGGGTATGTGGTTACTGACTGGTTTACTAATTCAATTCTGGTTATCCAGAATTTTGTTTATTTGTCATGGTTACAGAATTAACTATTTGTTTCAGATCTACTTAATAGCCATCTCTGGGTATATGGAGGAAAGAGATAAAAGTTCTTGGCAGGGAAACTTGTTTGTGAAGCATTTCATTCTGATATGAAGTCATGCTGACCCTTATCACAACAATATTTTCCTAATTAATTTTGAAGTGTTTCATTACCATTTGGTCTCCTTATTAGGCAATATTAGCTGTGCCACATGTTTAGTTTCCTTCTTTAGTCCTAGCTATTGCATTTGCAGTTAACTTGCTCAGGCTTCTGAGACTCAGGCAGACCTTGCTTTCATAGGACAACATAATGCAAAACCAGATTTACAAGTAGAAAGTGGCAGACAACTAGCTGGCACTGGAGGAGGAAGAGGATCTGGGAGTTACAGTGGATCATAAGCTGAGCATGAGTCAACAATGAGATACGACTGCTGCTTCTTCAAAAAAGACAAATCCAGTATTTGACTGCATTAACAGATGAAGACCATGGGAAGTAATAGTTGTCGAAGAAATCATGACACACTGTGTATGGAAGGAATCTATCAGAGAAACTTTATTTCTACTTCTAACAGCTGCTATTCTTCCAGCCGTTAGGAGGTTCTAGCTCCACAGGGCTTCCCCTATAGATCTAGAGTCCCTCCTTAGCCAGAGTTATAAAACACTTTTATAGACTTTTCAGGTTACAGGCAAAGAGGCATTTCTTATCAGTTAGAAAACCAGTTTGGAGCTGTGGTAGACACAGAACTGCTATACAGACAATTTATACTGGAGAAGAACATCTTCAAGGCTTGTAAAAACAAACTTTGCAGCTATGTGTACAGGGCAATATTTATCTATTGCAATTGGCTGTAATGAGTACATGGAGCATTGTAAGAACTCAGCTCCTCTCTGTCATTTCTGTCCCAAGTTTTCAAGCCTCAGCTTATGAGCTTCCACAATTCCCTCCTTTGGGGCACAACCTTTGTTCAAACTCTTATAGCCATTAACCCATGAATCTCTGCTTGTTCCATGTCTCTAACATTCTGTATTTCTGCATACATGTTAAATATTTCTTTTCTTTGCTCCAGGTTTAAGCCATGTGTTATTTGTTTAGCAGTGTGGTGCAAGCAATATTTTATAAGCGACATTAATAACTGTATGCGAACAAATAAGCCAATAATAGCTCCAAATACAATTAAGACAGTATACAAGATTTTTGATCCCCATCCTCCTAACCAAGACCAAAAACTCCATTGGTCTGTTTCATGGAGTTTAGCAACTTCTTCTCTAATATGTGCAGCTTGTTCTAAAATGGAATTCGAATTATCTGTTATGTATACAACACTCTTTTCCTATTAGGGCACATACCTCTCCTTTGCTGGCCAAAATGAAATCCAAAGCTATTCGGTTCTGCAAAACCATTTGCCTATAGCTACCCATTTCAGAGGCTATGGTCTCAAAGCCTTGGGCTATTGCATTGGCTACCCTCTCCAGTACCCCAGCAACCCAATTTAATTCTCTAAAAGCATATGCAACTCCAAGTCCAGGAAGAGTGATACCCCAAAACCTTTGGGCTTCAGTGATTTCCCTTTGATTACAGAGTGTGAAAACAGACATGACGCTAACCACCCTTTAACCACCCTTGGTGGTTATTTATGCATGTTGCAGGGCTGTATTGGTGCCCTATGCAGCCCCGAAACATGTATAAATGACCACCAAGAGTGATTAAAGGGTGGTTAGCGTCATGTCTGTTTTCACCCAGAGTTTGCCCTCAGGAAGGGTGGACATGAATCTTATGGCAGGAGCTAGGGCTGCAATGAAACATGAGCCACTAAAATGTGCAGGGAGGTGTTGTAAGCTTTGTTACCACAAACAAAGTACTGTCCTACCAGGGCTGTGACCCCACAAGAACACCTATGGTATACATGGAAACCTGATGGTAATATCCTGTTATATTATAATGCATAGGGGTGTAATCAGGAAGAGAGACACTGGTCTGTACTGCTCCATTTTTGATGATGGTGACATTACAAGTGGAATTACCTACAAAATATTCAGTGCCATTACATTGCAAGCAAATTGGGACATGTTGAGAAGCAATTATATATATATTCAGAAACATTACGCTGTACCACTGCCCAGGTGGAGTGTGGAGGTAACTCAGACATGTATGGGGCTTCAAGCTCAGTACTATTAAGCGGGTAGGCATACATAGGGTTACCTCCATGGGCATGTACAGGAATGTGAGCACAACTCCAACAATTAGACTTATTCAGATCCCTACGAAGTTGTTCAATAGTTAATAAGAATGTATTTTCAATCTGCATAGGGTAGTTTGCTCTTGGTGTCAGATGTGTTTTTACTGGCATGTTAACAGTTAAAGTTCCTTCTGTGTCTTGTGCAGTCCAGAACAGAATTATGTAGATAACGGCAGTGCAGCCTATCCAGAAGGCAATGAACCAAATCCATTTAGGGAACCAGCTGTTTGTAAGGGTCTTTTCTCTTCCCTCTAAGGTGGTAAGTGTGTTGTTGTGGTACATCATTTTCTCTCTGGAGTGGCAAATCCTGTTCTGGTGCAGGGGAGAGGTTACCAGCACTTTCACCCTGCTCCTCTGACCTTATTTCTACAGGTGCAGAGGTCTTTTTCAATGTGAGGCATGAACCCAGGATGGATGGCCCTGGCCCTTTACAGCAGTGTTGGTGGTAAGAAATACCTAGAAAGGGCCTTTCCAGTGAGATTCCAAGGCTGTCTTCCTCTGGTGATTGAACCTTGATGTGGACCCAGACTCCTGGCTCTAGGTCATGACACGCTGCACGAGGTTCCTTAGGAAGGGCTTCTTGAACCTGTGAATGAAAAGTCTTGACACTCTTCATTAGTGTGTGGCAATAAGTTAGAACAGTTTCATCAACCAAATCAATGTTCATTACATGGGCTGATACAGGTAGGGAACTAGGGAGCCTCATGGGCCTTCCCATTAAAATCTCATGTGGTGATAGGCCAGTCCTCCTGTTGCATGATGATCTCATGCTCATGAGGGCTAAGGGCGAAGCGTCTGGCCATTTGAGATTTGTTTCATGGCAAATTTTACCTATCTTGTTTTTTCAAGATACCATTCTGTCTTTCCACTGCCCCTGCAGACTGAGGGCGATATGAGCAATGAAAGTTCTGCTGAACCTTTAGAGCCTTGCAAATCTCTTTAATAACTTGGCCCGTGAAATGGGTTCCTCTGTCACTGTTCATAGACAAAGAGATCCCAAATCGAGGGATAAATTCTTTCAAAAGTCTCTTACTGACTGTAATACTTACTGACCGACCCACGTGGGGGGACATACCCTCGACCTGATCTTCGGCTCTGGCCTTGAGGCGGGGGGTCCGGTTGTGGGGGAGGTGACAGCGGTGCCCTTGTCGTGGACGGACCATTACCTCCTTCAGGCCGGTCTTTTAGCGCGCCCCCTCCAGAAGGGGAAGGGACCAGTTAGGATGGTCCGCCCTCGGAGGCTGATGGAACCCCAGCGGTTCCAGGAGGTCCTGAGGGAGCTTACCCTGGATGTGGACGGTCACTCTGTGGATGAGCTGGTCCGGCATTGGAACATCTTGCTGGAGGAGGCCATTGACAGGGTGGCTCCGAGGCGCCTTCTGCCTCGGTCTCGTCACCGCAGGACCCCTTGGTTTACTGAGGGGCTGCGGTGTATGAAGCGTGTGGGCAGGAGGCTAGAGCGACGCTGGCGTCGGACTCGGTCTGTCTCCGATCGTCTTCTCCATAGGGCCCATTTGCGGTCCTATGTGGAGGCTGTGAGGACGGCGAGGAAGGAATTCCTCGCCGTCCTCATAGCGTCTGCGAAGTCGCGTCCAGCGGAGCTGTTTCGGGTGGTGCGGGGGCTGGTTAGTCCGGCCTCCCTCCGCCTGGATGGGGACTTGTCCCGGGCCCGCTGTGAGGAGTTTGTCATCTACTTCGCAGACAAGATCGCTCGGATTCAGGCCGATTTCGACGCTGGGTTGATAGCAGTAGGGGAAGAGCGCGGGGGGGCGGAGGGTCCGTCTGGTCCATCTTTATGGGGTGAGTTTCAGGAAGTGACGCCAGCCGATGTGGTGGATGTCCTGGGGTCTGTGAGGGCCACGTGTTGTCAACTAGATCCATGCCCGTCCTGGTTAATAAAAGCTTCCGGGGAGACGTTGGGGACGGTGCTGGCGAGGGTGGTGAATGCGTCCCTTCGGCAGGGGAGGTTGTCGCCTTGCTTAAAAGAGGCTGTGGTGCGCCCCCTGCTGAAAAAACCATCGTTGGACGTGGACGCGCTCGCCAGCTACCGACCTGTCTCTAACCTTCCCTTTTTAGGGAAGGTTATTGAGCGGGCAGTGGCGCTCCAGCTCCAGGGTCATCTAGATAATATCGGGCTCCTTGACCCTTTTCAATCTGGGTTCCGCCCCGGCTATGGCACCGAGACGGCGTTGGTGGCCTTGGTGGACGACCTCCGCCGGGAGATGGATGCGGGATGTTCGACATTTCTCATCCTGCTCGATCTCTCGGCCGCTTTTGACACCGTGGACCATGGGCTGCTGTTGAGACGACTGCGTGACCGGGGGGGTCTGGACGGGACTGTTCTTGAATGGTTCCGTTCATTCCTCTCGGGGAGGAGCCAGCGGGTGGTGTTGGGGGAGGAAACATCGAGCCCCCGCGCCTTACCGTGTGGCGTTCCGCAGGGATCGATCTTGTCTCCATTATTATTTAACATCTATATGCAGCCCTTGGGGGAGGTCGTGAGAGGGTTCGGGGTGCGATGTCACCAGTATGCTGATGATACTCAGCTGTACCTCTCGTTTTCTACTGACCCAGACCCTGCTGTCTCGGTGCTATCCCAATGTTTGGAGGCCGTGGCGGATTGGATGCGGCGGAGCAGACTGAAGCTCAACCCAGATAAGACGGAGGTGATGGTGGTGGGGAGGGCGAAGGGGGTGGTGGCCCCCCTGATTGGGGGGGTTTGCCCCCCTGTAGCTCAGCAGGTCCGGAGTCTGGGGGTCATATTGGACGCAGACCTGCGGCTGGAGCGGCAGGTGGAGGCAGTCGCTAAGGCTGCCTTCCGCCAGCTTTATCTGGTACGTAGGCTGCGTCCGTATGTCTCTGGCCCGGACCTGGCCTCCCTCATCCATGCCTTCGTCACCTCGCGGCTCGACTACTGCAACGCGCTCTACGTGGGGCTTCCCTTGTTCTTGGCCCGGAGGCTGCAGCTGGTGCAGAATGCGGCGGCTCGTCTTCTTACGGGGACGGGTCGCCGGGAGCACATTACACCGGTGCTCCGAGCGCTGCACTGGCTGCCGATAGTGTGCCGGGCCAAGTTCAAGGTCCTAGTGATGATCTACAAAGCCCTATACGGCCTTGGCCCCTCTTACCTTAGGGACCGCCTCGCCCTTCGCGCCCCGGAACGGCTCCTGCGGTCTGCCGGGGGTGCCCTCCTGGAGGTCCCCCATGTTAAGCGGGGGGCCACGATGGAGCGAGCATTCTCGGTGGTAGGGCCGCGGCTGTGGAACTCCCTTCCGGAGGAAGCTCGCCTGGCCCCAAGCCTTTTGATATTTCGGCGGAACTGTAAGACCTGGCTGTTTGCCCAGGCCTTCGGGAGGGAGGGTGGGGGGGTGATTTTAATCCCCCACCCATTTATTTATTTACTATTGTCTTTTAGCCCTGTTTTATTGATGCATTTTATATTTTTATTTTAACTGATTTTAACTGTTTTTATCATTGTTGTTAGCCGCCCCGAGCTGCATTGCAGGAGGGGGCTGGATATAAATCTATAAAATAAATAAAAAAATTAAAAAAATAAATAATAATGTCAGCTTTTGCACATGGGTAAGCTTCCACCCATCCAAAAAACATACAGATAAGTACTAACACATTAATACGATAAACATTTTGGTAACTGAATAAAAATCAATCTGAATATTTACAAGCAGCCCCCTTGGTAGTGGGTATGCTGACCTTTGTGTTTTTACATGTTTGCCCACGTTGTGAGCCAGACAGATAGGGCAGGTCTGACAATACCATTGAGCCACAACGGGA
Source organism: Sphenodon punctatus (assembly GCA_003113815.1). Taxonomy (NCBI): domain Eukaryota; kingdom Metazoa; phylum Chordata; class Lepidosauria; order Sphenodontia; family Sphenodontidae; genus Sphenodon; species Sphenodon punctatus. Next base: position 2,019,132 of record QEPC01014676.1, on the reverse strand, counting down.
AAATTTGGAGCATGCCAATAATGTTTCACTGCTTCAATCATCCCATTTCTCAAGTGAAACACACTGTGGTGCATGTGAGCAAGGTAAGGGAGAAGAATCATGGGCGCAACCAGGCGGTCGTCTGGGGAGCGTCACAAATTATCAGGGTGCAAAAGACACCCTGCCAATCTCCAAGTGTCTTTTTCATTTTCTGAAGCCTGATCTTGGAGGAGGGCAACATCATTAAGAGTTGCCATAGGAGACTTACATAAGATACATCCATTGCATGAAATGAGTTGCCAGTTCTCAATGTATATGTTTTTACACACATGTCAATCAAGATGGATTCTATAACATATACAGGCCAAACTAAGATGTATATATGCCTACTAATCTGGCTCCTCCGGGGCACAAGAGTCTTCTCACAATCTTTTCACTGCACTCCACCCCTGGACATTTATATTCTTTCAACTGAGGCCTGTAATCCTCTCTCACATTTCTTCAAACATTGCCACATGCGAAAACAAATGTAAAACATGAAACAAAATATTAATAACATACTACTTAATAGAATTACAATAGGGTGCAATACCAAAGCTAAAAATGCATCTGCCTTGGGGGACCAACCATAAACTATATCCCACCAATGATGAACAGTAAGATGGGTTTCTTCTGTTGCTATTCTTCATGAGTCATGATAACTTCATCATGCAACAAATTATGAGCGGTAGCTTTCAAATATTGTGTGACCAAAACATTATTCTTCAAAAACTTTTAAGTTTGTCATAAGTAATGGTCGGGGGGTGGGGTAGGGTGTGTGTGGGGAGCTGTGGACCTAACAAGGTGTAATTCCCACTCCCTCACCATGGTGGACAGGGCTGCTTCAATGTTCCTGATGGTGTGAGGGCTGTCCATGACTTGTGCCCAAAGCAGGGCCCACCTATACCCTGCTTCAGGACCCCTCCTGCCATTCTCAAAAGCTGCCTTTGGGTCCTGCCACCAGTGTGCCATTACCACCAGGTATGCATGCTGGGCAGTCCTCCTGGACCACAGGTCCATGGTGAAGAGGAATGTGCCCCCCCATCCCCTGCCAGCTTCTCCCTCACCCGCTCCTTCAAAGCCGTTTAAAGGTCTGGCACCGCAGTCCGACTGAGGGTGGTGTGGGACGGAAGCTTAAACTGGGGTGCCAGTAACCCAATCAGCTGCTGGAAGCCCCTGTCCTCTACAATTGAGAAGGGCTGTCCATCCAGCTCAATCATTTTGACCAACAGGTGCTTGGCTTTCTCTTGAAAGCCATGCTGCCCTGCCGCCGATGGCCTTGGTAGCTGCCCCCACCCCAGCTCCTCCATGGCAGACTGATGCTGCTGGTGAGGTTTTTGCTGCTGTTTTTCCCCCCTGCTCCTGCTGGTGAAGAAAGCAGTTGGTGCAGGATGCTTGCCTGCTGAAGGAGGTGGGTGACTGGCCATTGCAGTCTGGAACCTGCTGACATCCACTTCCCCTGCCTTCCCGCTTAGCAGCAGAGCACTGTGGCATGACTTCAGGTGCCTCACCATTGCAGTTGTCCCAAGGTTGGCGAGCACCTGCCCTTGCTTCACCAGCTTATTGCATAAAGTGCACTGCACCTCTCTGGAATCATCTGCCCGCACCAGCTTAAAATGTTCCCAGACAGAGAATCCCCCTCCCTTCCTGCCTTCTTATCCACCCCGGGTGATGCACTGCTGTCAGCGCTGCTGGGAGGGGAAGAACGTGGTGACACTGGCGACACAGCTCTGGGAGGAGGGGCAGCCATCGCCTCAGCTCCAGACATCTCCTCTGCGGCACTAGTGTCTGCCTCTGACTCACTGTTCACTGTTCACTGTTCACGATCACGGTGATGTCCCATGAAGGGGAGTACTGGGACCCTGAGGCTCCCCAAATCACTCCATTTCAGTACCTGCTCCTGCAGCTGCAGCAGATATAGTCACAGCCTCATGTACTTCAGGCCTTCCAGTGCCCTGCATGGCAGTGGAGGGCACTGCCAGGAGGTGATGCTGAGTCGCTGAAGCCTGTCTCTCTATAGCAGGCCTGCAGAGTTTGGGGCGTGGTGATGTGCTCTGGCTGCTTCTGCCTGCTGCCGCTACATGGCCATGGCCCCTACCACTTGTCCCATGTGCCCCAATGCCTGTCTTATGGGCAGCAGACCTGCCTCTCCTACTTCCCTTCTCCATGTCTTCCAACTCAAGCACACACAAAGATTTAATTAATTTTTTTTTACTCAATTTTAAAAATCTAATATTACATCTATCGCTACATTAAATCTAACTGCTATTAACTATTCTAAAAATTATTGATCTAAATGGAATATCCTAATAACTACAAAGGCCTTGTCCTACAAACACACTGTGTCTCTATCTATCCCTATACTCTAAGCTAACTACTCTATCTATCTATCTATCTATCTATCTATCTACACACACAATATTACACAGGGGGAAACACAAAGTACATAGGGAGGGGTACAAAACCGAAATGAAAATCAATCTAATAATAATCCTACTCTAAATAAATCCCAAACTTAAAACAGAGGAAGGGAATCAGGGATGGAATAAGAGGGAGAGGGAAAGGATTCAATGGAGGGGGAAGGGAGGAAGGAAGATTGAACCCAGGGAACCCAGGGAGGGGTAAAAACAAAAAATAACACTAAATCTATCTAATATCATCTAAATGAATGATAATATGGAGGTAAATGGGTTGGATAGGTGAAATAGGAGGAGGATGGCAATGGAATGGGGAGCTGAGAACTGCTGGGAGAGGGAGCCTTCTGAAATGCCTGCTTTCAGGAACAGTGACTAGCTCAGAAGGTGTTGGGAAGGGGGGAGGTCAATGAGTTTTGTTACTTGCTGCGCCCGCCTCACCGCAAGCCTAGTCCGTGGTCAGTCACAGACTGTGAAGCCAGTGGTCTGAGGAGAAGAGGGATGGTGATTGGGCAGGCTGGCTGCTACTCCAAGCCTATCCACCCCTGGTGCCTGGAAGTCTTCTCCTCAGCTGACATCCCCCCTCCCTGTGCCTGCCTGTGTCAGGTAGTGCTCACCAACTGTCAGTGGTCACGTTTCTCCTGCCCGAACCATCTAAACTCTTTCCCAACTGACTGAACTGTTCGGTCGTTTCGGAGTTCAGATTCAAGTTCAGTTCGGTCGGTTCGGGTTCTGGTTCAGGTGTCCTAATAGACCGAGTTCAGGCCGAACTCAGAACTTCCGAACCGTGTTCGCACATCCCTAGAAGCTGTGAAACTGAGAGGAACTGGCTGTGAGGACTAAGGCTGTGAGTAGTCATCCAAAAGACTTGGAACTGGACTGGAGTTATAGCCAGCTGGAGAGTGGGACTTGACTTGACCAGAAGAGGCTGGGAATTAGATCCAGAAGATATGTGTGGCTAATGGAGACTTAGTGATGCCTGGTTATAGAGAATGAATTAAGAGAAAGAAACTGAGTATATGGTGGGACATTGAGCCATATGGAGACTCTGTATATATGAACTGAATTGAATAGACTGTAAATAAAAGCTTTTGAGTTAATTCCCAAAGTTAGGGGTCTGCAAATTTGTTTATGTCATTATGAATGTGGGCATTTTAATTGTAATTATAATTACAAAAACAAATTTAATTATTCCAAAATAATGAAATTTCAGAATTTGTAATCATTTTGTTATTTTCTTCCCTGAGGCTAGAATCTGGAAGATCCACATTATCATTTTTGGTGTGGAAAGCAGCCATCAAATTCTGGTTAAGTCTGACTTTCTTGGCCCCATCTGGCCTATTCCCTTTCCACTAGTGGTGGCAATAGCCCCAACTGCTGGCTGACTGATGTTCAGAATAGGATAAATTGAATGGGTTTCTCTCTTTTGTACCTGCTAGCTCAAGGGTACGCTAAGGCCAAATTGGAATTAAAATTAAGGTTATCTGAGTTGGAATGCCATGAAAATTTGACTAAAGTAAATGCTGTATCATTTCTCTCCCTGTATACTTCCATTTTACCAACTAAGGATACAGTTGCCTCATATCTTACAGATATTACTGTCTTCAGCAACAGGATGTTGTTCTTTCATGCACATTTGTCCTTGTGGTGAGGGGGAGGTTGAATCGGTTCAGTATGTTTTACTGTATTGTGGACTATATGTGCAACTAAGGAATGCACTTTTTTACCCCATGTTGAAGCCTACCCCTGACAGACCTGTAGGGAGTATCTTCAGTTTTTGTTGACTGATTATGATAAACAGAGGTAACTACTGGTGGCCAAGTTTTTGGCCCAAGCAATGAAAATTAGATTTGTGTAGCTGGTGATCCCGCCTTGTCCCTATAGGGAGAGATTTATTCAGGGGCATAACTTGATAATATGTGTAGACTCCTGTAGAATATTTCTATTGTAAAAGCCACATACTTACATTTTTTATTTTTCTTTGTCTTTGCTGTACATTAGCTCTTGCAACAAATTGCTATGCTGCTACTTGGATTGATTGTGATGTCCTTTCTAAATGTTGCATGTTTATTTATGCTTATATTTATTTCTGTTTACCAAGGCCAATGGCCACACAATAAAAACTCCCACCTATTTAAAACCTATTTTGTTATCTTCTGACTGTGGGACATATACCTTCAGCTGTAACTTTTTTGTTTTGCATCTTATTTTATTAAACTTTGGACAGAGTGTACCTTTAACCAAAGGAAAAAATCCTGACACATCTCAGAAGGATTGGATATAGGGTCCAGTTTTGATAAGCATTGTAGTTTTTAATATATTTATGGCTGTAACTTCATTTATGCCTATCCAATGTAGATGTAATTTGGATACAGTAATCCATTAATACAATGGATGGTCTGTGCTAAGATTAAGAAAGATTAGATAACAGGTTCAGATACTATAAGCAATTTATATTTTGTGGTTTGTGCACACATTTCCAGCTGTAGAAACTTTGTTGTCCATCCAATATGGATGAATTTGGACTTGGTGTACTTCCCATGTAAGGGATCATCCCTGAAAAAATTTCAGAAAGATTGGATAAAGGGACCCAATTTTATAAGCAGTTGTTGATTTGTGATTTTAAAAGAAGTCATGCAAATACAAGTACTGAAATTTTTGGGACAAAAACTAAAATTTCAGAACATAAGAGGGTCTTCAGGCAGCAAGGCAGAGGGAAAGGGGAATCAACCCAGAAATCAGAGACATGATTGACAAATCCAAGCTGACCAACTGGCTTCCCAAACATACCTACAGCACTGTTACAGACTACAGACTATGAGAGAATCTCTTATTGGCTCTTTCCTAAGCAGGCACTTCCAATTTACCTAGTAACAATAAGGGGGTCTTGGGGTGGACACAACACATAATGAGGATACATGATTGACACTTCTGCTGGTCAAATGACATCACAAACCCATCTTCCACAACTGTAACAAACATAAGAGAATCTCTGGTATAGGCTCATTCTCTGGAGATGCTTCTCAGGCTTCCAACTTGTCAGTACCCAAAACCTTCTGTATTCTTCACTCTCTGTACAAATGCTCCAAAAGTAGATGTCTGCATCTAGTAAAATCTCCATAGTTTAAACAAAAGGGCCCTTCCCCACTAATGAATATGTGGAGGGAGAGCGGGGGGAAGAGAAATTCAGTGCCACCTTAATCATGTAATGTGGCACATTGAGCTCCGCACTAGTGGTGGGAATGATGGTTGCAAGGCTGCAACTTTAATAAGTGATGGGCCCTGCTTGTGAAAGGCAGGGCTCGAGGCAGGAACGGGAGAGGGAGGAACCTGCCCAGGGATCCAACGTACTCTAGGGGAAGCCGCAATCTGACTGCTATGGCAAGTGCAAAAGAGGAGAGGGAAAAGGACAGAGCCTTGGGGAATACTAACTGAGAGGGGAAAGGAGGAGGGGGGGCAGTGGAAGACTTGAAAGAGGCAAGAAAGCAGTCAGAGATGGAATGAGGATCAAAGGAGAGATCAGAGACAGAGTATTTCCTAAAGAAGACAAGGTCAAGAGAATGGCCATTAGCATGGGTGGGGGAGTTGATCCAAAGGTGGAGGTTGAAGGAAGTGAGAGATGGAGAGGAAGTGATAGATGGCTAGTGAGAGGAAGTGAGAGATGAAGGGCTGGGAAGGGACAACAATGTGAATGTTGAATTCACTGAGGATGAGTGCGGGTATTGTAGGAGAGGAAGAAAGTAACCCAGAACTCAAATTCAGAGAGAAAGGAAGAGAGAGAGCCGGGGGGTAGGGGGTAGATGACAGTGACATGGAGATGGAGGGGGGAGTAGAGATGCACAGAGTAAGTCTCAAAGGAAGGGAAAGAGAGAGAGGGGGAGGAGAAAGTGGTTGGAATTAACAGGAATTAGTGAGGAGGAGGCCCACGTCACCACCATGACCTTCGGAGTGGGGCTGGTGAGAAAAGGAGAGACTCCCAAAGGAGAAGGTAGCAGGGGTGACAGAGTTGGAGGGGGAGATCCAAGTTTCAGTTAGGGCAAGGAGTTGGAGGGAGTGAGAGAGCAAAAGATCATGGATGTAGGGACCTTTATTTGCAGAGGAACGGCAGTTCCAAAGGGAGAAGGAGAATGGGAGCTGATCAGGGGGAAGGCAGGGAATGGGGATAAGACTGGGAGAAGGGGGGTGAGGCAGGAAAGAGATGGGGAGGATGGGGGAGGAGTAGGGGGTTAGGCTGCCAAGGGGGAGGAGGAAGTGTGAGGAGGTTGGAGGGAAATGATGGGCAGTGGGGAGGAAGGAGCATGGGGGGAAAGAAGAAGAGGAAGGAAGAAAGAGGGGGGAAGGGGAAGAAGGAGGGAGAGGTAAGGCAATAGATTAGGGCAGGCATGATGGTGGGGAGGATAAGAGGCAGGAAATCCAGGGCGTGGGTAGTGGAGAAGATACAGAGGAGAATGAGGTGGAGAGTGACTGGCCTACTGGCCACCAAGGAGCCACCAGGTGGCCGAAGTACTCTTAGGCTTACCCTTATCTGGTACTGCTGGAGTATCCTGTTCAAGAGTGATCTTATGGTGTGCACCATAAGGTTCGTGTCTTCTGGCCTGCTTGTCGCTGGAACTCGGGCGGCAGAAAGGCCAAGCCCCAGGAGGGTCATGGAGTCCTCAGGTGATGACAGCTGAGGTAGCTGGAAGGGTATGCAGATTATTTTTTCACTCAGCATACAATTAGGTTGTGGAATTTACTGCCAGGGGAGGTGGTCAAGGCCAGCAGTATAGCTGAGTTTAAAAGAGGTTTGGACAAGTTTCTGGAAGATAATTAGCAGCTATTAGCCAGATAGGATTGGGGAACAAAACCCTTTACTGTTGGGAGACTGGGGATGACCCACAGGGAATGGATAGCATGGTGACCTGTTGGGTGCTTCTCCCAGACCCCCGTGACTGGCCACTGTTGGAGGCAGGATGCTGGGCTCGATGGACTGTTGATCTGACCCAGTATGGCACTTCTTATGTTCTTATGTTCTTATCTACAACCTCACCAGTCCCTGATTCATTGGTCACTGGAAATCGGGTGGCAGAAAGGCCAAGTCGGAGGAAGGTCATGGCAACCTCAAGTGATGACAGCTGAGGAAGCTGGGAGAGTATGCAGATGAGTTGCAACCTCACCAGTTCCTAGCTTGCTGGTCGCTGTAACTCGGGCAGCAGAAAGGCCAAGCCCCAGGAGAGTCGCAGCGTCCTCAAGTGATGACAGTCGAGGCAGCTGGGAGGATGTTTCTATTTTGAAGTGTTTCTTCTTTGTAAAGGTCAATTGTCCTTTATAAAGCAATTACAAAATTACCTTTACAAAGATTATTAAGCAATACTCTGTGGGAAAGGATGAATCACTGCAAGTGTAATTAAATTAAGTCAAAGCAATCAAAATTTCAATGGGGTTCTTACAGGTTGTGAACCCAATTGGAGTTTTCACTAAAGAAATCCTTATTTGCTTCAGCTCTGCTTACAAGAGTTTTGGGGTTTTTTCTCCACCCCACCCCCACCCACCCCCGGTCAGCATTTACAATCAGTTGTTACAGACATGTACCTAGCTTGGAAATGTAGATGTGGCTGCTCTTCAATTGCTCTATACTTTCATTTCCAAGAGGTCTCAAAGGGTTGTTCTGATTAGCTATTCATTTATCTCAAGGGTTCTCTCTGTCACTTCTCCTATTCAGTGTACGGTAAATATGAAGCTGTTAAGGCAAATCGTAAGGCATTGTGTACTGGAATGTCAGCAGAAAAATCTTCCAGTCCCAGAGTACGTGTTCTCTCCCTCTCCCTCTCTCAAGCAGGTGCAGGTAGGGCAGTTTCTTTGCATTTCCAGCACTAATACCTGGAGAAGGATGTGTAGCAGGATAAAGCTTTCCTGGGTATAAGTCTTTACAGGATTCTGGCCCAACTCAAACAGTCTCTCTGTAGGGGTGTGCACCAGGGATGCATTACTGAATTCATAATTTCATTATACATAAATTTGTTTTCATTATTGAAGTTGGTTTATTTTTCATTGATTTTTATGGGAAATTGATTTCCAGCTGTAACTCTTCATGTTTATCTGATTTGCTTGAAATCACGACTTATTGTACCTCATCCAGAAGATCAACCCTGCCAAATTTAATAAAGATTGGATAAAGGGTCCCAGTTCTTCAAGCACATGACATTTTGCAGTTTACGCACACATTTGCAGCTGTAAATCTTTGTTTTCTATACAATTTTCGTGAAATTCGTACTTGTATCCATCCTGAAAGGGATAATTTCTGCCAATTTCCAGGAAGATTAGATAAAGGGTCCAGATTTTATTAGCAATTTAATCTTTCATGGTTTGTATACACATTTCCAGATGTAGCATCTATATTTTCCATCCTATTTGGATGAACTTTAGACAGGTTGCTCCCCTCACTCTGCCTTTGATACTACTTATCACTCACTCTTGCTGGACTCCCTTCCTCCCTTGATTTCTGTGGCTCCGTCGCCGACTGGTTCTCCTCCTACCTCTCTGATTGCTCCTTCAATTTGCCTCTTGCCAACTACATCTTCTCCTCCCTTCCCCTCTCAGTTGGTGTTCCCCAAGATTCTGTCTTAAACCCTCTCCTCTTCTCTATCTACACCCTGTCCCTAGGCTAACTCATTGCCTCCCATGACTTCCAATATCACCTCTACGCTGATGATACTCTACTCTATCTCTCTACTCCCTCTCTCTCTCTCCATCTATTCAAGCTCGCCTCAGCAGCTGTTTCTCTGATATATCTCTACCTGGTTGTCTCAACGTCAGCTCAAACTCAACATGGCTAAAACTGAACTCCTTATCTTCCCCCCTCATCCTTCCACTCCCTCTTCCCTGTCGATCCTTATCGATAGGGTCACCATCTTTCCTGCTCCCCAAGCCCATTGTTTAGGCTTCATCTTTGACTCATCCCTTTCTTTTAAACCCTACATCGACTCTGTTGCCAAATCCTGTCGCTTTTCCTTCCATAACATTGCTAAGATTTGCCCTTTTTTCTCTGTCTCCTCTACCAAAACCCTTGTTCACGCCCTGGTCAATGCCTCAATTACTGTAACCTCCTTCTCACTGACCTCCCCCGCTCTCACCTTTTTCCCCTTATCTCCATCCAAAACTCTGCTGCCAGGATCATCCACCTCACCTGTCGCTTTGACCATGGACAGCCCCTCCTCTCCTGTCTTCACTGGATCCCCCTTTCTGAATGAAGCCTGGACAAGCTCCTAGTCCTCACCTATAAAGCTCTCCACAACCTTGCTCCAATGCTCCCCCCTACCTCTCTGCACTAATTTCCCTCTGTACTCCAGTTCATGAACTCCGCTCCTCCTCTGTCCTCTCTCTCACCTCACCTCCCGTGCTCCCCTAACTGCTTTTGTCCATTCTCCTTAGCTTCCCCCCATGCCTGGAACTCCCTCCCTGCCAACATCGACTTCTCCCCCTCCCTTCATACCTTCAAATCCCTCCTCAAGACCCACCTCTTCCGCTCTGCTCCCCTTGACTCCTCGCTCCCCTCACCTAACTACTGCTGATACCCTGCATCCACTACAATGTGTTACCTGAGGTCTATGTACTCATATCCTCACCACACAGACAAGCCAGTTATCATTCTTGATGTAATGAAGCCAAGCACATGCACCTGGGACCTTGCATCTTTGTGAATGTTACACTCCTTGTCTCTCCCTCTGTTCCACTTCCTCCCTCCCCCCCCCCCNAGTTTGTAAGCCCTAGGGCAGGGACGGTGTCTATTCCATTACTCTGTAAAGCACCAGGTACATTTCTTGTGCTATACATATGCTTTCTAATAATAAAATAATCCAAAAACTCAAAAGCAACATAATAATAATAATAAATCTGAATACAAACATTAATAAATATAATAGAGAAAACAAGAAAAAAAGATATTTTTAGTTTAAAAGACCAAGAGTAACATTTAAAATAAATGATCACCTTGACAATCAACACATTGGTTGACAAATCATTGAGTAGTGGGAAGTTCCACTGTAGCACTTCCTTGGGCCACAGTGTCATTTTTCAGGAGAGATAGATTATACGTAATGGTGTATATAAAAAACTATTTATTTACAGAGTTACAAGTTAAAAATGTGTGGAAGCTAACAGCTCCAGTACATGATCCTTCAAGCAGACACCACTGAATCCACTTAGTCCAGGATTCTGGGGTTTCCCTGAAAGGCTCTCCATCTGTAGCTTTTCTCTCTAGACTTCTCAGTTTGTCTCATGTATGGCAACCTCCAAAATCCAATCTAACCAAACTGATTCTACTACTTCAGCCACATCCTTTAGCCACTTTGTCTCTCTTCATCTCCTTAACAAAAGGCCTAGATGTTATTGCCTGATCCACCAAGTGTGTAACCAGATAATGTTACATTTCAAGGGAGTTGGGCAGAAGAGCCTGCTATTCCAAAGTAAAACAGTTAATTTTCCTAGCATGAATTTGCTTGTTTTGTCTGATTCAATCCTAGTTGATCAGAGCCAGTGGCCACCAAGCACTATCACAAGAGATCACCACTTATGTAAACATGCTACATGACATTGACTGATGAAGCATCTCTCACAAACTTTGCCTTTGATCTTCAAAAATGAAGTTAGGAAGTCAAATTCAAAATCCACATTTGTGAATTTGCACTAATTGTATTTGGATTACAGCATCAGATGCTCTCTCATTCCCACGTGGCCATGTCACAGCTGGGGGGTAGGACAGTGGTTGGGCCGAAGGAGGGTAGGGTGGGCCTCGGCACTCGTGCATGTAGCCAGTGCCTTAGCGAGGCATGTTGGGACTTCTGAAAGCGGTCCTTCTGGCTTTCCTGTGGGAGTGGGGACCATATGCCCTGCTCCCCATGCTGTCACCACAATATGGTGGCTGCGATTGCCCACCATGGGCCGCATGGGGATCAGGTCCCATCCCAACTCATGTGGCTGCACCCTCTGTTTCTGTATGATATACAAGCCTGAGGACATAACCTACATCTAGCAATTCAAAAGCCTAAAGCTTTCCCACAATAAACTCACTTAATACTTTTATGAGGAAAGGGAAGAGATACTGCACAGGAGAAATTTCTCCTCTGACTTAGTGTTATGAAGGGCATGGCCACATCTTAAGACTTTCACATATTTTTTCCTCATTACATCTTGGATATAAAATTTGGCAAAGCTTCTTCAGTGTCATACGATGATTGCCATATTAACAAATTAGGGATGGGTGAACAGATCGCGGTTCGGGTTCAGCTGTTCGGTTCAGCTGCGTTCGGTTCGTCCGTTCGGTTCGTCTGTTCGGTTCATCTGCGTTCAGTTCATCTGTTTGGTTCAGCAGTTCAGTTAGTTCGCCGGGTTCGGGTTCAGCCATTCTGTTCGGCCATTCTCTTTGGTCGTTCGACCATTCTGTTCGGCCGTTCGAGAAATGTTGTTTTTTTGTTGTTTTTTTGTTGTTTTTTATATGTTTTTTTTTTGTTTTTTATTAGGTTTTATATGGTTTTCTTTTGTTTTTTATATGTTTTTGTTTTGTTTTTATATGGGTTTTTAAAAAAATTTTTTATCTAATATTATATATATCTATCTACACTAAATCTAACTGCTATTAACTATTCTAAATGCTATGAACTAAATGGATTATCTAATAAGTACACAGGCCTACTCCTACAAACACTAAAACTAAATCACTAA
>QEPC01014676.1:1972965-2006933 GCA_003113815.1 Sphenodon punctatus | reverse complement strand
GTTTCAGTTTAAGGTTTAAGTTTCATTTCAGTACAAAACTGAAATGAAACTTAAAGCAATCTAATAATCCTACTCAACGCCTGCTGTTCAGGAACAGTGACTAGCTCAGAAGGTGTTGGGAAGGGGGAAGCCAGATAGTTTCATTTCTTGAAAGCCTCTCCATCTCTGGTGCCTGGAAGTCTGCTCCTTAGTGACTAGTACTACCCCTCCCTGTCACTTTTGACCTTCCAGTGAACCTTTTTTTGCCACCCGAACTCACCCGAACTCACCCGAACGCGATCTGAACTGACCGAACTGTTCAGTCATTTCGACGTTCGGATTGAGTTTGGTTCATCCAGTTCGTGTTCGGAAGTTCAGTTCGGTCATCCGAACAGGACGAGTTCGGGCCGAACTCCAAACTTCCGAACCGCGTTCACCCAGTCCTATAACAAATTTTCCAGTCTCATCCCCAACAATTTGATAGCCTTGGTTTCCAAGTAAAACATCAGTTGTTGACGCGTTTGACACTAACAGCATGATTCTCCATCCATTTTATGCTGGTGTTAATTGCTGGAGCCAATTGGTGTGCTATTGATTTTAATGGGATTCACATCAGCACAAAGCAGGACAAGGGTTACACTTTAAGGAGTTTGGCTAAAAGAAAAAATGACTTTCTTCCTTTAATCCAATATGAAAAAGAAGTCTTGTGACAGACTCTCTAAAGTAACTGCAAATATCATTGCGTGACTTCTGCCTACCTCTGCCTTTGACCTTCAGCATCGCCCTTGCAAAATGTGGTCTTTGCTCTCAAGGGCTTGTTTTCTGAGTAAAACAAGCAACGTTGAATTGCCTCCCACAATAGCTGTAGCATCTGTCACAAGTGTTTCTGATAGCTTCTATTTAAAATCCTTTACATTGCGGAGGTGCCATCTCAATGAAAACTCCATTTCTAATTGGCATTAATTTTACACTAAGCACATAATGCTCAACATTGTCATTAGGTCAACAGTAAACTGCCATACTTGAGATGTAATTTCCTTTACTGTCAGGCCTTTTGTCCTTTTTATGCTTGGGCCCTATGGACTACTCATGCCCTGGGCTGTCATTGTTGCCACTTTTATTCCTGTTTCCATATTTTCCTCCTCCCCCCCTTCCATTTGTTTTATGCATCTCACTCCAACCATCCATTGTAGTCATTGGAGGCAATCAGCTATCACTATTCCTGGCATCAAACTGCTGGACTTCTGTTCTTCTGTTGTCTGTAACATTTTGCTGCTGTCACTAGATGCAGATGACTCATATCTTCAAATCAGCAAGATATATTCCCATCTCTCTTAATCTGTGCCTTCCTGTACTTGACAGGCATGACTTGGAACTGTCACTACGCAAGCACAAATACCATGAGGCAATACGTAACTAGAGGCAATACGTAAATAGTTTCACTGATCACTAGTTTCCTGGCAATAGATTCACTACCCTTTTATGTTTCACATATAGAGAGGATAGTAAACTACTATTTATTTCCCTTGAAAGGTGGGCTGAGGCATACAGTATCACTGTTATTAGGGCATCTCTGTGCTTACCAATTTAATGGAGAGAAAGTGTTTTCAGTTTTAATGTTACACCCATACAACATTATGCCCGAAGTGATTTAGCCAAAACAGGAAGTTGGCAAATAAGCACAGTTTCATTTCCCGCATACCATAATGTTTAATCCATTTCATTGGTAAGGAGTAAGAGACACCTTTGGCAGCATAGCCTATGTAAATATGATATGGCCTTGTGACCTCTTGCTTCTGGAGAAGCAGACTAAAGAGTAAATTAAATCCCATCCCTGTATATGCAGCCTTGCTTGTTTTCCCCTCTGTAGGCTAGTTACTGTTCTGGAAGCAGCCTCTGGTTCTTCCCTTTGGTTCCAGTATTGGATACCAGGCCCCAGCGGTCCCTGTATTCATTCCTCGTTGGCCTCGCTTCTGCATAGAAAAGCCTTTTTTGATCTGCGTGTGCAGTCAATGAAAACTGCAGTGTGGGATTATCGCTATGCATAGACTAGTTATCGTTACAGGATTTGTGTTTGTGGGCAGGGTGAAACAGATGATCTATCACATTATCTTCTATTTTTGCCAATGTATGCACAACCTCATATCCAGCTGTTTCAAACTCTTCAGATAACTGATAAGGCACTGAGGGCACCTCTTCAATTGTTATGTTTTTTACTGACAGATGCTAGGGATTGTGTGACATAGGGTGAAAACAGACATGACGCTAACCACCCTTTAACCACCCTGGTTATTTATGCATGGTGCAGGACTGTACTGGTGTCCTATGCAGCCCTGCAACATGAATAAATAACCACCAAGAGTGGTTAAAGGGTGGTTAGCGTCATGTCTGTTTTCACCCTAAGGCTGTTGCCGCTTTTACTGTATCTGCGGCCAAAACAAGAGTGCAATGGGCTAAATAGATAATTACTGGAATGGAGTAAATATTTCTTGTTTCTGCTGTGAATGTTAATGTATATTGATGGGATACTATTAGTATTTTAATATTTTTTCTGTATGACATGGCCAGTCATTTAATAAACTACTACCACTACCACTCACAATGTGCATCATGGAATTGAATTCCATGGGTTATAGTTGGGTAACTGAGGTGCATCAGGACCTAGTAGTCTCAGCGTTAAAGTTGATAGTGTAAGACTTGTAAATTACTGGACCAAATTGCCTTTGACTATTTACCCACCCATATTTGTATTAATTAAAATAAAAAGCAGTCCTTAAACCCAGCTTTTTTTGTCTTTGACTCCTTCTGGAATTCGTCAACAAATAGTAGTAATAGGCCCCGTGGTTCCATGTTATGCTCACTTATAAATATCATGGCAGGAACTAAAAAATGGAAATAAGAATATGGGCTTTTTCACATGGAGAAACTAGTCCAGACGACTAGTTTGTATAAACTCCGGTGTTTATTAGTCTGCGCTAACAGCGTGGTACTTTTTTAGACAGACAATGTAGTCCAGACTAATTTCTAGTCCAGACTAGCCATGTAAACAGAACATTGCAGTTAGCACAGTGCTTAGAGTCTCTGTGGCTGTATTTCAGTCCCGCACAGCTTTTCGGCCATTCCATCGCAATGTTTTCTGTCACTGAAATGTCACTTAATGTGATCCTACAAACCTTAGAGGCATAAAATGCCTAGAGTCTTCCTAGGGGAAAGACTCTACCCAGAGTCTTTTCCCTGTTCCCTTTAATTCAAGGTACCCAGACAATCCCAGCCCAATCCCCCACCTGATTTAGCATTTCTCCTTCCCACCCCTTGTTATAATCACAATCCTTCTACAATGCAAACCACCATGCCCTGGCTAGAGTTCCCACCTTTGCAATTTTTAAGTAACACTTTAAAAAAACATGTTTTTGTAACTGACACATCACTTCATGTGATCCTACAAACAATAGAGTCATAAAATGCCTAGACCATCTGTCAGGTCTTGCCATTGGACTCTGTGGCAATAAGTACTGGATAGTCAACTAGTCCAGAATAATAAGCACTAATAATTCACATGGCCATTAGTCTGGACTAGTTTAAGAATGGTTGTTATAAACCCCAGTGATTGGGGCTCTATAACAACCGTGATTATTTCGTAGACTGTTTTTACACTGATTCCCCCCACTGGGTGTATGGAAGGGCATTAGATGTGTGTGGATGTCCATGGAAATGGTGCGGCGATGGGGGTGGGTGGGTGTTCGCTGGGTGTTTACCCATGCGAACAGCATGGGCAGTGGGTTGGGGTGAGTGTGCACCCCCAGCACACACCTACCTGTTAGACTAACACAGTTAGTCTGCACTAATTGAATGTCATTTGGATTAGGTTGTCCATCTGAATGCTGTTAATGGTGTTTATTAGTCTGGACAAAGGTCCTTTTTACATGGGCAGTGGTGGGTAGAGGGATGGGTGTGCTATCGCGGTGGGTGGAGGTGGGTGTGTACAGGTGTACACTCACCTCCACCCATCTCTACCCATCACCCACCCACGGAGCCATCCAGAAAACCAGAGGAGGCTCTGTGGGTAGAGAGGGGTGGAGGTGAGTGTGCACCTGTAGGAACGGGCACACACCCACCTCCACCCACCGCGATAGCACACCCATCCCTCTACCCACCACTGCCCACGTAAAAAGGACCTTTGTCCAGACTAATAAACACCATTAACAGCATTCAGATGGACAACCTAATCCAAACGACATTCAATTAGTGCAGACTAACTGTCTGTGTGAAAACGCCCTAAGAGGCCTAACAGGCATATTAAATAAACCAACTAGGGGCCAATGGCCTTATGTTATGAGAACTGCTATCTAGAGATGGGTGAATGCAGTTCAGAAGTTCAGAGTTCAGCCTGAACTCGGCCTGTTCAGATGACTGAACTGAACTTCCGAACCGAACGCTCAAATGTCCGAACAGTTTGGAAAAATTCAGATGACTTCAAATGAGTTCGGGGGTGGGATAAACATGACTTTGGGTGGGAAAAATGTGACTGGAAGGGGGAGGCAGCTGAGGAGCAGACTTCCTGGCACCGGGGGTGGTTTCAGGGCCAAAAATACCAATACCGAAAAAAAATTGATTTCGGTTTTGGTACCGATAGCCCTTTTTTGAATGTTTGGCTGAGTTCAGACGAACTGAACTCCACTGAAACGAACAGTCGAATCCGAACTTGGGTTTCGAACTGAACAACCAAACGTCCAAACATCCGAACGGCGTTCTGTTTGCCCATCCCTACTGCTATCCTGGTTCAGATTAATAGTCCATCTAGCCCATCATCTGGTCTCTGAAATTAGCCAGCTTTGGTTGCTTCAGAGAAGTACAAAAATAGGTAATAAAAAGAGGGATCCATTCTCCCTGGGTCCTGATCTCATTCCCTGGACCACCTCTTCCTCGCCACCTTTCCCGATGCCTGCTAGAACTTTCCTTTCAATATTTACTGTCTGCCCTCCCCGCAGACTCCTGCCTAATTGCAACCAAGCCAGGCATGTGCACCTGAGACTTCACATCTGCTTGAATGTTATTTAACCCTTGTATCTCCCCATGTCCCCTCTCCTTGTGTCCCCCCTCTCTGGGTATTTTCAGACATTACGAGATCACAGTGAACCACGGTGAATACCCACCTGTGGTCACTGTGGCTCAAACGTCTGTTTGGCGGCCGCCAGATGTTCGCCACGGTCAATACCCGCATGGGGTCAATTTGAACCACACTTCCCGGGCTAGCCGGGGGAATGTCCCGGGAAGCGTGGTAAAAAGATCCCCAGCGGGGACCAAAAAAAAGTAACGTCTGGCCAGTTGCCACGGTCCGGGATCCCCGGCGGGATCCCGGGCCACAGCACATCCGGCCCGACGTGGCGGCCGCAGTGGCCCCGCCGCCCACCCGTCTCGCTGGAGGGCGGGTGGCGGGGCGCATGGAGGGGCGGGGCCGTGCGGCCGCACGTTGTGCCACATGGCCCCGGCCCCTCCCAGATTCCCCGCCGGGATCCCCCCGGCACGTCTGATATGGCGTGACGGGGTGACCCCAGCGGGGAATGAAAGGGTTGTTTTCGGTACGGGGCCAAGCGGCCCCGTAACTTCTGAAAACACCATCTGTCTATTAGATTGTAAGCCGTAGGCAGGGACCATGTCTATCTTACTGTTCTGCAAAGTGCCAGGTACACTGCTGGCGCTATACAAATGCTAATGCTAATGCTAATGCTAATGCTAATGCTAATGCTAATGCTAATAATAATAATAATAATAATAATAATAATAATAATAATAGTTTATGTATATATCCTCTGAACTTATTCAGTCTTTTCACTTATGTATTGGCCATAAATTTATTAATTGTGTGTTGTGTAAAAATGTCCCGTCCACAAAACCACCTAGTGTCCCAGATTATATTGATTTGTCACAACTTGACCGGAAAAGTTTATTAGTGATTCGATACTGCAGATTTCCAGGTTCCCATTGGCTTTTAATCCCCCTCCACACATTCTCTATTCCCAATCTATATAGCAGTTATGTATATGGTCCCTGTGTGAGTAGGGTGTGGTGAAGGATGGACAAGGAACAAAGAAAGAGAAAGAAAAATCCCCTTTCTTTGAGAAGTTAGAAATGTTCTTCCACTTTTTTTCTCTGACCAATAGGGACATTCAAAGTTTTGAAAGTTTTTGTGCCGCCATGGAGTTCGATCTAAAGTACAGATTCAGCTGATCTGACTAGGAAAAAGGTGGAGCAAGTGGCAGAACCCAACTGCTTTCAGATGACAGATCCTTCCAATATTGAGGACTTATGGAGAGCTAGTCTTCAGAGTTAATAAGATTTGTCTCCTTTCTAGGAGACAAAATTTTTTTAATGGGACAGAATACCATCAAGATTGATTTTCCTATTTAAGGACCCTTTGAGCATTTAAGATACAAAGATTGTGACTGGAATATTCAAAAGGAAATGTAATTGATTAAATGCATCCAGTGTTTTTTAAAAAACTTCACCACCTTCCTTTTATCCTATTGTCCTAGGATGCATATAGAGAGTACTTGGGTCTAACATGCTTACATAACATTTATAAATTTGAAGATAAAATTAAAATAATGGGGCAGATGATATATATGTTAGAAGATGGGTATATCAAAGGGCTATTGTATTCCGTTCCAAACATAAGGTGCCATGCTGCTTTCCTTACCCTTGTGACAACTGGTATGTATTTTGGTACAACTTACATTGGATAAATTCAGCTGTATAACTTTAATGCAGCAGTGAATTAGGCCAGCGGTCTTTTCTGATGGACTCCTCAACTCTATGGTAACTAGCTGACTGTCAGTCAAGACAGCCTGCTCCAGTTTTCTAATGTAAAACAGACAGAAAGGCAGCTGCAGAGTAAAAAAGGAGCTCTGAGCAATTCAGCCAGAGAGCTGTTTTCCTATATTTGGGTCTAAATTGTCAACAGAGTGCACCTAATCTAAAATGTATTACCAAAGCCCTGATGCTGCAGATTTTTGTACATGCATGTAACTCTACTCATTAGAGTAGACCCACTGAGCTTCAGCTATTCATGGGAGTAAAACTTCCACATGTGTAATGTCTCCAGGTCTAAACCTAAAAGGAATTGCAAAGTGTGTCACCCAGTAACTCAGCTGTACATTTTGCATACTTAGCTGAATATATATTTTTTTGATGGGGGGGGCGTAATGGTCCTTGATACCTCACATAAAAGGATGACATTTTTATCTTTAATACTCTCTGTAGTATTAATTTGTTGCTTTTGATATTAAAAAACAAACAAAAGATGCTTAGAGAACATTTCCCCCCCCTTTTAACCAAAACAATTGTCTACTTCTAAAAAGTACCAAATATTCTCTCAAAAATCGCTGGTATTGAGAAAATTAGCAAAATTAACACTGCATAGATTATCATGACTATAATCTTACTTCTTAAGTAGTTCCATTGATTTCAAAGGAATTCTTCATTTATCACCTGGCCAGAGATCTCTTTGCACAAGCTTCATTCTCCTCAATGGGGCTTGTACTAGCAGACCACTTTGAAGAACTATTTGTGGTGATGGTAGTTCTTCTGATCATATGTTTGCAGTCTCTCTCTCTCTCTCTCTCTCTCTCTCATAGATCCTTACTCCCTTACCCTCCCCCTCTTCTGACAGTACAGTGACCACCACAAAGGGTTAAAACTTAGAGCTGAAGCAGGTCATGGGTTTATTTGTTTGTGGGCATCATTTGCATTTTTGGGTAGCTCCTTTGGTAGTACTGAAAATGAATACCTACATAACTGAGTTTTGTCAGGTACTCCGTTTCAAGACTTTTGTGTCTCCAGGTTTTTTTGGTTTGGTTATTTTTGTATTTCTTTCTTGTCAGTTTTGACAATTGCAATATGCACAATATTGCAAATATTGCCAAAACGATGTTACAGAAATAATCAAACCAATAAAACCCTGGAAACATTGGGCGGAGGCAGCAAAAACAGAATAACC
This sequence comes from Sphenodon punctatus, assembly GCA_003113815.1. Taxonomy (NCBI): domain Eukaryota; kingdom Metazoa; phylum Chordata; class Lepidosauria; order Sphenodontia; family Sphenodontidae; genus Sphenodon; species Sphenodon punctatus. The sequence goes on along the minus strand of QEPC01014676.1, from coordinate 1,998,958 downwards.
AAAATGGTTACCGAATGGAGAGTGATTTCTGATGTTAAATAGGAGGAGTAGGAACTTGTGCAGTCATGACCATGACTCTGTAATGGGGGGATTAGCGCCTGTCAGAACGCACTAACCCCCTTTTATCACCCGTCCTCGTAAAGGTTACATTTTGAGAACCCTGTCATGTGTGAGTGTTCTCAAATGATAAAAAGAGATTAGTGCATTCTCACAGAGCTACAGTCGCAGTTGCGCAAGTTCCCACCCCTCCCATGTAACATCAGAAAGCAGCCTGAGTGTGAACTGATATCATTTACTATCTGAACCACTATTTTTGTTCAGGTTGTGTAGATTTAATGGGTTTACCCTATTTTGGGGTACCCATTTCAGCTCGAGTTGGAACTTGAAGTGGGGTCACACCATCTGTAGACATTTGTATAGTTTCTATGTCTTCGTTGCCATCTGAGGTTACAGAAATGAATGTGTCAAAATGGAGTCATGCACCTAAAAAGCCTTTCAGGGCTGCTGGACTGCTATAATAAATAAGGGTCCCAAAATGTTGTATGCATGGCAATACAATATAAATGGAATACACACTTCACCCACATCCTGGGAGCCTCTGACTGAGGGAAGAAAAAATGCTCTGACTGAAAGAAGTATGTATTTGTTTCCACACCCTTAGCTTCTGAGCTGCGTTATTTTTCTGAATAGAGGACCAGCTTGGCAGGCAGACACCCATTCACATTAATGTTACGCAAGGGAAAAAACAAACAAAGTCAGGAAGACTCCAAGGGAAAGTGGACATGTACTTGCGAAGGACTTTGTAAACTGGTCCATCAAAATGGAAAGACCTTAATGAAGGATTCAATCCTTCAAAGACCTTCAATCTTGCAAAGACTTACATGGTTTCTTAACTAACAGGATTAAGAGCATGAGAGAAATTAAACACTTGCTTATATCTTTCAAAGTTCACACCCAAATTAATATAGTGCAGTAGGGCCATCTGCTGCCAGAGCTGATAGTTTTGTCCGTTTACAGAAATGGGAGTCATTTGATAATCATTGCAACTGATACTGCTGAGGATTCCCAGTGTGATATAGGCATGGCTTGCTGTCCTGCAGCTTTCTCTGAGAAATTCAAAACATTTACTTATGTGCATACCCTCAGCTTTCTGTAGGAGGCATTGGTGTCATGGGTATTACTACAAAAATTCTCACTTTACCCTCACTGACTAAAGTAATAAATGGAAATTCAAAAGACTCCATGCAACCTAAGAGCAAGATATTTATTTCATGTAAGTAAAGTTGAAAATAAAATCTTGTTTTTTCTCCAGTCTCCTCCAACTTTCTCTACTAAGACCACAAGTTTCATCACTGATAAAAAAATTAATAATAATCTACTGAGTCTCCATTCCAAAACATCACCTTCAGAGACACAGGCCTGTTACAACCCAGAATTAATTTCCATACCTTCTTCCTTCAGTAAGAATACTCCTGCTGTACACAGTTGCCAAACTTTGTGGAGTCATGTATGTGACACTTTATGCAAATTATATTCAATTATGCGAACAAATTGAAAGTCATATATTTGCAATTGATTTGTATATGAATGTAAATGTCATCTTAAGGTCAACACATTCTTCTTTAAGCAGTACCATGGCAGTTGGACTGTGTAAAATTAATCAGCAGCAGTGGCATCTGAGGAGGTACTAAAAACTGTAGGGAGTTGGGGAGTTCTGGAAATGTTAGGATTAGATTTGATATGAAATATATAATGTTTAGTTTTAAACTCAATGTGACAGCCTTACTGATCAGGGCCCTAGGATTGAGCCTTTGCCCCAGGAATGAACTCTTGCTAAAGTGAAATTGTGCTGAACAGATTATATGCCTGAGAATCAGGTCTCAAAGAACAATGTGAAGCTAAAACAAAAGACTCTCTCTCAGGAAATCAGAAGGCCCTCTCTAATAGGGATGGGCGAACGTGGTTCGGATGTTCATAGTTTGGACCAAACTCAGTCTGTTCGGATGTCCAAACTGAACGTCTGAACCGAACTCTTGAATTACCGAACAGTTCGGTCGTGTTTGGATTAGTTTGGATGAATTCAGGGGCAGGAAAAACGTCTTTTCGGGACAAAAAAAAAAAAGGTTTCAGTTTTGTTTCGTTTTGGTTTTGGTTTCGCTGTTTTTGACTGTTCGGCCAAGTTCAGCCAACCCAAACTTGACTGAACGTAACTATCGAACCCAAACTCGGGTTTCTTACCAAACGACCGAACATCTGAACATCTGAACTGCATTCTGTTCGCTCATCCCTACTCTCTAAGCAGATGTTAACTAAGATGTTGCAACCACAAACAAAAGAACTGCTGGAACAGATAAGCAAAACCATTATGCTAAACAGGAGTAGCAGATACCAGAAGGATCTCATAAAAGACTAAAACTGCCTAACACCAGCCTGATGTGCTTAACACCAGCCTGATGAACAGACATCCTGACTTTAGGCCAAGCACCACCAAGCACCATCGTTAAGACATCCCTGAGGACAGGAGCACAATGCAAGTCAATCTTCCTCCCCATCCATGGGACGCCCCTCCCCTCATTCTGGTATTTTTCACAAAGCTTCTAACTAACCATGAACTGACCCATCAGCCTACTAAGAACTGAGGGTCTCAAAACCCTATAAAAGAGACTTGACTCAGCAAATTGGACTGAAGGCTAGGTTCCACACTTGTTGTGCTTTCCATGGTTTCATTTCCCTTCCTGATCATACACACACAGACACACTTCATCACTCGCTAGCAGCTCTTCCCAGCCAGTCTGGCATGTGTCCCCTCCCTGTCTCCTTCTTGGACCCTCCAGAATACAATTCCAAGGGCCCTGGATTTTTAAGGCAAATGTTATAGATGGGTATAGTTTAGCCTGGGTATAGTTTGTAAAACTACCAAGCTTGGTTCTCTGGTCCTTTGGTCCCCCAATAAAATAGTGTACTTTATACATGGTGTGGTTGTGAGCTCTAAACTAAAAACCTGATCATCGATCCCTATTAATTTGTAGAAGTTATTAAGTTGTAACAGATGGGTTCCATCCTAAGTGGGATTTTGGGAACAATAACAGTGTATTCTTGAGTAGGGATGGGCGAACAGAACGTGATTCGGATGTTCGGATGTTCGGTCGTTCGGATCGAAACCTGAGTTCGGGTTCGATGGTTCGGTTCAGTCGAGTTTGGTTTGGCCGAACTTGGCTGAACATTCAAAAATAGCAAAATCGAAACCGAAACCTACTTTTTGGCCCTGGAAAGACATTTCCCCCACCCCCACCCAACTTATCCGAACTCATCTGAACACGACCGAACTCCTCGGTCGTTCAAGAGTTTGGTTCCGATGTTCAGTTCGGACGTCTGAACAGACCGAGTTCGGTCCGAAATCCGAACATCCGAACCGCTTTCACCCATCCCTATTCTTGAGAAATAGGATGGAATAGGATGGAAAGTGAAAAACTAATTTGGCTGTGAAAAACTAATTTTGCCATGGCTGATGCATTTCCTACCCTGGGCCAGTATCAATTTCCCTACTTCCTTCTTGATCTTCCTCCTTGTCCTGTCAATCTTACCTGGGGAAATGGTGTCACAACACAAAATCTGCTCCAGTACGTGTGTTCAAATAAAGAAACTGCGCGGGATGAGCCATAGAGCAAATACCCAATACTTCTAAACCATCAACAGTAACTCTAATCCCATAACTTTTGTTAAATAATATTACCCTAAATGAACGACTAATATATTACGTTGCTAATCTGATGAGGCCGCAGATAGTAGAGGCATGAGTCTGAGTCAGAGAGAAAAGGCGTATAGTAGAGGCATGAGTCTGAGTCAGAGAGAAACTCAGATAGATTTGGTGAAAAGTGCTCCTGGCCACTGTTGCAACTTGATAATCCAGGAACAGCAAAGGTTCCAGAAGCACTCCAAGGCTGTGATCCGGACTGCCCAGAGGGGGCCAGACTCCATCAATAATATAAGTCCCAAACTAGAGGTGTGCATTTCACTTCATCATCCCCCCCCCTTTGTACTGTCAAATCCCTCCTCAAGATCTACCTCTTCTGCTCTGCCCTCCCTGACTCCTCGCTTCCCTCACCTAACTCCTGCTGATACCCTCCATCCAGTACAATTGGTTACCTGAGGTCTGTGTACTCATATCGTCATCACACAAACCAGCCAGCTATCATTGTCGATATAACCAAGCCAAGCACTGCACCTGGGACCTCGCATCTTCGTGAATGTTACACTCCTTATCTCACCCTCTTTCTGCCTTACTTTATCTCCCCCCCACATCTCTCAGATTGTAAGCCCTAGGGCAGTGACCGTGTCTATTCCATAACTCTGTAAAGCACCAGCTACATTGCTGACGCTGTATAAATGCTTGCTAATAATATAATAATAAAATAATCCAAAACTCAAAAACAACAACATAATAATAAATCTGAATACAAACATTAATAAATACAATAGAGAAAAGAAGAAAAAAATATATTTTAGTTAAAAAGATCCAAAGTAAAATTTAAACCAAATGATCACCTTGACAATCAACATGTTTATTGACAAATTACTGAGTAGTGGGAAGTTCCACAGTAGCACTTCCTTAGGCCACAGTGTTCCTTTTCAGGAGAGTTAGATGTGCCTCCCATCCATGGCGTGTGCATACATACCCCTTCCCCCCCACCACCCACCACCCGCTCGCACACCCAGTGGACGGGGGGCATCGATGTGAAAAGGGACAAAGAACACCCCACCTAAACGTTTTCAAATCCATTTCAATACCTACCTACTAGGCATATGCCTAGTAATTTAATATACAAAATATAGGCATCAATCATTATTGATAAAGTTCAATAAAAATTAAGCATTTGGTCTGTATTCTTGTATCTTTGTTAGCAAAATAATGTCGTATCTGTGTCCTTTTGCTAAAGTGGCTATTATTATTTACATGGCCAAACTTTTCTTTATACAGTGGGTAATTTTTTATTAGAGTTGAAATGCTTTGGATCAAATCTCCTTTCTCTTTTTCTTTGAATGGGAAGAATTAATTATCTATAATCGCACTGATGGTAAAAAAAAAAGTTAGTAGTTAATAGAAATTTTAATAAAGTAAAACCTTAACAGGATTTGAACTCAATATCTCTGAATTAGAAAGCAAGCACGTTATCTACTGGGCTACAAGGTCTTTAGATAATAATCACCAGAGGGATTTAAAGATATTATTTTGGTCACTGAAGCTCTTCTGTATTTTCCATTAGTGTAATCAAAATACAGTGAGAATGATTAAACATTGAATACAAAGGGGATATAAAGTAGAAAAATGTGTTTTGCCAAGTTCATAGTAAGACCTAAACAAATGAAAATCAGATTTAGGTTTTGGTGTGTTTTGTCTCAGATGAAATCAGTTTTCCTCCTGCTGATTTGACTATGCATATTATTTTTCATTAGTGGGGCAGATGGGCAAGTTATTTTCCCTCCTTGTTGGTTCTAATATGTGCTTTCTTGCACTGATTGGAGTGGGAGTGTTGCCTAATTAAGGCCTGTAGTATCAGGTGCTATTTTTATATGGAAACAAAATGGTTGAACCTGCAATCTTTCTGTTTATGAAAGCCACATAGGTCTTGAGCCTCCAGATGGCACAGGTGCCTGTGTTGCTGGGAGAAAAGTCCTTACTGGAACCAAAACAAATATCTGCTAAAAATCCTGCATCTAAAGAAATGGGATGCTTCCAATTGGTTATGATGGAGTTGATGCAGAGTGATACTCAGTTCTGCCTATTTTGGATATTTAGTTCTGATAATTTTGTTTTGGTATTTCCTTTCACAATTGTCTCAGAATTGGTTGAAATAGTCCCTGCATAAGATTCAATAGTCCTTAAATGAAGTATCAAAGTGGTGAATAACCAATGTAAGCTGCCCTGGGCTGCCTGGAGCAGGAGGGGTGGGGTAGAAAACTGTTTTATAAATATAAAAATAAATAAATAACTGAAATCATCTGAACAAAGTGAACAAATAAACAAAGTATGCCAATCAAAATACCTGTATTAGTGAATATATGAGTTGTTTCAGCAGCAGCAGCAGTGGCATAAGTAGCCCTGGGGCAAATTACATTGACCCCATATGAACCTGTAGGAAAATCACTAGGGAAGGTGGGTACTGCCAGGCTGGAAAAAAGACAGGGGCCTGGTGGGTCTGCTGAGGGTGGAAGCAGAGAGACTGGTGTTACCTTGGCCAAAAGGCCAGAGTCACAGGCAGAGGGTGGGTGGGGTTAGGCGTAAGGGGTGTCACTGAGAGGCAAGTGAGCTGGCAAGAGGCTGAGGTGCCCAGGAACAAGAGATTACTGGTGGTGGGTGGGGGTGCACAGGTCTTAACGGAGGGACAGTGGGGCAGCAAGGCATGCTGGAGTGGGCAGGTATAGACTGGCAGGCATGTTAGAGTGCTCTGTGACCCACCCACCAAGGCAGTGCTCCTTTGAGCTGCTGTGCTCCACCCCCTCATGTCCCAATATGTCTGATTCACCCATCCCAAACCCTTGGCAAAATGAATATTGAATAATTGAAATTCAGTCCCCAAGTCTCTCTCTCCCTGGAGTTCGTGTCTATGCCAGCAAGCGGGGACCCCTGTATATCTGGACTCCGGGTGCTCACCTGATAGCCCACCAATTGTGTAACCACTAAGGATGGATATTTATTTCAGATACCCAGTGGAATATCCAGCTATGCAAATAATATCCATAAACATATCTATTCTGTAGAGGTGTGAAACAGGGACTCATGTCATTTTTTGTTTTGTTTTTGTTATTTTAATCTGTGATGTTCGTTTTCATAAATATCAAAATTTCATTTTTGTTTTCGTTTTTGCTTTCGTTTTCATTTTCCATTGGCTTCAATGGAAAACACACTTTTACCTATAACGTTTTTGTTTTTCATTATATTTTGATGAAACTTAGAAGGATTGTACCTCCTTGGAAGGCACTAATTGTACCATATTCCAAAAAAGATTGGATAAAGGAATCCGATTTTATAAGCAGTTGAATTATGCTATTTTGCAAAAAGCTACATATACATTCCTGGCTGTACCTTCTTTGCCTCCTATCTAATGTGGATGAACTTTATACCCCTCCTCATGTTTACTATTTATTTCATCTTTAAGAAGGATTGGATAAAGGTTCTTGGTGGTATAAGCAATTAACTTCTAAATGTATGTCAGGATGTAACATCTTTGTAGTCCAACCAGTGTACATGAAATTTGGCAGGGCTGTATCTCACACTTTCAGGATCATCTCTGCCAAATATCAGAAAAAGGGTTCCAATTGTATATGCCTGCACATCATATGGAGAGAATGAGCCTATGCCAGGGATTCTCTTATGTGTCACTGTAGTGTGGTATAACATTGGTTTGTTATGCCAGTTTGCCAGATGAAATGTCAACCGAATATCCTCATTCTGTGCTGTGACCATCCCATCTTTTCTCCCCCACTTATTACTGTGAAATTGGAAGCATCTGTTTAGGAAGGAGCCAATAGAGATTCTCTTACATCCTCTGTCACAGTGCTGCAGGATGTGATTCTGATAATTGGCCAGCCTGGTTGTGTAAACAGTGATCATTTTACACACACCTTTATTAATTTATTAATTTATTATTATTATTATTATTATTATTATTATTATTATTATTATTATTATTTGTATAGTGCCAGCTGTGTACCTGGTGCTTACAGAACAATAATATAGACATGATACTTGCCTATGGCTTACAATCTAATAGACATGGAGGGGGGTGACAAGGAGAGGGGACATAGGGAGAGACAAGGGATAAATAGCATTCAAGTGGATGTGAAATCTCAGGTGCACGTGCTTGGCTTGGTTGCAGTTAGGCAGGAGTCTGCGGGGAGGGCAGACAGTAAATATTGAGAGGAAATTTCTAACACGTCGGGAAAGGCAGCAAGGAAGAGGTGGGTTTTGAGGAGGGATTTGAAGGGGCGGAGGGAGGGGGCAAGGCGGATGTGGGCAGGGAGGGAGTTCCAGGCATGGGGGGCAGCTAGGGAGAAGGGACGAAGGCGGTTATTGGAGCAGGGGAGATGAGGGAGAGTGAGGGAGGGGACAGAGGAGGAGCAGAGAGTGCGTGCCGGAGTGTGTAAGGAGATTAGGGCTGAGAGATTAGAGCACACATGCTCAGTAGCCTCCCCCCCGCCCTTGAGATGTTCTACGCTCCTTGTCATAAGCGAGTGCTTTTCCTAGATTCTTGAGACCAACGACCTTATACCTCTACTTGGTGGGCAGCTGGTCAACTCTTTATTATGCCCCCTTATAACTATGTCTTTCACCCAGCTGTCTGTTATCAACAGCTTCTGCGCTTGATCAGGGTGGGGCAGCCTTCCCCAAACCAGGGGAATTGTTCAGGGGAAGTGTCCTGTGAGTCATTGGGATGGCTTGTTTCAAGTCAGTATGCCCCCACTTATGAATATTGAGGTGTAGGTCAATGTGCAATTAGTGGCAAAAGGGGCCATCTTTCTCCATGGTATTGGTTGCAGTCAGTGCCTTTTTCTTTTCCTCAGTGGCCTCCTCGACCCCCTTGTCAAGTGTTGGCTCAAAGAACTTCTCCCCAGTGGAGGGTATGCTGAGAGTATGGCCTTGGAGGCTGGGTCTCTTCACCAGGTCCACAGACAAAGGTGTAATGTGATGCCACATTGAGGCTCCTATGGTGGCCTCTGATATCCATGCTGTAGCCCTAGCAATACCATTAGTCGGCTAGCCAGGTGCCTTGACTGATATGCTGTGGTCACTGGTATCCTTGGTCCAGGACATGATAGTCCAGGCTGAGGCCCATGATGGCCACAAAGGGCCTCAGCTTGGTTGCCATGGACTCATAGATTCACTAGTCTTCAAGGTCCAAGTTCAACACCTTAGTCACTAACCTACGCTGGATTATGTTGCTGAGCCCCTCGCGAGTGCTGCCTTTACAGTGGCAGAAACACAGTGGCAGGCCCCAGGTCTTGAACTTCTGGCCCCAAGGGTTTGAAATGCTGCCCTGACATCTGGAACCATCACTCAGGCCTTAAGTGTGAATGCACTCTTATCTGAAGGGAGGGGATCCAGGTTGGCTGACAGCTAGCAGACCTTTGAAGTCTTAGCTGTTTGTTTTCATCCCAACCTAACCACTGCCTCACAAGGGGTGGAGGGTGGGCAGCAGGAGAAACACCTCCCATTTCTGCTTCTGGAGGACCTCGTGTTGCTGTTCCTCAGTGGCCATGCCCCCCCTTTTGATAGGAGGGGCTAGAATAAGAAAGTCTCCATTCCTTGTTGAATGACTGCTTCACCTCCAAATCCTCTCCTTCCTCCTGGGTGGGCTCAGAATCTGCCGGTGAGCCGGGAGTGATCAGATCTCCCTCTGATGCCTTTGAGGAGCTCATCCTTATATCCTCTATATTCTAGTTCATTTAGAATGTCAGCATCTGATGGAGAGTAGTCATCTTGCTCTCCCTCCAATCCGTCATCTAGCATCTACTGCGGTGGGCATATTACTATGCGTCACCCTTAGAAAAGTGCTGGTGTTTCAATCTTCTGGGTTTACAAGTCCACATGTATGTTCCGGATGTATTCTTCACACATGCACTGCCCTGAGGCAGTTCCTGGATGCATTCTTCACACACCCACTACCCTGAGACAGCCTAAAGTAGCCGCAGCTGTAGATGTGAGGGGCTGCCATGGAAACCAAGTGACCCCAGCTGCCTGGAGCAAAGCAGTTTACCAGGAAAACGTTTTACACACAAAATTTCTTGGAGAAGTTCTATGCAGAAGTTCTAAGAGCTAGATGCTTAAGATCTGGGTGACTGTTTTAGACACACAGAATCCCTTTGCTAAGCACATGTGTGCTGCGGGGGTCTTTGTGCCCGCCTCTTCAAGGAAGAAGGCACAGGGTTGGGGTAGGCTGGTTTTCCTACCAGTCCGGGGAGCGGGGTTTGAGCTGGTGGCAGCTTGCAAGCTGCAATCCGCTCAGGATTGCTGCTTGCAGAGGAGGGATGGCAGCATGAACAATGCACCATTCTGATTGCCAGTTAGGACTCACATGTTTAGAGACACACCGCACAGCCCTTCAGTCGGTTGGCAGCATGCTAATGAATAGGATGTCTATCTCCGGTTCTTGTACACTGCTGGGAAGGATCTGATTCCCCCCCAGGGTTGAAGCGGTGTTTGTTGTGCCTGGAAGGGAGCGGTGGCAGGGGAGTTCACTCTGGGTGTTGTGGACTCAGGGTGTTTAGGCGGTAGGGAGGGATTGCTCCCCCCAACAGTGGTTGAAGTAGTGTGTGTGTAGTAGCAAGGAGTGCTGCGGTGGGGGAGTTCCTTCTGGGGTGTGTGGTGACAAGCAGGGGGAAGTACTACCGGGATGAAAGTAGTGCAGGGCTATTTCTGTTGGGACCAGGTATTGGTGTAGGTCTCATGCACATGGGCAGGAGAAAGCGGACTGGGGGAGCAGTACCCCCACAGGTGGTAATGGGCGGGCTGTTGGTGAAGGGAGCGGGAGAGGCGGAGTGGTTATGCTGCCCCCCCCACTGGGTCAGTTGGTGGGTTTTGACCCTGACAAGGGCCCGCTGATGGTGGGGAATAGGGACAGCCTCACTAAGGAGGATGGGGGGACTGGAGAGGTGACAGGGACATCAGCCTTGGGGGATTTGCTGAGGCAGGCTGGGGTGGCAGTACAGCCAGGGGGGCATTCTCAATAATACAGTCCAGGCACAGAGGCCAGGATCACCCAATGGAGGGGTGCCAGGATGGTCAAGGGCAGGCATTGTTAAAGGCTCTCGAGGCCAGAATGAGCATGTGGGATGGAGTCATGGGTAGGCTGGCAGCGGTTGGAGTGCTGGGTGCCACCCCGGTGCATGAATTGAACATGGGGGCATCTGGGGTTGTGAATAATTTTGACTCTGTTTTGTCCCAGCCTAGCATGAGTGGAGAAAGCACACGCGTGCCTGTGGTGGCTAGTGGGGCTTCTGGGGCAAGCATCCAGGTGGTCGAAGAGCTCATGAGAAAGGTTGACACCATGGAGCAGTAGATATCCCAGATTGCAATGTTACTGGAGGCTGAGGGCAGGCGGTGATGGCGAGCGTGCCTCCCGTTGCACCGGCCCAGGCTGGGTTGCCTGCGCAGGTGGCTATGAGTGGGAGGGATGGTTAGTATGTTCGGCAGAGCAGGTTTGTTGTTGATGGCTGCATAGGAGTTGGGGGCTCCCAATCGCAGGGAGTGAGCAGGGAGGCAACGATACCTGCCATTGCCAGCCAGGTCTCAGCCTCACAAGTGGAGGGGACTGTGGGTGGGGTAACAGGAGCACTGGTGCAGCAGCAAGCACTAGGGGTTTCAATGGTAAGGCAGAGTAGTTTGGGTCAACTGCGGGTGCAGCAGGACCCAAACAGATTGATGTGGGTGGACAACGTCTGGCACCCGCCCGCAATCAGCTGTGGGTCTCACCGGCCACATCGAAACAGCCAGAGGAGGCCAGGATCAGGTAGGGCTGGGTCAGGGTCCCCAAGCACAAACCCAGGAAGGGATTGTAGGTATGGTAGGGGTGTCAGCTGCACCAGTAGTGCTGGCAGGTGAGGTTCCCCCATTGCAGGCTGGGTATGCCAGTGTTTCTGCTCCCATTGGCATACACTTAACTCAGTCCACACAAGAAAAAATATGGAAAGGGGAGTATATTGACTTATTTGCTATTTTACTTTGTGACCCTGTGCCAGACCCCAATGCGAAGCTCAAGCCCAGGGAATACGAAAAAGCAAAGCGCAAGAAGATAGATCGGAACTGGGCTAACTGGGAGTCGGCGTTTATAATTTATGTCGGGGTAGCTATGCAGGCCTTTCTGGAGTGGGCGATGGCCCTCTGGAAATATTTTGATATTGTGAGGTGGGCCTACTTGACTAGACTAAGGAAGGGTTCAGGTGGCTGCAGTATGATGAGGCCTTTCAGCAGAATGCTTCCATCACACCAGAGGTCAGATAGGATGTCAAAGACGATGATCTCTGGATCTAATGCATACAGGAAAAAGATGTGGTCAGGGCGTACAGCGGCCATGTGATAGTGAAGGGTGATGGACAGTCAATGGATAATATTTGTGGCGAACCGGCCAAAAAAGGGGGCCAGGCACTGGCATGTTGGGACTTCAACGAGGGCTGTTGGTGTTTTCGTGCCAGTTGCAGGTTTAGGCATTCCGGTTTGCAGTGTGGCAGGCCTCACCCCTTCACTAACTGCCCTAGATGGAAGCATGGGGGGCAGAGGGGTAAGCGCCCCTTCCCAGTGGGTGGAGCCCATGAGGGGGTGTCCCCCAAGCAGGTGCCAACAAGGCGTCAATGCCAGTTAGGTGGTGGGTGCTCAAGGAATTGGTGGTTGAATATTCATTAGAGGGAGCCGCTCATTATGTAGTTGAAGGGTTTCATTTTGGTTTTGAAATTCCATTTCAAGGGGTTCACAAGCACATGTCCGCACAAAACTTGAAGTCAGTGGTGGGTTTGAAGGAAGTGGTTAAGCGGAAGATAAAGAAGGAAGTTTTGGAGGACAGGGTCACCGGCCTTTTCAAGAGTTTGCCTATGGACAACTTAAGAATATTGCCACAGGGTATTGTTCCCAAGAAGCCCCCGAGGAGTACAGACTTATTTACCATTTGTCATACCCCAGGGGTCTTCTGTGAATGATGCAATCCCGCATGAAATCTGTACAGTGCATTATGCCTCGTTCGATGTTGCGGTAGAACTGGTTTGTGAATGTGGGAGGTGTGTACTCGTGGCAAAGAGCGACATCAAATCTGCATTTTGCCTTTTGCCCGTCCACCCCAAGGACTTTGACCTTCTCGGATTTTCATTCAGGGGGCAGTTCTATTATGACAAGGCTATGCCCATGGGATGTTCCATCTCATGTGTGACCTTCGAGAAATTTAGCACCGCTCTGGAGTGGATTGTGAAGCGTAAGGCGCAGTCTGGTCATTTATTTATTTATTTATTTATTTACATTTTTTAGTCGGTCCTTCATGCATGGCATCTCAGGGCGACTTACAAAGACAACAATAAAAATTTAAAAATAAAAACAACAATATCATTTTAAAATTCTATAAAACACATATCCCCCCCCACTACCCCATCCTCCCCTCCTCCCCTCCGAAGGCCTGGGTGAACAGCCATGTCTTACAGGCTCAGTGAAAAGCCAACTGACCTGGGGCCAGGCAGGCCTCCTCCGGAAGGGAGTTCCACAGTTGCGACACGGCCAAAAGAATGCCCTCTTAATTGTGGCTCCCGGTTTTACACAGGGGACCTCCAGGAAGGTGCCCCCGGCAGACCGAAGGGGTCATTCTGGGACAGGGAGGGTGAGTCAGTCCCTAAGATATGAGGGGCCCAGACCGTGTAGGGCTTTATAGGCCAACACCAGCACCTTGAATCTGGCTCGGTATGCTATAGGCAGCCAGTGCAGAGCGTGGAGCATGAGCGTAATGTGCTCCCGTTGACCCATGCCCATGAGGAGATGGGTCGCCACATTCTGCACTAGCTGCAGCCTCTGAACAAGCATCAAGGGAAGCCCCATGTAGAGCGTGTTACAGTAGTCTAGCCTTGAGGTCATTAAGGCATGAATGAGGGTGGCCAGGTCGGACCTGGAAATGTACGGTCGCAGCCTCCACACCAGATACAACTGGCGGAAGGCGGCTTTAGCCACTGCCTCCACCTGTCAATCCAGGCGGAGGTCTAAGTCCAATAACACTCCCAGACTCCGAACCTGCTGGACTACAGGAAGGCGGACCCCCCCTACACACCAGGGGGGCCAACACCTCCCTCGGCCTACCCACCACCATTACTGCCCTCTTGTCGGTATTGAACCTCAGTCTGCTCTGCCACATCCAATCCATCATGTGACCTATTACTTGGACATTTGTTTATCGGGCAGGCGGGGTCACCAGAGTGTGGCGACTTGTTGGGGTTGTTTAGGGAAGTGACAAATTTGGTTGGCTTTCCTTTAGCAGAAGAAAAGACCGAGGGACCTGCATCGGTGATGACATATTTAGGTATAGAATTGGACTCAGTCAGAGAATTGTCATGGCTACCTGAAACTAAGCTTATTGAGTTGCAGATTGTGGTAAGGTCTGCCTTTAACCCGTTACCAATTTTTGGCAGTATTAAAATGTTTGAATTTACTTGGGTTGTCTGGGGTGGTGTTAGGTCCCATTCATTTAGGATTGGGGTGGCTTCATCTGCAGTTACGGCAGGGTTCACTCTCCCCAAGATTCAGAGGGTAGGCAGATGGTGGTTGGGTGTGTTTAGGTCTTATGTGTGCCTGTTCCCAGTGCTGCAGAGTATGGTTCAGTCGCTGTGTAATTGATGGTTTGCTTTTAATTTTTCTTTTTTGTAGGAGGTGGCCTTAATACTCAAAGAAAGGTAACTTAGTTCATCGGCCACAGCTTTGTCAGGTGGGCAGCGAAATGCGTTCAGACAACCGGCTGGGGCTCACAGCTTGACTTGGCTTCAAAAGATTTTGTTGTGTGGAAGGGAAGGAGAGGGATGCTATGGCCCCAGCTTATGCCCCTAGTGTTGGGTTGGTCAGGTAGACCGGCCCCAGATGTGATATTAATCCATCTGGGTGAGAATGATTTTACAAGGGGATCCGGGTTGGACCTATCGATAATGATCAGGCAGGATTAGGTCTGATTGCGGGAGCTTTTCCCGCAAGCCACTCTGGTTTTCACGGAGATGTTGCAGAGGATTAGGTGGCCGCTCTATCCTAGAGCGACGGATAGAGCTCAAAAAAAGGTTAACGGGGAGGTCAGGAAATGGATTGCCCCCCTGGGTGGTATTTGGCTCTGCCATCTGGAAATAAGATGGAACAGGTCAGAACTATTTTGGCAGGATGGGGTGCATTTATCCGAACTGGAATTAGACATGTATATTGGAAACATAAAAGGGTTCTTGCAAAGGTTGATATGAGTGGGTCGTCCAGAGGGTATGATTCCACTTGGGTGAATTGGGTTTTCGATTATGGGGGTGTTCAAGCAAGCACAGCTGCTTAACTTGTGGTGGTGTTCAGTACCATAGGGTTAAAACGGGAAGGGCTTTATAGCCTGGGTGTATGGGCAGATGATGGGGTTCATTCTGAAAGGTGTACCTGCTGGGTAATTTAGGGAATGGGCACCCCAGATTATCACAGGAAGGAAGGGCAGGCACTGTGTGCATACGGGTAGGATTCAAGCGGTCCCGAGGTTTGCAGCAGCATCTGTCCTTCTGCGAATTGGATCAAGTTGGTCCATTGGAAGGGGATTGGACTGGTATCTCCAATCCAAACTGGTTGGTATTATGGTACTGAATGTGGGGAGTGAAAGATATTGGAAGTGTTAAGTTATCTGATCTCTTCACCCCCCTTTGTTATTCACCCAAGTTAATTTGGTATAATTCTAATCGGCATTTAATTGGACACTGTAATAGTCTGTAATAGTTAATCACTGTAATAGTTTGATTAATTGGATATTCTAATTTACCTCACAATTTGGCATGGAAAAGATTTGATTTAGAGTAATTGGATTTAATTCTATCCACCGTTCTTCATGGTTGTTAATTGGCTTTAATTGGTTTAATCGGTTTCTTGTTCTCTTAACAGGATATTAATTAAGATTGGCTTCAATAAAACAGCTGCGGCCAGTTTTACCCATATCCTTTTGTGTCTGTGCCTAGTTATTTCTAGTCCTGGGGCAAAGTTAAGGATATAACAGCAAACATGCAGGAGAAATGTGTGTATAAAACACCCTATGTCCAGGGCCCCGATTCTTCTGCAATTTTTTTCCCAAAATTCTGCGACCCCAAATTGAAAATTCTGCGACCCAATAAAGTTACAAAACAAGTCTAGCAAAATTGGTGATCCATTTCCTTGTACCAATGAATAAAAAAATCTGCTTATAATTTTTTCTGTGTATGGGTATTTCAAATATCAGGCAACCCCCCCCAACACAAACACATGGCAGAGAGCACAGCAGGCAACCCCCCCCCCACAACACAAACACATGGCAGAGAGCACAGCAGGCAACCCCCCCCCCCCACAACACAAACACATGGCAGAGAGCACAGCAGGCAACCCCCCCCCACAACACAAACGCATGGCAGAGAGCACAGCAGGCAACCCCACAGGAGGCTAGCTCTGTTCTCCTTTCCCTCTCCCCAGCTCCGGGGGGAGCTCAGCCCAGGTCTGTGCTGCCCCCCTTCCATATGGCACCAGGCTCCCTGCCCTACTCTGCCTCTGGCATTCCTCCCCCCTCCCTTCTCCACAGCCCCCCAACCTTCCTATTCACAGCTCCCCCACCTCTCCTCTCAACCCTATAAAAGCCTACACTCCCCTTTACAGCGCCTCTGCCCTCCCACACCCGACACAGCCCAGACTCCCCCATCCCTCAGCCCAGGCTGCCTCCAGGAATCCTGCCTGAACTCCAGTCCCCCACCAGCGCGCAGCGGGAAACCCAAACCCAGGAACCCCCCCACTTACCTTATGGCTTGAGCAGGCAGCGGCAGTGACCCAGGAACCATGGTGGCGGTGGTGGCGGCAGCTACTTCCATGCGCTCTTCCCCATTCAGCTCCTGGCCTCTTCCTGGTTCCTCCCAACAGGGTCTTTCAGGGCAACGCAGCTGGATGATGTCATCTGGCTGCGCTGCTCTGGGAGGCCCTGTTGGGAGGGGCCAGGAAGAGGCCAGTAGCTGAATGGGGACGAGCGCACTAGAGCAGCTGCTGCCGGCTAAGTAAATTAATTTTTTAAACCGGGTGGAGGCAAGCTCTGCAGGCTGGGGAGGGGAAGTCCTGAGAGTTTGGTAATTCCCCTCCCCCTGTGGAATCTCCTGTCCCGCGTCTCCCCAGCGCAGGCTACAAATTCTGCGCTGGGGTAAGTGGGGCAGGAGATTCTGTGGGGGGAGGGGAACTCTGCGGGAAATCTGCGAATCGCAGACCCGCGTTTCCCTCGGGGACCTGCCTATGTCTCCTGATTTCTGGGATGCTATCCTCAAAGTCCCAGTTACATCCCTTTTATGTCCGCCTGAGTGCTGCCCCCTAGGCCCACCTCGAAGCCACCACTGATTGGTTCTGTAAAACTGAAAGCATGCAGTAATTGGTCAGTTAATGTGTCTGTCAATCTCTTGGGTTTCTCCACATCCACCCTCTTATAGCCTCCTTCCCCCTGCCATGCCACGCGTTGGCTTCTGACTGGCACTGCATGTGCTGCTATTTATCTGAATAATGGTCTTCAAGGGGACAACTTCAATTGCTTATAAAATTGGATCTCTGTATCAAATTGTTCTGTATCAAATTGTCCTGTAATTTTGTGGAGATGCCAGGGAAGGTATGTGATAAATATCTGCCAAAGTACTTGTAAACAGGGTGGAAAATATAATGTTAGAAATGGAAATGTATTTTCAAGTTAATAGCTTATAACATTAGGACACTTTATCCAATCTTTCTGAAATTTGGCAGGATTGTTACACTAGTGGAGTGACATAATGTTTCCAGGTTTCAATAAAATTGGATGGAAGATAGAACAGGTGTAGCCAGGAATGTGTATGGAACTTTTTTAAAAATTAGAACATTCAGTTGATTCTAAAATCGGTCTCCTTTATTCAATATTTTCAAAATGTGATGTACATAGTGCACTCCATTGGGGGTGGGTGGGTACAATCACCCAAGTTTCATCAGAATTGAATAAGAAACAAAAATTATATAGCCAGAAATACGTTTTTCAGTTTTTTCCCATTATTTCAAAAACAAAAATTTGTTTTTGTTTTTGTTATTATTTGTCATTTTTTTATTATAATAACAAAAACAAAAACTTTCCATTTTTGTTATCATCATAACTAAAACAAAATGTACACCCCTATCTGCTATTTTCACCTCTAGTCTGCACCAATTTTCACCTCTAGTCTGCACAGCATTTGGATCTTTCCGAGGTACAATCCTAGATGTAACTCACAAATCCAATCTTAGGAATTGTGGAGCCCTATACAAACAAACTACAAGGGCCGTTAAAGAAATGGATTGCAGTTTGGTGCTCTCAGAGGCCCTCCCAGTGTAGAGCTTGATGTAATTGTTCCAGTCACACATGCCTAAAATTACTGTTGGTGGCCAGTGCTCACCAGTGAGGCAAAGAGGAAATGATGAGGACAGAATGGGGCATGGCAGGGAAGGAAAGTGGGGCGTGATATTATTATATCCACCTGATCCAGATATTGTTAGTCATTATTCCACAACTCCAAGAGGAAAAGTATGAAGTTGGATTGTTATTAAGAAGATGTAACAATCCTCCTCAAGATAGAGGTTACCCTATTTCTTCTCTCTGCACTCCACCATGGTAGTTTTTTTAAAAAAGTGTGTATGATCCTTTACAAATTAAAAATAATAGAAAGAAAGCTCTTTTTCCTTCTGAAAAACTCTGATTATAGCATGTGCTCGAGTCTTTAGTGTTTTGGACAAAAACAGCAACTTTACCTCTTTTCATTTGATTGAGCTGATTATCCTTTTATTATCCATTTGCAACTTTCTCTTCATAGTTATGCAGAAGGGGAGATGGGTCAAGAGTTCATAGAAGTGAGTGTAATTGAAAGAACTCCTGGGAAATAATGTATGAAGTATGGGGATGTAAAAAGGCAAATGTCCCAATATGACTAGTTGCATAATTTATTTATTTATTTATTTAGTCAAATTTCTACCCCGCCCCTCCTAAAACAGCTCAGGGTGGCTTACAAACAAAAACAAACAAACACAAATATAAAATACATTTAAAAACAATTTAAAACATTCAGAAATACTACAATTAAAACAGGACCAGGGCATCACAATAAAACAATAAATAAAGGTAAGGGGAGATAAAACCACACTAACCCCCCTCCCCCCTCCCCAAAGGCCTGGGTGAACAGCTAGGTTTTACAACTTTGCCGAAAAGTCAAAAGGCTTGGGGACAGGTGAGCTTCCTCCTGGAGGGAGTTCCAAAGGCACGGGGTGGCCACCGAAAATGCCCTCTCCATTGTGGCCCCCCGCTTAACGCGGTAGACCTCCAAGAATGAACCCCCAGCAGACCAAAGGAGCCACTCTGGGGGGCAGAGGGCGAGGTGGTCCCTGAGGTACGAGGGGCCCAGACTGTGTAGGGCCTTATAGATCAACACCAAAACTTTGAACCTGGCTCGGCACGTTATTGGCAACCAGTGCAGAGTCCGGAGCACAGGTGTTATGTGCTCCCGACGACCCGTCCCTGAAAGGAGCAGGGCCACCGCATTCTGCACTAGCTGCAGCCTCCTAACCAGGAACAAGGGAAGCCCCACATAGAGCACGTTGCAGTAGTCCAGCCTTGACGTGACGAAGGCATGGATGAGGGAGGCCAGGTCCAAGCTGGAGACGTATGGACACAGCCTCCGCACCAGATGCAACCGGCGGAAGACGGCCTTCACAACTGCCTCTACCTGCTGCTCCAGGCAGAGATCTGCATCCAATATCACCCCCAGAGTCCGGACCTGCTGAGCTATAGGAGGACGACCCCCCCCCGATCAGGGGGGCAAACACCTCCCTCTCTCTCCCCACCAACATCACCTCCATCTTATTGGGTTGAGCTTCAGTCTTCTCTGCCACATCCAATCCGCCACGGCCTCCAAACATTGGGATAGCACTTAGCCGGCAGGGTCTGGGTCAGTTGAAAAAGAGAAGTACAGCTAAGTATCATCAGCATATTGGTGACATCGCACCCCGAACCCTCTCACAACCTCCCCCAAGGGCTGCATATATATATTAAATAATAATGGAGACATGATGGAACCCTGCAGAATGCCGCATGATAAAGCGAGGGGGAAAGATGTATCATCCCCCAACACCACCCGCTGGCTTCTTCCCGAGAGGAATGAATGGTACCATTCAAGAACAGTCCCATCCAGACCCCCCAGGTCACGCAACCGTCTGAACAGCAGCCCATGGTCCAAAGTGGCCGAGAGATCTAGTAGAATGAGAAATATTGAAATCCTGCCTCCATCTCCCGGCGGAGATCGTCCGCCAAGGCCACCAACTCCATCTCAGTGCTGTAGCCAGGGTGGAACCCAGATTGAAAAGGGTCCAGGAAACCGATGCTATCTAGATGCACCTGGAGCTGGATTGCCACTGCCCACTCAATAACATTCCCTAAAAAGGGAAGGTTAGTGACGGGTCAGTAACTGGCAAGCGCGTCTACGTCCAAAGATGGTTTCTTCAGCAAGGGGGCGCACCACAGCCTCCTTGAGGCTGGATGACAACCTCCCCTGCTGCAAGGACACATTCACCACCCCCGTCAGCACCGTCCCCGATGTCTCCCTGCAGGCTTTCACCAACCAGGACGGGCATGGATCAAGTTCACAACAAGTGGCTCTCACAGACCCCAAGACATCCGCTGCATCGGCTAGCGTCACTTCCTCAAACTCCCCCTACAAAGCTGGACTATATGGGGCCTCCATCATCTTGTGCTCTCCCCCTACTGCCCCCAATCCAGTGTCAAAGTCTCTCTGAATCCGAACGATCTTGTCTGTGAAGTAGGTGACAAACTCCTCACAGCGGGCCTGGGACAAATCCCCGTCCAGGTGGAGGGAGGCCGGACTAACCAGTCCCCGCACCACCTGAAACAGCTCCGCGGATGTGACTTCACAGATGCTATGAGGACAGCAAGGAACTCCTTCCTTGCTATCCTCACAGCCTCAACATAGGACTGCAAATGGGCCCTATGGAGAAGTCAGTCAGAGTCAGATCGAGTCGAACGCCAGTGTCGCTCCAGCCTCCTGCCTATATGTTTCATACACCGCAGCCCCTCAGTAAACCAAGGGGCCCTGCGGTGACAAGACCGAGGCAGACGGCGTCTCGGAGCCACCCTGTCAATGGCCTCCCCCAGCAAGCAGTTCCAATGCTGGACCAGCTCATCGACAGAGTGACTTTCCTGGTCCAAGGTTAACTTCTTCAGGACCTCTTGGAACTGCTGAGGTTCCATCAGCCTCTGAAGGCCAACCATCCTAACTGGCCTTTTCCCCTTCTGGAGGGGGTGCACTGAGAGACTGGCCTGAAGGAGATAATGGTCCTTCCATGTCAAGGGCACCACCCTAACCTCCCCCAAAACAGGACCCCCCCCCCACCTCAAGGCCAGAACCGAAGATCAGGTCGAGGGTGTGCCTCCCCTGATAACCTCCTAGGACAAATCCATGGTTGCCATGGCAGTCATGAATTTTCACTCCGCTCCCACAAGGCTGGCATCAATGTAAACATTGAAGTCCCCCAGAACCAAGGTCCTAGAGGAGCCCAGCACCACCTTTGAGGCCAGCTCTGCTAGAGCTGTAAGGGATGCAGCCAGACAGGAAGGGGCCC
This sequence comes from Sphenodon punctatus, assembly GCA_003113815.1. Classification (NCBI taxonomy): domain Eukaryota; kingdom Metazoa; phylum Chordata; class Lepidosauria; order Sphenodontia; family Sphenodontidae; genus Sphenodon; species Sphenodon punctatus. The sequence continues at coordinate 1,977,597 of QEPC01014676.1, read as the reverse complement.
GGTCTAACACCAGAACCCCAGCTTTCCCCCTGCCAAATCAAACACCTCATGCAGGGCCTCAATACCCACCATATCCTGAACTGGATACCTCCTAACAGGCCAGTCCTCTCTAAAAATAATTGCTACACCACATCCCCACCATCCGTGTGGGGATGATGCTGCATGGCATACCCGGCCGGAACGAGGTCGGCCAAAGTTGGACTAGCCAACTTGTCCAGCCAGGTCTCCGTAATACATGCAAGGTCCATGACCCCATCCAAGATTACATCCCGGAAAATTGGGGTCTTGTTAACAATGGACCGCGCATTTAGCAGCAGCAGCCTCCCACGTGTGGACCTTGAACCCAGCTCCTCCCTCAACCGCAGTGGGGGGATGGCAAGCTGCACCTCGCTCAGGCACCTAGGTCTCCATGGGATGCGAACCATCCAACCCCGTGGACCATACCATCCACACCCAAGAACCACCCCTATAGTCGCACCCTCCCCCCATCCACCAAATCCTGCCCCCCCCAAACCTGGCTGCTTTCNCACCCAAGAACCACCCCTATAGTCGCACCCTCCCCCCATCCACCAAATCCTGCCCCCCCCAAACCTGGCTGCTTTCCCTGTGGCCTCTCGTCTCCAACTCCCCCACCAAAATCACCCCCCACGGCCATCCTGCTGCCACCCGGGGCTGGTAGGGGACATACCCCTCCGCCGCCTGACTTCCCTCTCTCACCGGGGTCAGGTACCCTCCCCCCACCACCAGTAACTCTCCCAATACTCCCCCTGCTGCCACCATGGTCAGACACTGGGATACTCTCCCCACTCCCTCCCTCTAACCGCCCCTCCTACACCCCCATTCTTCCTCTCTAGCCCTGAACAAGCAATATCCCCACCAAAACATCCCCTGCAACCCTTGCGGCCCCAAAGTGCCCCTAAGTGCCGCACCCTTCCACCTGCAACTCATGGCCTGCGGCAGAGCCACTGGCAGTTGGGCTTTATAGCCCTCCAGCTACTTCCAGGTGGGGGAGGGGACAAGCTGGCCCTCACGGCCAGCTTCTGTGATCCCCCTCACCCCCCTGCCACTCACTGTTTGTTTTCCTTCCCCCCCCCCCCGCAGGTCCCAGGGATGCAGGCAGATTGGCGGAGCGGCAGCAGCAGACTGCGGCAACACATAGATGCCTGGTATTTGTCAATAGTTGGGGGTGGGGGGCACAGGAGAGGGCATGAGTGGGGTCTGGGACCTGGGCAGGTTTCTATAGGCTTCCTGAAAATCAATTGGAGCACATGCTCCCTTTTCCCCCTTGCAAGTCACCTGTGAGGGGGTCAAGTTCCCAGTTTATATTTCATACGCTTCCTCTGTTGTCCTTTGGGTCCACAGGATTATACTGAATTCTCAAAATGGGATCACACGGGCAAAATGCTTGCAAACTACTACTATTCCTCCCGCCCAAGCTTCTTCACACCAATTGGATCTCACTGTGAACCCAGACACACCACACATGCACACACGCACACGCGTGCAATGTGCACGCTCAAAACCACTGCCTCAAATGCCTCCGAGAGTGAGGCCTTGGAGAGTGGACACGCTCCCCCTTAGAAAAATTTGGTTATGACTGAAATACATCCGCAGCATGAGGTGAAAGCAGCTTTACTGTTTGTGGACCTCTATTGTTCCTGGTCTCAATGATGCTTCAGGATGAAAATAATGGTGACAACTGTGAAAAGGAAAAGAAATTTTAAAACTTCAAAAGTATTCATGCGTGTGAGTGGTGTGTTTCCTTTTTAATACTGTTTCTTGTCCAGTTGAAGTTCTACAATACATATATTTATCAAAACTGAGTTTATGGAGTATACATGCATATGAGCCAAATGCATGCGTACCCCCATAACCTCTCATAACCAGGGCCCCGAGTCTTCTGCGCTTCTGCGATTCGCGGAATTTTCGCAGAATCCTGCCCTAGGCAGGATTATCGCAGAAACTGGGAAAATCCCCGCGGAATTTCCCTTCCTTGGCGGTGAGTCAATCCAGGACCTGCTTTATTCAGGCCACAAGCCAATCAGGGGCTTGCGCGGCCTTTATAAAGCAGGTCACATCAGCACATGTCACTTATGGTCCGGAATCCACTTGAGACCGCCGCTGCCGCCGAGGGACCCGACTCCAGCCGCCGCTTCTCCGGCCGCTCCGGGATCGCCGCTGCTGCTGCTGCCGCCACTGAAGGACTCCAGCCCAACCTCCAGCTGCCACTTCTCCAGTCGCTCGAGGGATCGACGCCGCTCCAGCATAAGGTAAGTAGGTGGTTGGGTGGGGTGTTCTCCTGGGGGGGCCGCTGCGCGCTCTGCATTTTACAGTTTGGGGGGGAGGGGGTCCCGCTGCACGCTCTGCATTTTACAGTTTGGGTGTGTGTGTGTCCTGCTGCGTGCTCTGCATTGTACAGTTGGGGGGAGGGGGTCCCGCTGCGTGCTCTGCATTTTACAGTTTGGGGGGGGAGGGGGTCCCGCTGTGCGCTCTGCATTTTACAGTTTGTGTGTGTAATGTGTGTGTAACATGGCAAAAACACACTTTGCCATGTGTTTTTGTGGGTGGGTTTCCTGCTTTGCCATGTGGTTTTTCTGGGTGGGTTTCCTGCTTTGCCATGTGAGTCGCAGAATTTTGCCATATGGGTCGCAGAATTTTCCATTTTGGGTTGCAGAATTTTGGAAAATATTTTGCAGAAGAATCGGGTCATAACCATATCGTATAGAGTCATGGAGAAGACTTATAAGGTTATATTTTCTAGTTCCCTATCATTCCGCAGAGCTCACACTAACTATACTGTGTCTGGAAGATGTTTTGGTCTAACCTATTTTTAAAGGCTTCCAGCAATGGGGTCTCCATAACCTGATCATGACAAATTATTCTCTTGCTTAATTGTCCTAGTAGTTTGAAAGTACTTCCTAATATTTAGTCTAAATCTTGTTCCACTTTATTTTAAAACAATTATTTCTAATTCTGTCCTCAGTGATCAAATAGAATCAGGGGTAGATAGATAGATAGATATTTATTATCACGCGTAGCCAATGGCCATAGTGTTTTATCAAATAAAATTACAGTTCAAATAAAATAACAGCTGTATACTACAACAAATCAATTCTCCTAATGAAGTACACAATTCAGATAATCAGCATGTACAGGGATTTAGCAAGTTAACATGACAAGTTGCTGGCATGACAACAAGGAGACTGGCTTAGCTTTGGCTGCTTTTAAATGCCCAAAAATTCTCCCTAGCCTGAATCATAAGGGGGAGGAAAATGGCTATAGCTTTAATAATGCTCCTATCTGTACTGTCCAACAGGAAAGAAAGAATCTCCTGTTTGGTCTGACCCAGGAGGTTATCTAAATATTCCTTCAAGTATTGGTGTCTCAAATTGTCATAAAGGTGGCAATAAAGTAACATATGGCCAACTTTCTCGACTGACTGTCTGTCAAAAGAACAGAGTCTTAAGGAAAAAGGAATACCTGCCACCCGCCCCTCCATTACCTGGGAGGGTAAAGCATTACATCGAACAGTCAGGATTAAATTTTTGCCCCGGGCTGGAATCTGGGCCTGTAGGTAATTGGCCATCTGCCCTAGATCGGGAATCAAGCGAAGGTACAATGTCATATGTGGGGAATCAGAGATTGTATCTATTTCCATTTGCCTAAAGATGTCTCGAGACCTGGTCTTAATCTCCTTAACAAGGGCTATCGGGGACTTATGAGCAAGGTATTCTGGTGAAAGACCCATGTGAGCCAAGGCTCCCTGTATGCTGATTTGCCAAGGATTGTGATAGCCATCCAGTCCAATGGCACGCAACAGTTCAGGGAAATGGATGTCAGAGAGTCTGCACCATAACCCAAAGGCACAATCCATTGAAGTTTGCTGCCAGCTGAGCTGGCCACATTCAGCTCTTATAGCTGCATATGGCGTGCCTCTGGGTGCGTGTATGAGAGCCCATAAGAATCCTGCCTGTATTGCATTAAGATTTTTGCCAAAAAAGGGGCCCAAAGTTCCGCCCCATACAGCACCTGGGCCTGGACTTTTGCATTAAAAGTCTGTATAGCAGGCATGACAGTTGACTTGCCTGCCCAAGCAAAAAAGCCCAACAATGCTCTAGAGGGGCCCTTAGAAGTCAAGATGGCACGTTGTACATGGGACTTCCACTGTGTTGATTGATGGAACAATAGTCCCAAATTATTATTATTATTATTATTATTATTATTATTATAAGCATTTGTATAGCACCAGCTGTGTACCTGGTGCTTTACAGAACAATAAGATAGATGCGGTCCCTGCCTATGGCTTACAATCTATAACGGTAGCTGGGGACCTGCTGGAATATTTGCCCCTTGATGTCCCAGTTGAATTTCCGTCTTTTAGCTGTAAATACCACAACCCTTGATTTAAGAGTACTGATGGTAAGTTTCATGGCCTTGCAGAATGACACGAATACCGCTAGCTGACGTTTTAGGCCTAATTGTGTTTGTGACAGCAAAACCACGTCATCTGGGGGGGGGGTATTACTTGTTTTGTTGTGGGCTTTCTGTTTCTTTTTCAGGGCTAGGGTGGTAGGGTGGGGGTATTGATACGGGTGGGGTAATGAGGGGGGTGGACCCAGGGACTCCCCCTGG
>QEPC01014676.1:1902721-1969865 GCA_003113815.1 Sphenodon punctatus | reverse complement strand
GGGGGGGGATTTTAATCCCCCGCCCATGTATTTATTTATTACTGTCTTTTAGCCCTGTTTTATTGATGTATTTTATATTTATATTTTAACTGTTTTTAATTGTTTTTTATGATTGTTGTCAGCCGCCCCGAGCTGCATTGCAGGAGGGGGTGGGATAAAAATCTATAAAATAAATAAATAAATAAATAAAATCTGCAAATAGAAGACACCCTATCATTTTGTCGGCTATTTTAGGGGGGAAATACCTTGGGTCTGCCATCAAGGAAGCAACATCGTTAATGTAATAATTAAACAGGGCAGGTGTCAATGCACAGCCCTGCCAGATGCCTTTATTGGTGGTTATAGGAGGCGTCAGGTGCCCCTGGGAATTTACTTTGACAACACAAGAGGAATGGGTATATAAAGAGCGAATTAGTTGTAGTAATCACCTGTCTACAGTAGAGCCTGCCAACTTCTCCCATAGAAGTTCCCTGTCGATGGAATCAAATGCGGCCTTGAGATCTAAAAAGGCCGCAAAAAATGACACATTCCGTGCCTTGTATTTACAGATAATGTGGTTAGACTCAGCTCGATTGTCGAGCTCACATGCTGGAACCCAGCCTGCTCCATTGCAATAATGTTGTGTCCCACCAGCCAATCCGTAAATCTGAGCAACAAAAGCTTTGCGTAGATTTTAGCAACGATACACAACAGACTAATAGGCCTATAGTTGGCCAGGTCGCTGTTAGAGCCATTTTTAAAAATGGGAATAACAACTGCCCTTCCCCAATCCAGTGGAATTACCCCTACATTGTTTATGGCTGTAAACAATGCAGTCAGTACCGGGAACCACCATTCCCTATGGATCTTTAGAAATTCCACATGGATTAAGTCGCACCCCGTGGCCTTCCCATCCTTAAAAGAGTCTACCAGCGATTCCACTTCATCGATGGTAATTGGTAGCCAGTAAGGTCCCAAGTCACCATCAACTGGGGCAGCATCCCTGGCATCGTGCCCCATAGTGGAACTAAATAAACCCTGGAAGTGATCCATCCAGGCTCTTGGTGAGATAGGTGACAATGTGGACACAGGTTTGCAAAATATACTGGCGTTGATCAATTTCCAGAATTCTTTACTGTTTTTCTGTTTGGCCGCCTCCAGAAGCCTGCCCCAGCAATCTTGATCATACACCCTTTTTTTTTCTCTTTTAGGAGTTTCCTATATTCCAGTTTAGTAGCATGGTAAAGAGCTGGAAGCTTGGACATCTTTGACCTCCTACACTCCCCATATATAGTAGCTAATTGCCTCTTGACTGCCCTACATTCACTGTTAAACCGGCCCTTGCTGTTTGCTCCATTGGACTGGCTAGGTTGGCCAGAAGGTCTTGGCCATAAGGTTCCTAATAATTGGCCACACTTCCCAGTGAGTTGGTTGTGTAGGACAATAATGGTCATTCCCTCTGTAGTGGCAATCAGAGCATCCTGCAACTGCTGGACATGGGGGTCTGAAATAATGGAGTCTAGGAAACCTTTGGGTATCCTATCCCACCTGATTGAACTATGGCGATCCAAGTTATTTAAGTCAGCATAATTAGTTGTTAAACCTTGTGCCAATTTACAAGTATTAGTTACATCCAAGGAAATTTCCAAGGGGACATGATCACTAATCAAAACTGTCCCCACTTGGAAGTCCAACAGGTGGGGGATAGCAGAAGAAGAGACCAGGACAACCCAAATAGGTTAACTCACCCTCCATGTCGCCAAAACATGTACCATTAAGTACATGAAGATTACTTGATGTCAAAAAGTTGGCTAGTCTAATTCCGGAGGAGCTTAGTCCAGAGTCCTTAAAAGCTCTGGCTGATAATTTGCCATATGGGTCCTGCGGTAAGGGATCACAATAGCGCAAAAGCTCCATGTCATTGGCCCCTATCCTTGCGTTAAAATCACCTGTTAATACCAATATCCCACCAGGGTATTTATTTAAAAGGGAGTCCACCAAGGCCTCCAGTTTAGACCAACTGGTATCCCTGAAGGAGCCCGCGTTGCACGGGGGGATGTAAACAGCTATGATCAACCAAGTTAATTTATCCATAGAAAGAACCAAGGCCAAGGCAAGGGCTGGCTCTTTAATAACCTCTAATTCCTTGTAAACGAGAGTATCTGAAACAAAAAGGGCAATGCCGCCACACGAACGGCCTCTGGTGTTATATCTAGTGGCTGGTAAATTATATACCTTAAAGCCCCGTAGATCAGGTGTGGATGTCGTCCAAGTTTCTAGAATACTAATGACATGAAACCTCTCTGCATACACCAGGAAGTCTGGGTCCCTTCTATGCCTATCCCAACCTGCCAAGTTCCAAGAACATAGGTTTAGCCCACCCACCCTAGTCAAGAGGAGGAAGACGAACAACCGCCACCCCCAGGGGCAGGCAAGCCTAGAATTCCCTTGGTGGGTTGGAAAATCCTCCCCTGGATCTGAGGTATGTCACCTGGACTCGACATAGTCCTAAGTCTATTGATTCTGCAGTCTACTCTGGGGGTCATCAGATCACTTCCCGAGGCAAGTAGGTTGCCTTTAGATTCCCCAAGAGTGGAGCCACCAAGGGCGCCGTCTCCCGAGTTTGAAAGAGCCTTTGCCCGGTAGATCCATGGGCTTCGGCTCTACACCAATGGAGCCCTCCATCGAATACTGGGTTTGATAAGGTTTCTCCCCAGTGCAAAGCAAGGGAGACAACTCTTCTTCAGCTATTGGGTAGTGGACCTCCACTGGTTTCAAACTTATTTTGGAAGATGAAGCCCAGTGGTGAGAATCCTGTGCCGCAGGCCCCTTCTGGGATGCTTCAAATGGGGAGTGTGGCTGTTGGCAGTCCTGGCCTTGGTTAATACCAGCCCCTTGGTCAGATTTGGAAATAACCCTAATACAGGTGGTGGAGCACAGGGAGTGGTTACTCCCCTGGGGGCTACTGGAAATAAGGGAGATCTAATAGGGTTGAAATATAACCTTGAGAAATAAATCCCATGGCTATCAAATAATTGGCCGTATTGGCATAAATCATCAACTAGTGTGGATGAAGAAAAATGAATCACTAGTGGTAAGAATGTGGAGCTGATGGTAATAGATGATAGTCAAGTAAGGAATCCCGGCTGAAAGAAAAACCTATTATATTTGACAAATGGCATCTAATACTGACCTTGGACAACCAATGGGGCAAATGACCTGTAGGAAGAGGAATAATTTTAAGGACCAACCCCCGAGGGTCCAACTGGATTGCGGGACAGTTGTGGTAGGAAAATGGCCTATTCAATCAACTCCCAAATGGTGGCTTCTGATAAGGGAAGTCACTAGCTGAAACTTGGGTTCCAATTGAGGATCTAGGGAAAACTGGATCTGTATGTGAGGTATTACTAAAACAATGTAATTTAAATTTGTCGGTAAGGATCCCAAGTTGGCATCTCTGCAGCTCAAGCTGCATGTTTATTTTCTCCAGCTGGCCATATAATTTGGAAACCAAATCTCCTATGGCAAAACTTTGGTCTGCCAGCTGGTCAAGCACGCTCTCTCACTGGTTGGTATCAGGGTAGGGAGAAGAGCCCATAGGGCTCTGGAGGAGGTCCACTGGGGACTGACCCTGATGAAAAACAGATGAATAGTCAGGGGTTACCTGGTTTACCACCTTGGAGTGGTCTAAACCCAATGGTTTCTTAGGGATATCGTGCAGGTTCGCTCCATTCGATGGGAGACTTGGGTCAGGGACACGCAAATACTCTGTCAGTGATGATTGCCATGCTCTGGATTGAGCTCCGGTGAGCATCCCCTCCTTCCCTTTTCTCCTACCCATTTACAGTCCCAACTAGGAAACCACGAGCAAACAGCCCCAATCAGTAAATGGTATTTAAAAGGAAACCCAATATCAATGTCAACCCTCTGGTTTCACACCCCCTTGCCAGCACAGGATTGACCCCTAGCAGCAATATCCTACCTGATTAATAACTAAGCCCCTAGCCCCGCCAGGTCCCGAAGGGCCCCAAAGGTATTATTGGTATTATAGGACTTTCCCTAGGTGGACTATTCCCATGGTAATAGGGGAATTTATGTATTATTTTATGTTGGGTTGATGTTAGGGATTTATGTATGTTAAGTATTTGTGTTTATTGTTTGTTATTGTGTTATAGCTATAGCCATTGACTACACTAATTAATATCTATCTATCTATCTATCTATCTATCTATCTATCTATCTATCTATCTATCTAAAAAAAAAAAAGAGAGAGAATCATGGGGCACCTCTTTTCTTATAGCAGTCTTTTATGTATTTGAAATCTGTAAGTAAACAATGGTCTGGGAGTTAATCCTGGACCAGTTAGCCAACCTCATGTGTATTACGGAGACCTGGCTGGACACTAAGGGTTATTTCAGACATTACAAGATCACAGCCAACCACAGTGAACCACGGTCAATTCCGTGGTGGGGCCAAAGCACCCTGAACATCTGTTCGGCAGGCGCCAGATATTCACCACTGTCGATCCCCAGCAGGGATCAAAATCAACCACCCTTCAATAGCTCATGGGTGATTTCAGATGAGACAGGGTGGCATTCGCCCCGTCTCAGAATCACCCAGATGATTCCCCGCCGGGATCACTTCAGCACATCCAACAGACGAGACAGGGTGCGGCGCAACGTGCCGCACCAGCAGGGAATCAGGGAGGGGGCGGGGCCGTGCGGCGCAACGTGCGGCTGCACAGCCCCATCCCCCCACGCTACCTCACTGCCCGCCCTCTAGGGAGATGGGCAAGTGTCGCGGCCACTGCCGCCGCAGCATCTGCCCGATTTGACCACGGACCAGAATCCCGCCGGGGATTCCAGGTTGTGGTCACCAGCCAGACGTTATGTTTGGTTGATTCCCACCGAGGATCTCTTTGACCAAGCTTTCGGGGATTTTTGCGTGGGGAGCCCCGGAAGCATGGTTGAAATTGACCCCATGTGGGAATTGACCATGGTGAACATCTGGTGGCCGCCAAACAGACGTGCAGGGCACTTTGACCCCATGTGGGTATTGACTGGGGTTCACTGTGATCTCGTAACGTCTGAAAATACTCCCAGTCCAGACCATCCTAAAAGCATGGTCAAAGTGATTCCCACTGGGAAACAAAAAAAAATTACATCTGAACAGCAACCACTGGCTGGAATCAAGAAAAATGATCCCAGCCGGGGACAAAGCATGCAGAGTTGCTGCCAGGCAACCAGGAACAACACAGGCAGCGGAGGGAGATTTAAAGAGCACCCAGCAGCAGGGGAACATGGCGGGATGGAGCGAGGTGGAAGGGAGAGAAGAGCGGAGGGCAAGAGAGCAAGGCAGGAGATGGAGGAGGAGGAGGCACAAGCGTAGGAGGTGGTTATGATGCACTTGGAGGTGGTGGAGGGACATCAGCAGCAGTAGCCAGGGCAGGCTGCCCTGGCACCTGCAACCAGCCCTGGGGATGAGGCACCCTGGAAACGGGTAAGGGGAGAAAAGGGGGGTGGGACGGAGGCACAGGGGCACCAAGGGTGCCGGGTGGGATGGAGGCACAGGGGCACCAAGGGTGCCAGGCAGGCCGGCAGCCAGGGGGAAAGGGGGAGGGCTGCGGGGAAGAGGCAACCTGGAAACCAACCACCACCACCCCCGTCGACCCACAGACACGGAAATGGGCCTGGGACCCCGAGCCGCTGGAGGAGAGGGCCGGAGGGCATGCTTAGGAGGAGGAGGAGGAAGAGGAGGAGGAGGAGGAGGAGGAGGTCCGGGACCAGAAGGGCTCTAAGGGGAGACGGCCATACCACCAAGGGGGGCAATGGGGGCACAGGGAACTCAGGACTTCATCAGGATCTGGGGGACCCTGGAGCACCAGCTGTAGATCTCTATCAACCTTTGGAATGAACACGTCTACTGTGAGATCATGTGGGACATGGAGGTAGCGGGGCATCACAGGACCATGGCCCAGTGCCGATCAAAGGTCAAGGAGCACAAGAGGGGGAACAAGGCCCTAAAGACAACAACCGGCAGTCCGGGCATGGAGCACAGACCGTCCCCTACTACGACGCCCTGGACTGCATCCTGCACATGAAGGAATCCATTGTTGCCTTGCAACTCATGGGGAGCGCCGTTTTCCAGGGCAGGGAATGGGCCAAGGAACCCCCTCCTCTAGCCACCCCCCTAGAAGGCAAGGGCTCCAGGGGCCCCACCCCCAAGAGGAATGCACCGGGACCTCGGTGACCAGCAGGTCCCCCTCACACACCAGCCCTGAGAGCCCCAAGCCCCTGTCCAGACCAGGAGAATCTAAGGCCAGCACAACAGTTACCCTCAGCCAGTGGACACAGGGGAACCCCAGTAATACAGAGGGACCATCCTCAGAGGGCTCCAATCCAGACATTGAGGGTAAGCAAGCAGGTGGGTCGGAACATGGACCAGGGGGGATGGGCCAAGGGGGTGAGGGGGGCACACCAGGGATGGGGCTGCCCCCAGCAAACCCGGGCACCCCAGACCACAGGGAGAGCACCCTGGGGGCCACCGGGGGACATGGTCAGACCACCCCTCCCAACCCCTCCCATTTCCCCACAGGGCACGGCACGCCCTGGCACCTGTGACAGGCAGGCAAGAAGGATGGTGGAGAGAAGCCCTGGGATCAGCCGGAGGTCCCAGGTGAGGCACACCAGCAAGTGGAGGGTGGGAGAGGGTGCCGGGGGAGGCCGGGTGGGGGGACAGGGGCATGCAGTGCTGGGGAAGGGGGGCCTGAGTGCAGGGGAACACCTGGGGGGGGCACCACCTGCCAACCTGAAGGGGGGACTACAGTCCCCCAGACATGCCACGGAATAGGAGGTGGGTGTCTGGGGAGGCTAGACAACCCCTACTGTGTACCCCATCAGGGCGACCCACTGGGTCACAACAAGCCGGTCCCATGCCCCCAGCGCAATGGTTGAAGGAGCACCAGGCACGGGTATGGTGTCGGAGGGAGGAGCAGGCAGAGGACATAGTCCGCTAAACCACCGAACAGGGTGAGCGGATGATAGCAGATATCGATAGGATTGAGGTGGCCACAGAAAGGGCCATTCAACAACTGGAGGCAAGGGACTGGAGGCTGCAAGCGGAGGTGCGAATGGAACGGAGGTGGGAGTGCCGGGAGCACAGCAGGCAGGTGGAGGCGTTTGGGCGGCTGGAACAGGCCATCGACAGGATGGTGAGGGAGCATTCAGCCAAAATGGACCACTCCCATGACATCAGCACATCGCTGCTCCTGCACGCGGGGACCATGAGTGCGTATGTGATAGCAGTCACCCCACCGGGCACCCTGCCTGCCCTGGCACTGATTTCGAGATGCTCAATGCCACTACCACCTTTGTCACCGCCCCAGCCACCAGCATGCCAGCCGGGGCCGCACATCTGCCTCCCAAACCCTGTGGGCCTTGGGAGGGAGAAGCTGCCAAGGGAGGCCCTCCGGCCCCGCCTGCCCTTTCGCCACCACCTGCCCCTCAGGACACCAAGGCCTCCCAGGACACTGATGGGGACACGGGCAGTGGGGGGAGGGGAGCTCCCAGAGTTCCACGGTGCCCACAGGATGGCAGAAGGGGAGGCCCCGGAGACATGGGGGATGAGGGGGAAGGGGGGGAAGGGAAATGGTGGCCTGAGGGGGTGACACAGCACAGGGAGGTGGGTGGTGGTGATGGGTACACCTGTAGGTGGTGGTACCAATAAATGTACAGGCACCACTGTTGCCTCTGTGGTTCTGTTCATGGGCCCAGGGTTGGGGGTGGGTGGTTGTCGAGGGGCGTGCCCATGGTGCTGCTGGGGGCCCCGGGGTGGTGGAGAAGGTGGTGTGCGCCCTCACACCTCGGCCTCCCAGCTGATCCACCTGGCCAGGGCTTCTCGGATGCGCTTTGTGTACCAGTACTCCTGTGGTTTCTCCGCATTCACATACAGGGGCATGGGGCCAGGAGAGCACCGGGGCATGGGGTAGTCGAGGGCAGCCCCATCAGTCTCGCACACATTGTGCAACACACAGCATGTTCCAATCACCAGAGTCGAGGTCTCCACCGTGTAGTCCAGCTGGCCCGCAAGGCTCCTCCAGCGCTGCTTGAGGGCCCCAAAGGCCCTCTCGACCATGGTCCTGGTAGCACACAGGTGGGTATTGTAGAGCACCTCCGCTGGGTTCCTGGCGACCGGGTACGACTTCATCCGCCAGTGGGTAAGTGGATAGGCTGGGTCCCCCAGGATGCAGGGGGGCATCATCACCCCCTCGATCTGGGACATCCCCATGTCCATGAAGTCTCCGCGTTATATCCGGGCATAGAAGGGAGAGATGGTCATGATCTGGGTATCGTGGCTTCGCCCAAAGTGGCCTGTGTAAATGTCTATGAATCGCCCCTGGTGATCCACGACCGCCTGCAGCTGCAGGGAGTGGTACCCGTGTCGGTTGACATATTCCAAGGCCTCTCCAGTGGATGGGCGGAGGATCTCAATGTGGGTGCTGTCCATGGCACCCATGCAGTTGGGGAATCCCCCAGCCGCGAAGCCAGCCATCATGGCCTCCTGGTCCACCAGCTGGATCGCTTTTTCCAGCAGCAAGCCCTCCACTGCCTCGCAGATGTGTCGCAGGATCATGGCGATGGTGCTCACCCCAACGCCGAAGTACTGCATGACGGAGTGGTAGTCGGGTTGTTGCAAGGGCCCAGACCCTGATGACCACCCACTAGACCATGGGAATGGGTGCCTGCATGGGGGTGTCCCGTCTCTCCAGCCAGGGCGTTAACGCTCGGAGAGTCACAGGAGGATGCACCTGTCCATCCAAAAATGTGCTCTCTAGGCGGCTTCATCCCATTGGGCCAGTGCATTGGCACACCACCCCTGTTCCCGCTCTATGACCCATACCCGCTGGTCAATGGGCATAGCGAGCAGGGCTACACGCCCCATGGTCTCCCTCCACTACTGGAGCTGGCCGCCTCGCAGAGAGCAGCAGTCTGCCCCCAGGCGCAGAGGAGGACCTGGTGGGCCACCCCTGACACCCGCTGGATCCTGAGGTGGGCCACGGAGTGCCTGCACCTGTGGTGGGCTCTTCGGGCTCTGGCAGTGCTCCTGGTCATGCACAACCACAGCCGGGTGGCCAGGTGCACCTCCACGGTCTGGATACGTAGGAGGTCAGTGTGCGAGCAGTACCACTATGCCAAATGGCTAGGTGCATCCTGCAGGCACCCAACCGTCCCAGTTCCATGGCACCCTGGGAGGGCTGGAGTCACACCTGTTATAGGATGGGACCTGTGGCGCCCCGTCCCCCGGTCGCAGCCTGCCACCAGGGATTGGGGCCCCAGATTGCTCTTTCTGCCCCCCATGCCGGCAGGCCCAGCTCCTGCAGGGCGAGCGTGGCAGGGAGGCCGTGGGTGGCCCAATGCACGCATGAGCGTGCCCTGCAAGGGGTCTGGTGAATGGTCTAGCCTGCGTCCGAGCATACGGGAAGCAGCTGCATTACTGCTGTCATCACCTCCCACCTCTCGGTGTCAGGTGCCTGCTGTCCTGGGTACCCTGATTAGTGTGTAGACTGTCCTGTCTGTGTGCTCTGTTCCAGCAGCTGGTCTGGGTCTGCACCCCATGCTTCGTTCTGTAGCCATGCAATGTTGCAGCCTGTGGCCTTATTGCTTGTCCTTGGAGCTCCCCTGCATCCCCTCCCATTCCTCCAGGGATTGTGAGCCCCCCCCTTTACTTGCAGTTAGTATCAGGCACTTGCTGGATCATGGTTGGCCACGCTTCCCCAGGGCTCGCGGGCCTCAGCACCCCACCCCCATAGCTGGACCTTCCGCGAGACCATGGCCCTGTGTGACCTGTGGCATTCCCCAGCTATGCAATTGCTCCTGAGTTGCCTGGACAGCCTCATAGGTGCCTACGAGAGTATGAGCTCGGAGCTGATGTACTATGGCCATGTGGCGAATGCCTGCGATTGCTGGCTGCATGCGGAGACGCTGGGCCGGTGTCCCTTTCCTGATGGGCGCATCCCAGAGATGAGGTGCTCGCATGTGGGGTGGTTGGTGGCGGAGACCGTGTCTGACCTCTCTGTGTGCAGCCTGGCTGCCTACATGGCCTGTCTGGCAGAGGGGGCCCTGCCCTGGCTGTGTCCTTCTTTGGCTGTGTTTAGGGGCCCGAGGTTACCAGCGGTCTCGCAGGGTGATCTATCACCGTCTGTTGGAGCTGGGTCATCTTCCATGGCCCCCTCCTGCTGACTATGGCTTGTTGGAGCCCTCTGAAGCAGAGTTGGTGGCGCTGGCCAGTATGTGGTCCCGATCCGATTTGCAGGTGGACTCTCCACTCAAGATCCCTTCAAGGCTTACTATCTGGTCGCCCACCACATGTCTGAGCTGGGCTTCCATCGGGGCATGCTTCAGTGGCCCCACTACATGCACCTGGTGGACCACCCGGACTTGAGCCCCTTTGTGGCCGCCTGCAGCTGGCTGTGATGCCACCCTGTGCCTTCCGGGCCCTGGATACTGGCCCCGGTGAGTACTCCCACCTCTGCCCTTGTGCCGTGAGTCGATGCCCCTTCCCTCCCTGCTGATCCTGGCTCGCTGCTGTGTTGGCTGGTTCCTGGGGTTCTGCTGCCCCTGCCTGTGGCTCTGGGGCCCCTGCGTGGCCCCCTTGTCTGCCTCTACAACAGGTGTTCCTCTCCATGGCTGCCTTCTCCTGTGGCTGTGTCCTGAACTGTGTGCCAGCTCCCAGCGCCCCAGGTGCCGTTGTCCTTCATGTTCCAATCTCGATCCCTCCTATGCCCGGGACCCCCCCCCGGGTGCCTGTGTGACCGTGGTGTTCTGGGACCCTTGAACTGGGCCCCTGAGCATTCTCCCAGGGGGGTTGTTTGTTGCTGGATCGACTGCCCTGCTCCTCATCTCCCTCTTGCCTCCTTCCCATCCATTGCACCCTCGCCAATGTGTGTGATCCCTGTCTGCCTCCTGGACTGTTTCTGGGCTGCTCCCTGGTCTTTGTGGTCTCCCCCTGTGACTGTGATGTGCCCCTGGGGTCCCCCCATTCCTGGACTGCCTGTGTTGCTGTGGGGGTGCCCGTGCAGGCTGTGCTGTTGTTGGGGTTCTATTTGCCATTCCCCGTGTCCTGCCCTAGCCCCTGGGCCGGTTCCCCCCCTCCTCCCTGTCCCCGGCTCCCCCTCCCTTCCTCCCTTTGCCCGTTGTGCCATGTGTGTTGTCTGTCCCGCTGTGCACCCCCTTCCCTTCCTTTCCTGTGCGGGTGTGCGTGCACCCGGGCGTGTGTGTGTGTGTGTGTGTGTGTGTGTGTGTGCTGTGTGTTCTGCTGTGACCTAATTTTCCCTGTGCCTATTGTGTGCGCTGCCCCGGCGGCTCTTCTCCGTCTTCCCCCTCCCTTCCCATTTCCCTTGTGTGGGCATTCCCTTTTGGCACTTTTGGCTTCCTTTGCCCTCAGCCAGCCATGTCTGTGTCCCGCCCCTCCCTGGTGCCTTCTGGGTGTTTTGACCACAGCCAGGAATTGGCGTAACATCTGTTGCACTACCCCATGCCGTGGTCTGTCAGTCCAATTCCCTGCCGTGGTCCCTGTCCCACCACGTCTGTTCAGGGCCTTCCTGGACCATGGGGGGTGGTTGGCCAGCTCGCCACTGCAGGGAATCCACTGTGGTGAATCGGGACCGCGTAACATCTGAAATCACCCATAGTCAGGGTCTCTTTTGGCTTACCATGTTCCAGCTGGGTACTCTATATAGCATGAGCCATTATTTTTAAGGATACTTGGACTGTGAGGAGGTATCCTATGCAAATTGCATCTGGTATAGAGGGCCTCCATCTTGTGATTGATTTGGCCGGAGACATATTGGGACTGCTGCTTGCATACTGTGCACCCTCTTGTATGACAGCATCTCTGCACACTCTAGCAGAGCTGGTGTTGGAGGTGGTCTTGTAGTACCTGAAGACGGTGGGGATGTTGTTGCCTGGGGTGGCCAGTGCCACCCTTAGGAAGGGCAGAGTGTCAGGCTGCCTTGAAGCAGTGGTAGAGTTTCTGCTCAAGAATACATCATAGACGTTAACTCCCTGGCCAGCTATTGGCCAGTCCCTAACCTTCCCTTTTTAGGGAAGGTTATTGAATGGATAGTGGCCCAGCAGCTTCAGGGGCATATGAACCATGTCAGTTTTCTGGATCCTTCACAGTCCAGCTTTCATCTGGGTTTTGGCACTAAGACTGCACTTATGGCCTTGGTCAATTGCCTTTACTGTGAGTTGGACCAGGGTTGATCAACCCTGTTGATCCTTCTACATCTTTCAGCTGCATTTCATATCATTAACCACAAGATGTTGGTGACCCGCTTGCGGGACTGAGCTGGAGTAGACAGGACGGTTCTTGAATTGTTCCATTTTTTCATTACCGAAAGAGCTCAACATGTAGTTCAGGGTGATTGTTTATCTTTTCCCCAAGAAGACCTCATGTGTGGAGACCAGCAAGGGTTCTATTCTGTTCTCTCTCCTGTTCATCATGTGCATGCAACCCTTGAGTGAGGTCATCATAGGGTTTGGTGTGTAGTGCCATCATTATGTGGATGACACCCAACTTTACCTTTCTTTTTCAGCTGATCCCGATGTGACAAGCTTGGTGCTTAATCAGTGTTTGACAACTGTGGGGAACTGAATGAGGTGAAGCTGAATCCTGACAAGATGGAGGTGATGCTGGTGGGAGGGTCTGAGGGAGTGGTGGCACCTGTCATTGATGGGGTCTTCCCTCCATTTGTCCTCAGGTTTGTAGTCTGGGGGTGTTCCTTGACTCACGACTCTGCCTGGATGTCCAGGTGGCAGCTGTGGTGAAGGAAACATTTTGCTAATTACATCTGGTGCAACAGCTTTGGCCCTATGTCTTGGATGAAGATCTAGTCACCATTATCCATGCCTTCTTCACTTCAAGACTGGACTACTGAAACACGCACTACATGGGGCTACCCTTGGTGACAGTCCAGAGATTTAGCTGGTGCAGAACACAGTGGCCTGTCTCCTTAGGGGGAAGGGCTGCCGTGAGCACATTACACCAGTGCTTCATTCTCTGCACTGGCTGCCTATAGCCTTCTGGGCCTGATTCAAGGTGTTGGTTTTGACCTATAAAGCCCTAAACAGCCTGGGTCCCACTTATCTGCAGGATTGCTTCACCCCTTGGGTCCTGGATCAGCTTCTGCAGTTGGCTGGGGGTGCCTTCCTCACTGTCCCCCTGGGATATCCAGAGTGGCAATGATGAGGGGGGTATTCTCGGTCACTGCACTGCAGCTGTGGAACTCCTTCCTGACAGAGGTCCGCCTACCCTCAGACCTCCCCTCTTTCCAAAGACAGTGTTCCCTCCCCTCTTTCCAAAGACAGACGGTGCTCACCCCAACGCTGAAGTGCTGCACGACGAAGCGGCAGGAGTCAAGTGTCGCAAGGGCCCAGACCCCCATGGCCACCAGTTAGACCATGGGAATGGGGGCCCGCATTGGGGTGTCCCGTCTCTCCAGCCAGGGTGTTAACAGCTCAGACAGTCACAGGAGGATGCACCTGTCCATCTAAAAATGCGCTCTCCAGGTGGCCTCGTCCCATTAGGCCAGTGCCCTGGCCCACCACCCCTGTGCCTGCTCCGTGACCCATACCCGCCGGTCAATGGGCATAGCAAACAGGACCGCGGTCACAATGGTCTCCCTCCGCCATTGGAGCCGGCCGGCCGCCTTGCAGAAAGCAGCAGCCCTACTACTAATGACATACGAAGATGTAGGAGGGAGGCTCTGGAGGCCAAATTTAGGCTTCTAGGTAGGAGTTTGAAGATGAGAATCTCCAGATTAGCATTCTCAGGAATGCTCCCAGTTCTACATGCAGGAACACAGAGGCAGGCTGAGCTCCAGAGTCATGCATGGATGAGATGATGGTACAGGGAGGAAGACTCTAGATTCATTAAGAACTGGAGAACCTTTTGGGGAAGGGGGAGCCAATACTGATGGGAAGGTCTCCACCTTAACCAAAATAGAACCTGGCTGTTAACACAAATATTAAAAAGGAGAAACAGCAGTTTTTAAACTGGAATCCAGGAAAAAGACAAAAAGCGCTGAGGAGAGCATCAGACCGAGGATCTCCAAAGGATGCTGCTAATTCAGGGAAATTAGAGTACCCTTATAGAGAGGATATGGAAGAAGTCGAGGGAGCCCAGGTGGAAATCATTTCAGAGCTGACAAATATATATGATTTCAAAATATCTGAAAGAGTTACTTATAATAAACAGATTAAGAATAAGAATAAAAATACATTTAAGTGTCTATATGCACATTCTAAAAATCTAAAAGGTAAGATGAGCGAATCAGAGTGTATGGCACTAAGTGAAGATCTAGACATAGTAGGCATCTCAGAGACCTAGTGGAACAAGGACAACCAATGGGACATTGTAATACCAAGCTAAAAGTATATGTCAAAATGATTGAACTGGTGGTGAGGTGGCACTATATATTAAGGATAGCGGTGTGCATGTCGTCTTCATTATATCAATAACAAAAACAAAATTTGTCATTTTCATTATCGTTATTGCACTAACAAAAATGACAAAAAATAATAACGATAATCAATAACAATAACAAAAGTTGTTATTGATTTAGTTATTGCCTAGCAGCCTGGCAGGTGTTTTTTGGAGGGAAATGTGGCGAGGGGAGGAGGGAGCAGACATCTCTGAGCCAGAAACAGTGTTAAACTCTCAAACTCTTAAACTCCCTCCTGTGATGGGATGGAAAGGACCTGATGGATGTAATCACTGGCCAATGAGCAGCATAAGCAGGTCCCAGGCAGTTGAATGGCACCCAGTGATTGCTCAATGCCTCCTGCCTCCCAGAACCAAACAAGGGAGCTCTGCAACCCTTTATACTGCAGGGCTGGGCTGCTTGAATCTGGTTCTGTTAGATATTCCTCTGTCAGGGTGCATTTGCAGAATCTGCTGGTGCTTGCACTAAAAATCCTCCCATATATCTGCCTACCACCTTACATTTCCAATCCTTATTCCTTATCCTTACATTTTACCTTTTTGTTTCCCCTGCCTGTCTCCCCCTGTACACACACACACACATGCACATCTATCTATCTATCTATCTATCTAGCTATCTATCTATCTATCTATCTATCTATCTATCTAACTGTTAGATATTTAGATACTAGGCTGTTTTATTATATATATATTAGGATTATAGGATAGGAATATTTTGTATTAGACATAGGTTAGATTTACCTTACATTCGGTATATATATATATAAACCTAGATATTGTGTGTATACTAATGATACCAAAACCAAAATCTTAGTTTGAAATCGGTACCGATAATGATAATGAAAAGCAACATGACACATTTTATTAATGAAAATTATAACGAAAGACATAGGGCCCTGGTGCACACCCCTAATTAAGGACAGCACTGAGTTAGGTAGGATTAAAATCATACAGGAAGTGAACTTTACTCTGTAACAGGGAAGTGTATCACAGTGGGGCTATTCTATTGTCCCCCTGACTAATATGGTGAGTTTGACTATGAAATGGTAACAGAGATTAGATAGGCTACTAAGATTGGAAACATAATAATAATGGATTATTTAAATTACCCTTATATTGACTGGGTAATTGTCTCCTGGGGCATGATATGGAGGCAAAGTTTCTAGATACCATAAATGACTGCTTTTTGGAGCAGTTGGTCCTGGAACCAATGAGAGGAGGGGTTATTTTAGAGCTAGTCCTAAGTGTAGTGCAGGACCTGGTGCAAGGGGTAACAGTGATGGAGCTGCTTAGCAATAATGATCATAATATAATCAAATCTGACATAATTACAGGAGGAGAATGATAAACAAAGTTATCACATCAATATTTAACTTTAAAAAGAGAGACTATACTAAAATGAGGAAGCTTGGAGTGGGAGTGAGCAACAGCAAACGGATCACCCTATTGTGATCTGATGGGTACTCCTTCCAAGCGACCAAGACTTGCCACTGTTGGCGACTGGTGCTTGGCTCAATGGACCATTGGTCTGACCCAGTATGACCATTGGTCTGAACCGGTACTTATTTTCTTATTAGGGATATGCGAACACGGTTCGGAAGTTCGCAGTTCGAAACAAACTCAACTAGTTCGGTTGACCGAACCGAACTTCTGAACCGAACTCGAATTCGACCAAACAGTTCGGTTGAATCTGAACCAGTTTGGAAGGCCCAAAACAGCTAAAAACACTGGTTTTGAATGTACGAACTCGGTTGGGAAATTCGGAATTTGATCGAACTCGACTAGATTGGTTGACCGAACTGAACTTCCGAGCCGAACTCAATTTTTGAACCGAACTGAATTTCTGAACTCGGTTCTGTTCGCACATCCCTAGTTCCTATGATTTATTACCTGAAGTTAATATCTGCATTTTTTAGTAGTGTGCCGGGTACCCAATGGGCTACTCAATTACTGACTGGGTACCTTGAAACGAAAATCAGAAATTTCTGCTACCAATTTTCCACCAATTACCAATCATTATATCTGGACAGAAACACCCCCACCCCCATCCCCCAAATGGAAGTGAACATTCTGGGATCAGAAGAGGACATACTGGAAATGAAAAAAACAAAACAAAACAAAACAAAAAAACCTGGGACATCAGGTACCTGATGTTTTGGGGGACCAGAATATTGACAGGTATTCCACATTTTTGCAAGTATTTGTTTCAGCTCTCGGATGCAGAACTTTAAATGGGATTTTACCAGGGTTGAGAATTGGGCGTTCACAACTGAATTTTAATAATTTAGGCCAGGGGTTGGGAACCCCCAGCCCACAGGCCATTTCCGGCCCATGGGGTGATTTTCCTCAGCCCGCCAGCCTGCCACCCTAACTCAATGATGTGTGGCCCAGGCGGGCTTTCACAGACCGCACAGAAACTTCCCTCAGACTCACCAGTGGCACAGCAATTGCAAATATCCCAGTGTGTGCCTCTCCAGGCTCATGTGCGCACCAGGACCAGTCATTTCCTGAACCTGGAATGCTGGGAAATGTAGTCACAGTGTACCAGATTCAGGGAATGGCTGGTCCCGGTGTGTGCACATACCCAGAGAGGAGCACAGTGAGCAGGACCTCCAAACAGCCTGAGGCTGGGTGGCAGCACCAGGCACACAGTCCAGGACCTGTGTGTATGTGATTCAGTTTGTGTGTGTGTGTGTGTGTGTGTGTGTGAGAGAGAGAGAGAGAGAGAGAGAGAGAGAGAGAGAGTGAGAGTGTGTGTTTGTTTGTTTGTTTGTTTGTTTGAATGAATGAATGAGTCAGTGTGAGTTTATCTGTGTGTGTGTGTGTGTGTGTTTGTGTGTTTATCTGTGTGTTTGAATGTGTGTGTCAGAGCTGAATTTGTGTGTGTGTGGGAGATAGAGAAATAGAGAGAGGAAACCATGTGAGAGAATGAATGTTTCTCTAATGCACTAGTCTTAATTCTAATTAATTAATTCTAATTATTTCTAATTAATTAATTCTATTTAATTCTAATTAATGCATTCTTATTTATTTATAATTGTTTTAACGTGCGACCCCATAGCATGTTCAGGGACCAACAATATGGCCCCCAGGCCTGAAAAGGCTCCCCACCCCTGATATAAGCAAATTAGGGCTAAGACAAGATTTCACTTATCTTGAGAATCTTGAGAACTGGGCTCTCAAAGAGATTTTTGTGATAGAGAATGAGATGAGAATCGGCTGTTCTTGACATCATTCTCACGTGATCCTTCATTTTTTTTAAAAAAAATGCTCTGCATAGGCCCGTTGTGCACATGCAGGGCCCTTTGCCAAAATGGCACAGTCTACGTCAGTGCCATTTTGAAAAAGGACAATCCATTCTGAGCATGTGAAGAACTGTTGAACTTCTC
Organism: Sphenodon punctatus; assembly: GCA_003113815.1. Taxonomy (NCBI): domain Eukaryota; kingdom Metazoa; phylum Chordata; class Lepidosauria; order Sphenodontia; family Sphenodontidae; genus Sphenodon; species Sphenodon punctatus. The sequence goes on along the minus strand of QEPC01014676.1, from coordinate 1,951,995 downwards.
AAAAATGGTGCCAACACGGCCGACACCATCTAGGAAACAGGCCAAGCATATGCAGAATGACCCTTTTAGCCATTTTGCAAAAGCAAAGTGTGTTTTTAAATGATTTCTGAGAATCTTGTGAGATCTTGGACCATTAGCGAGATTTTCTCGAGATATTGCTGACTGTTCAAGATTCTAATGAGTTTCTTGTGAGAATAATTTTTATTCTCATTTTAGTCCCTGGCAAAACTCTCTTCATTAGCTAGATATTAGTGAAGCCAGAAGATAGTTATCTCCCTTTGGGCAAGAGAGACCATTTTGCACATGCACAAACCAGCTGCCCTTTTCCAAAATGGTAATACACTGCCACCACCATTTTGGAAAAGGGCCACACATTTGCAGTATCTTCCAGTGACCATTTTACACATGTGTAGTGATATTTTTTAATTCTACATTTATTATTATTATTATTATTATTATTATTATTATTATTATTATTATTATTTACACTGAGGAATACTGAGAATTTATACTGGGACAAAGATCTTGATGTGATGTCAGTCCCAGTTCTTGGATTATTGATATTTCTCATGATAAAGCTAAAATGCTTCTCACTTCAGCTCTAGTCATCACCATGGTATCTAGCAAAGATGCCCAACTAGCATTGTGTTGACCAGTTAAACTAAGTTCTGGGTTATCTATGGAGAATACAATCATGAGAAAAGCAGAGCTTAGGATTCTGAAGGTATAAAAAGGAGGCGACTATACCAAAGAGAGATGAGACAGTCCCAGGATTTGTAACGGAGGGTGTTTTCAGACGCTACACAGTCCGGAGTCACCACAGTGGATTCTCAGCAGTGGTGAACCAAGCAACCACCCCCTATGGTCAACAAAAGCCCTGAACAGATGTGACAGGAGTGGGACCATGGCAGGGAATAGGGCCACCAGACCACGGGCCGGGGCAGCACAACAGACGTGATGCCAATTCCCGGCCATGGTCAAAACACCCAGAAGGCACCGGGGAGGGGTGGGAGACAGACATGACTGGCTGAGGGCAAACGAGGCCAGAAGGGACAAAAGAGAATGCCCACACAAGGGTAACGGGAAGGGAAGGGGAGGAGGGAGAAGAACCGCTGAGGTACCACACACAACAGGCACAGAGACAACGAGGGCACAGTGGAACACAGCACAAACACACGCCCAGGTGCACACACACCCACACAAGAAAGGAAGGGAAGGGGGTACACAGCAGGACAGACAACACACATGGCACCATGGGAACAGGGAGGTGGGGAGGGGGGTGCAGGACAGGGAAGAGGTGGGGAAATGGCACAGGAGCAGGGCAGGACACAGGCAATGGCAGGCGGAACCCCATCAACAGCACAGTCCACATGAGTGACCCCCCTGCAACACAGGCAGTACTGGAATGGGAGGAACACAGAAGGTTGGGGCACAGGCACAGCGGGAGGCCACACGGAACAGGGAGCGGTCTGGGAATGGTCCAGGAGGCACACACACACACACCAAGCACCGTCGAGGGTGCGATGGAGGGGAGGCAGGAAAGCTGGGGTCGTACAGCCAGTCCAGTGTCACAACCCCCCCCCAGAGGAAGCTGGGAGGTGCAGTCTGGGGACCTCAGACACCTGTGGTCACACAGGGGATGGTCAGCAGAACATATGGGAGCTGGGGGGGTCGGGTCAGAGAGTTGGATTCGGATCCGGAGATGGTAGCCATGGAGGGGAGCACCGGTTGCAGGGGAAGATGGGGGGCCCCAAAGGGGGCCTGGTGCCACAGCCAGGGGCATTGGTACCCCGGGTAGATGGCAGCACAGCAGCATGGCCAGGACATCAAGGAGGAAACAGGCAGCAGACCACGGCACCAGGGCGGAGGCAGAAGCTCACAGTGGGGCTGGCAACCGGGGACCAGAAGGCACTGAGGGACTCACAGTCAGCTGGAGGGGGCCAGTAAGGGGACAGGGGATGGGTGGTCTTCCAGGTGAATGAAATGCAGCCAATGAAGCATGGCCCAGCATTACCCCAGCACGGACATGTAGTGGGCAACCAGGTAGTATGCCTCAAAAGGATCCTGCATGCCGATTCCCAACTGCACATCGGAATGGGACCACACAGTGGACAGTGCCACCAGCTCCACCGCGGTGGGCTCAGATAAGCAGAAGTCAGCAGCGGGGGGCCATGGAAGGTGACCGAGCTCCAACAGCCGGTGATACACCACCCCATGATAATGCTGGTACCCACAGCCCCTGTGAACGCAGCCAAAGTAGGACACGGCTAGGGCAGGGCCCCCTCCATCAAGCAGACAGTGTAGGTGGCCAGGCTGCACACAGACAGGGCAGACATGGTCTCCACCACAGACCAACCGACATGCGAGCACCTCATATACGGAATGTGCATATCAGGAAAGGGAAGCAGCCCCAGCATCTCAGCATGCAGCTGGCATTCCGGGGCACTCGCCTCATAGCCAAAGTAACAAAGACCAGAACTCAGGCTCGCATAGGCACCCCACAGGCTGTCCGGGCATCTCAGGAGCAATTGCATGGCTGGGGTATGTCACAGGTCGCACAGGGCCATGGTCTCGTGGAAGGTCCATGTATGGTGGGCCCCATGGGGGCTGGGAGCCTGGTGGAAGCACAGCCAGCCATGGTCCCACAATCCAGGCAGAATGACACCACGGACAGGGGGCCCCGCAATCCCTGGAGGGGTGGGAGGGAAACTGGGGGAACCCCAAGGCCAAGCGATAAGGCCACTGGACGCAACAAGGAATGGCAACAGAGTGAGGCGTGGGGTGCACCCTTCAGCTGGGGAGGCCGCAGAGTATGTTAACAGACACGGGTACCTCTCCCTGCAACTGCAGGCTGTCATGGACCACCGGGGGTGGTTCATTGACATCTTCACGGGCAACTCCAGGCACAGCCATGATGGCTGGATCATGACCATCTCCCCCTTCTATGCCCAGATGTACCATGGGGACTTTGTGGACATGGGGATGACCCAGATCGAGGGGGTGCTCATGTCCCCCTGTATCCTGGGGGACCTGGCCTATCCACTCACCCAGTGGCTGATTAAGGTGTTCCCAGTTGTCAGGACCCTGGTGCAGGCACTGTACAATTCCTGCCTGTGTGCAAGCAGGACCGTGGTTGAGCGGGCCTTCGGAGCTCTCCACCAGTGCTGGAGAAGCCTTGCTGGCCAGCTGGACTATACGGTGGAGACCTCGGCCCTGGTGATAGGCACCTTCTGTGTGCTTCAAAACGTGTGCGAGACCGATCGGGCAGCTCTGGAATACCCCATGTCTCTTCGCCCTCCCGGACCAGTGCCTCTGTACGTGAACGGGGACAACCCCTGGGAGTACCATTATACCAAGTGCATCCGTGCCACCCTCCACCACCGCACTGGTGCAGTTCCCCCCACCCACAAACCGCCCTCCCCCATCCCCCCCATCCCCCGCATCTCTGGGGCTGCCCCCTTGGCCGGCCTGAGGGTGCCGCAGAGCTTTGGGAGCTCCCCTTCCTCCCACTGTCTGTGTCCCCAATGGTGTCCTGGGAGGACTTGGTATACTGAGGGGCAGGCAGTGGTGGGAGGGAGGGAGGAACCAGGACTGGAGGGGGGCCCCTGAGCAGCTACTCCCTCCGGAGGTCTACAGGGACCGGAAGGCAGATGCGTGGCCTCAGCTGGCATGGGGGTGGCTGGGGCAGTAGAGGAGGTGATGGGGGCACCGAGGGGCCCAGCATGGGGGCCTGGGCAGGTAGGGTGCCCATCAGGGTGGCTTCCATCACGTATGCACTTATGGTGCCAGCGTGCAGGAGCAGGGAGGTCCCAATATCATGGGACCTATCCATTTTTGCAGAACGCTCCCACAACATCCCCTCGATGACCTGTTTAAGATGCCCAAATGCCTCTACCTGCCTGCTGTGGTCTCAGCGCTCCTGCCTCCATTCCAGGCGCACCTCCGCCTGGACCCTCCAGTCCCTTGCCTCCACCTGTTGCAAGGAGCGCTCTATGCCTGCCTCCATGCAGTCAACGGCTGCTATCATCTGCTCCCCCTATTTAGTGGTAGTCCGGACTATGTCCTCCACCTGGTCGTCCCTCTGGCACCGTGCCCGTGCCCAGTGCTCCCTCATCCGTTGTGCTGGGGGCACGGGCACAGGTTGCTGCGGTCCCTCTTGCTGCCTTGTAGGGTACAGGAAGGTTGGTGGTTAGTCCCCCATCCTGGCCACCCCCTGTCCAGGGACACACCTGGGGATCATGCCCCGCCCCGGGTTGGCAGCCGCCCCCCTGCGTAACCAGGGTCCCCCTGCGGGTCTCCTCCAGGGCCCCCTCTCCTTGCTGATGTGCCTCATCCGGGCCCTCCAGCGGCTGCCGGGGCTGTTCTCCACCAGCCTCCTTGCCCACCTGTCTCTGCTGCTGAGGTGTGCCGTGCCTTGTGGGTGTAGGGGGGCGGTTGACAGAGGGATGTAGGTTTGGCCCCACAGCCCCCCAGGCCCCTGTTCCATGGTCCAGGGTGTGGGGGGCTGATGGGGCCTGCCCACTGGCCAGGGCCCCCTTCCCCCCCTTCACTCCTGGTCCATCCCCCCTCTCATCTGCCTGCTTACCCTCGATGTCTGTCTCTGATCCTTCCGAGGCCAGGCCCTCCATGTTGCTGTGGTCCTCATGTGACCACTGGCTGAGGGTGACCAGTGTGCCGGCCTCGGAGTCTGCCTGTCCAGCCAGGGGTGGGTGCTCTCCGGGATGCTGTGGGGGGGGGCTGCTGGTCCCTGAGGTCACAGGACATTCCTCCAGGGGGTCTGGGGTCCTGAAGCCAGTGCCTCCTTGGGGGTGGCGAGGGGAGGGGCTAGCTCGGCCCATTCCCTGCCCTGGACCACGGCACTCCCCACAAGGTGTGGGGTGACTATGGAGCCCTTCATGTGTAGCATGCGGTCTGGGGCATCATAGTAGGTGGTGGCCCAGGTTCTTTGCCCGGACCGCCGGTTGTTGTCCCGTATGGCCTTGTACCCCCTCTTGAGGTCCTTGGCCTTCGACTGGCACTGTGCCATGGTCCTGTGATGCCCCACCACCTCCATTTCCTGCACGATCTCCCGGAACACATGCTCATTGCGGTGATTGAGCACGAGCTCCAGTTGATGCTCCAGGGTCCCCCAGATGCGTATGAAGTCCTGGGACTCTCTGTACCCCCATTGCCCCCCTCTGTGGTAGGGCCTTCTCCCTTGTGGACCCTCTGGTTCCTCTTCCTCCTCTGCCTGCTCCCCCTCCTCCTCCTCCTCTGCCTGGTGTGCGCCCGTCTCTTCCGGGGGCTTGGGATCCCGGATCTGCTTCCATGTCTGCAGGACAGAGGGGGGTGGTGGTTGCTGTTCTGCCCCTGTCCCATGGCCCACTCCTTTCCCCCCTCCTGCTGCCCAGCCACCCGGTCGCCTCCCATGGTACCCCTGTGCCTCTAGGTCTGCTCCTTTTTGGTCCCCTTACCCGTTTCTGGGGTGCCCCCCCAGCCAGGTCATTGTCCCTAGGCGGCCTGTCCCAGTTGCTCCTGCTGCTGCTGCTACTGCTGCTACTGCTGCTGCTGTTGCTGCTTCTGTCCCTCTACCTCCTCCATGTGCAGCATGACCACCTCCTCCGCCTGCACCTTGTCCTCCTCCTGCCTTGCTCTCTCTCCCACTGCTCTTATCTCCCTTCCACCTGGCTCCATCCCTCCACGTCCCCCTGCTGCTGTGTGCCCTTTAAATTTCCCTCCGTGGCCTGTGTTGCTGGTTGCCTGGCAGTGACACTGTGTGCTTTGTCCCCAGCTGGGAATCATTTTGGTTGATTCTGGTCAGTGGTTGCCGTTCAGGTGTTCCTTTTTTGTTGTTTCCCATTGGGAATCGCATTGACCACGTTTTTGGCAATGGTCCAGACCAGAGGTCTGTAAGCATGGTTGATATTGACCCGAGGTGGGTATTGACCGTGGTGAACATCTGGCTCCCGCACAACAGACATTCAGGGCACTTTGGCCCCATCACGGAATTGACCGTGGTTCACTGTGATCTCGTAACATCTGAAAATACCCAGAGAAACCTCAGCAGGAGACTATGCAGGGAGAGACTGTGCAGGGACACTACTTTGCAGGGAGAGGCTTGTAATCAAGTAATTCGGAAACAAAGGGTATTTTCAGACGTGACGGGGTCAATTGTCAGGAGACGGGCTGTCACATTGTGCACTAGCTGCAGCCTCCGAACCAGAAACAAAGGAAGCCCCAAGTAGAGCGTGTTGCAGTAGTCTAGCCTTGAGGTGATGAAGGCATGGACGAAAGTGGCCAGATCGGGCCTGGAGAGGTAAGGTTGAAGCCTCCGTACCAGATACAGCTGGTGAAAGGCGGCTTTAGTCAACGCCTCCACCTGCCGATCCAGACGGAGGCCCGAATCCAAAACCACCCCCAGACTCCGAACCTGAAGAGCAACAGGCGGGCGAACCCCCCCTATCAGGGGGGCCAGCACCTCCCCCGCCCTTCCCACCACCATCACCTCCGTCTTATCGGGATTGAGCTTCAGTCTGCTCTGCCGCATCCAATCCGCCACGGCCTCCAAACATTGGGAGAGTAACGAGACAGCAGGACCTGGGTCAGTTGAAAACGAGAGGTACAGCTGAGTATCATCAGCATATTGGTGACATCGCACCCCGAACCCTCTCACGATCTCCCCCAGGGGCTGCATATACACATTGAACAACAGTGGAGACAGAATGGAACCCTGCGGAACGCCGCAGGTCAAGGCCCGGGGGCTAGATGTTTCAGCCCCCAGCACCACCCGCTGGCTTCTACCCGAGAGGAATGAGCGGAACCATCCAAGGACAGTCCCGTCCAGACCCCCCAGGTCTCGCAGCCGTCTCAACAGCAGCCCATGGTCCACGGTATCAAAAGCGGCCGAGAGATCTAGCAGGATCAAAAAGGTCAAACATCCTGCGTCCATCTCCCGGCGGAGATCATCCACCAAGGCCACCAACGCCGTCTCAGTACCGTAGCCGGGGCGGAACCCAGATTGAAAAGGGTCAAGGAAACCGATGCTGTCCAAATGCGCCTGGAGCTGCAGTGCCACTGCCCATTCAATAACCTTCCCTAAAAAGGGAAGATTAGAGACAGGTCGGTAGCTGGCGAGTGCGTCCACATCCAAAGATGGCTTCTTCAGCAGGGGGCGCACCACAGCCTCCTTGAGACTGGGTGACAATCTCCCCTGCCGAAGGGACACATTCACTACCCTCGCCAGCACCGTCCCCAAGGTCTCCCTGGAGGCTTTCACCAACCAGGACGGGCACGGATCTAATTCACAACTAATGGCTCTGACAGACCCCAGGACATTCACCGCATCAGCCGGCATCACTTCCTGAAACTCATCCCAGAAAGATCGACCAGACGGTACCTCCATAACCTCGTGCCCCTCGCTTACTGCTTCCAATCCGGTGTCAAAGTTACTCTGGATCTGAGCGATCTTGCCTGTAAAGTAGGTGGCAAACTCCTCACAGCGGGCCTCGGACGAGTCCCCGTCCAGGCGGAGGGAGGCCGGAATGACCAGCCCCCACATCACCCGGAACAGCTCCGCTGGACACGACTTCACAGACACTATGAGGGTAGCAAAGAACTTATTCTTTGCTGTCCTCACAGCCTCAACATAGGACCGCAAATGGGTCCTATGGAGAAGTCGGTCAGATTCAGAGCGAGTCCGACGCCAGCATCGCTCTAGTTTCCTAATTACCGGTTTCATACACCACAGTCCCTCAGTAAACCAAGGGGCCCTGCGGTGACGAGACAGGGAGAAGACATCTTGGAGCCAACCTGTCGATGGCCTCCCCCAACAAGATGTTCCAATGCTGGACAAGCTCATCCACAGAGCAGCCATCTGGGTCTAAGGTTAACTCCCTCCAAGCCTCCTGGAACCATTGCGGTTCCATCAGCCTCTGAGGGCGGACCAACCTAACTGGTCCCTTCCCCTTCTGGAGGAGGTGCGCTGAGAGGCTGGCCTGTAGGAGATAATGATCCGTTCATGACAAGGGCGTGACCCTCACATTCCCCACTAATGAATCACCTGCCTCAAGGCCAGAACAAAAGATCAGGTCGAGAATATGAACCTCCACATGGGTCGGGCGGCTGACCACTTTGGTTGCCATGGTGGCCATGAACTCATGCTCCGCTCTTACAAGGTTGGCATCGGCATAGGCGTTGAAGTCCCCCAGGACCAAGGTCCTGGAGGAGCTCAGTGCCACCTCCGAGGCCAGCTCTGCTAGAGCGGCAAGGGATGCTACCAGCAGCACCCCAAGCTTGCCCCCAGCTAAATCAAACACCACATGGAGGGCTTCAATACCTGAAATCTCCTGGACTGGATATCTGCTAACTGGCCAGTCCTCCCTAAAAATAATAGCTACACCTCCCCCCCCCACCCCCCATGTGGGGCTGGTGCTGAACAGCATACCCAGCTGGAATGACGTCTGCTAACACAAGTCCTGCCCCCTCATCCAGCCAGGTTTCTGTGATACATGCAAGGTCCGCTGCCCCATCCAGGATCAAATCCAGGATCACTGGGGCCTTATTCGCTACGGACCTTGCATTCAACAGCAGCAGCCCTTTACAGGCGGACCTTAGACCCTGATCCTCTCACCCTCAGTGGGGGGGTGACTCTCTTAACCTCCACCAGGAACCTCTGTTCTGTGGGAGGACGAGTCACCCATCCCCTTGGACCATACCGTCCAAGCCCTATAACCACCCCTATAGCCTCTCCCCCTCCCATCTGCTCCATCCTGACCCCTAACCCTTGACTGTTCACCCTTCCTCCAGAGTTGCCCCCTCACTCCCCTCCCCACTCCCACTCCCCATATCCCCCCATTTCTCCTCCCCCAACCCCCCTCCCCCCATGTGCTCTCACCACAGGAGTTACCCCCAAGCACCCTACCCAACCCAACCTCCCACCACAGTCCATGGAACTCCCCCTCTCTGGAACTCCCCCTCTCCCCTTGACCCATGTCCCCTGTCTCACTGGGGGGCAAGGCCCATCTCCCTGGGACTCCCTCTCTCACAGGGGGTCCCCCCAACCCTCCCCATGGACCACCACCCCTCCTCTCACCAGGGGGGTAGGCCCTATCCTCCCTAACCCACTCCCCATGCCCCCCCACCCTCAAGCCACACCCACTGCATCCCCCTCAAACCCCTTAAAACCACAAATTAAAACAAGATAAAAGCTGCCCCCCGCAACAGCAGTGATATTAGTGGGGCAGCGACAGCAACAGTGAATATGGGCTACACATCAATCGATGGGTGTCTGTCCAGCGGAGGGGCCCCTGGGCGTCCCAGCCCAGTGAATGGCCCCAGTCAATGGCTGACACTCTTTGGGTGTCGCCCTTCAGGCTGGTGCCCACAGGGCCCTGCCCTGGCAGTTGTTACCGGGGGAGGGGGAGGAGCAAGCAGGCTGTCAGCAGCCTCCTCCAGTTGCCAGAGCCCCAGTCCTCCCAGCACCAAACACACACAGCCCCTGAAGCATTTGCAGTTCTGATCTCCCAGTTTCTGGATTTCAATACAAATCAGTATTCAAATCAATTAAAACCTTTGGAATAACTTAAATAATAATAATAATTTAAAAATATCACTTCAGTGTGTCTGAACTGTATCACCTGTATCAGTGCTGGGTGAATCTTGCAGATTAAGAACAGGATATTAACATTTTAATGAAAATAAACGGAGACCCAGGGAAACTGATTAATGGTAGAAATATCTTCTGACCCTTTTGATGCTATCAACAAATGTACAGCAAAATTCATTACTGTCTCAAATTATGTGATAGAAAACTTTATTTAGATCATTAAAAAGTTTCAGTAAAAGTGTTATTGGAAACTTGTGTAAACTGCTGTATTCTGGTTTGATGCAAGAGTAGGGGTGTGCAGAAGGCATATCATTTATTTTCATTTTGATTTCTAAAACCCCATTAATTTCCAGTGTTTTCATAAAGTGCTCGATAATTTTCACTTACGTTTTCATTTTATTTTATTAAAAATAATTATATATATTTTTTAAAAATCACAGCGTGTGCACAAATGGCCAATGGGGCCATTCTGTGCATGCGTGGCCCGTTTTCAAAATGTTCTCACAATCCTCTGCCAGTGCCATTTTGGAAAAGGGTATGCATAGGCAGCACAGCTCTGGCAGCCATGTGTGCATCTGCAGTGAGATTTAAAATTATTTTTAATAAAATAAAATGAAAAAATAACAGCAAAAATGAATAAAATCAGACAAATGTCATTTGCTTATTCATTTGTTTTTGTTACGTTAGTTGCAAAAATGAATGAGGTTCCATTTCTTTTCGTAATTAATTAAGCAATATGAAATGGCAGATCCCTAAGTTCTGAAGTCAGCTTCATTCCTCATACTGTCTTAAGTAGGTTCAAACGCTGAATCTATAAACTATGAAAGACCCATTCTTTTTTTTTTCAAAATAGAAGTCTTAAATATAAAACCACAAAATATAAAACTATTTGATGTTTCACAAGCCTCTATCTGATCTGTTTGAAGAAAATTCTCCATAGTCTTATATATTACTGTTGCTTCTGAACTAGGAAGTGGGTGGCTAGAGAGCAGTTTGGGGCTGGGTGGGGTGTGAATTGATTGGTAAATTGGCTCAGATTAGGTGGAGGGAAGCAAAAGAGCAGGAAATTGCTTTGTCTATGCGGCATCCCCCCTTTCCCTCCCTGTCCTGAAGTTACTGTTCAGGGCTCATGAGAAAGGAAGCCTCAACTTCCTTAGTTGCTAGAGAGCTTGAGGGGGAGGGGAGGAAAGTGGCAGCACCTGGCTCCCCCATCTCTTAAGGCATTTGCTCCCCTCCTTCCCCCCCTGCGGCCCCATTCACAAACACAATCTAAGGTTCAGTATTCATGGCATGTAGGTGAGTGAAAAACACACACACTTAGGGTGAACACAAACAAGAGATTAGACTGGGCCATTCTGTGGAGCCTGCATGCAGCTGCTGCTTGCAGGCTCCATGTGATGGGGAAGACAGGCAGGTGCTGGGCTCTGCCCCTCCCTCCATGGACGTACAGCCATGGCAAGCCCTTGATAAAGGAAGTCACCCCTCTGTGGTTTACAATTTAGTAGGGGTGTGCATGTCATTTTTGTTATTACAATAACGATAATGAAAATTGTCATGTTCATTATTGTTATTGCAATAACAAAAATGACAAATAATAATAACAAAAATAGGAACAAAATGACATTTGATTTTTGAAATAAAGGGGAAAAACAAAAACACCTATTTCTGGCTATAACCTTTTTGTTTCTTATTCAACTATGATGAAACTTGGGGAGACTGTACCCCCAAGAAAGGGCACTACGTGTACCAATTTCAGAAACAGATAAAGGGAACTGATTTTAGAAGCAATTGAACGTTGTGATTTTAAGAAAAGCTCTATACACATTCATGGCTACAACTTCTTTATCTTCCATTCAATGTGCATGATACCTGTGAATATTATGTCCCTCCACAGGCTTAACACTCCTGCCAATTTTCAGATTATTGGGTAAAGGGTCATGATGGTATAAGACATGTACACCATAAGACATGTATACATTTCCACCTGTAACATTTTATATTTCATCCTGTTTACAGGATATTTGGCAGGAATGTATCACATACCAGCCCTGTCATCTCTGACAAATTACAAGACAATTTGATAAAGGGTCCCAATTTTATAAGCAATTGAAGTTGTCCCCTTGAAGACCATTATTCAGGTAAATAGCAACACATGCAGTGCCAGTCAGAGGCAGACATCTGGCATGGCAGGGGGAGGGAGGATGTATGAAAGAGGATGCGGAGCAACCCAAAAGACTGACAGACACATTCACTGGCCAATTACTGCATGCTTCTAACTTTACAGGACCAATCAGTAGTGGCTTTGAGGCAAGCATAGGGGGCAGTCCTGAGGCGGACATAGAAGGGGAATAACTGGAACTTTGGGGATAACAACCCAGCAATCAGGAGACATAGTTTACATATCCAGGCTGGCCAATTATCATCACAATCACATCCTGCAGCACTATGACAGAGGATATAAACAGAATCTCTATTGACTTTCCGAAACAGATGCTTCTGATTTCCAATTAACACGTGGGGGAGAGATGTTGGGATGGTCACAGCACAGAATGAGGATATTTGGTTGACATTTCTGCTGACCAATTGGCATCACAAACCGATCTTATACCACAGTGACACTTAAGAGAATCCCTGGCATAGGCTCATTCTCTGCATATTCTGTGTAGGCATATAAAATTGAGACGCTTGATTACATCTTTCTGATATTTGGCAGATATGATCCTGAATGTATGATATACAGCCCTTCCAAATTCCATATATGTTGGTTGGACTACAAAGATGTTACAGTCAGACATAAATTTATAAGTTAGTTGCATATAAAAATATGACCCTTTATCCAATACTTCTGAAAGTTGTCAGAGATATTAAATATGGGAAGGGGTACAAAATTGCCAAGCTTCATCTACATTAAATGTGAGGCAAAGATGTTACAGTTAACAATGTATATTAAGTTTTTTGCAAATTAATATAATTCAAATGCTTATAAAATTGGATTCCTTTATCCAACCTTTTTGGAATTTGGTACAGTTAATGCTTTCCATTGGAGGGACAATTCCTCCAAGGTTCATCCAAATATAGCAAAAAACAAAAACTTTACAACCAAATATGTGTTTTCCATTGAAACCAATGAAAAAAAGAAACAGAAACAAAAATGAAAATTTTATATTTATGGAAACGAAAATGACATATTTAAATAATAAAAACTAAAAATGAAAAATGAAAATGACATAGGCCTCTGGTACACACCTCTACAATTTAGATTCCAAAGCCACATCCGTTTTCTTATTTTTCCATTTTGGAGGGCCTTTTTGAAATGCCCCCAAAGTCAAAAGTAAACAGGCAAGTGTCTGTGCGAGTGTGAATGGAAGGTTAATTCACTCTTTTGACCACTCTAGGTGGTCTACCTAGGACTCTACAGGCAGGCCTGTACACACATGAGTCTACGCAAAGCTTAATGGACTGCAGGTGACTACCTGGGTTCACATTTGCCTGCCTTAATCAGTATGCACCCTCATGGTGGGCTTCACATTTTTGGGGATGATGCCCTGATTGGAGGCTGCAGAGTGAACATTTGGTGAGGGTGAACATTTGGTGGCCACCTTATAGACAGAAGATGGCCACCCATCTGATGTGGACTGTTCTGGTCTTCTTTGTCATCTGTTAGCACCCTTATGCAGTCTTATGTTTATGCACCCTTATGTTTATATGCCGCCCTTGGGGGAGGTCATGAGAGGGTTGGGGGTGCATTGTCAACAATATGCTGATGATACTCAGCTGTACCTCTCTTTTTCAGCTGACCCAGACCCTGCCGTCTCATTGCTATCCCAGTGTTTGGAGGCCATGGTGGAATGGATGTGACAGAGCAGACTGAAGCTCAAACCTGATAAGATGGAGGTGATGGTGGTGGGGAGGGCGAGGGAGGTGTCACACACACACCCCCGATTGGGGGGGTTCGCCCTCCTGTAGCTCAACAGGTCTGGAGTCTGGGGGTGGTGCTGGACACGGATCTCTACCTGGAGCAGCAGGTAGAGGGGGTGGCGAAGGCTGCCTTCCGCCAGTTGTGTCTGGTGTGGAGGTTGCGTCTGTACGTCTCTGGCCCGGACCTGGCCTCCCTCGTCCATGTCTTCATCACCTTGAGGCTGGACTACTGCAATGTGTTCTACGTGGGGCTGCCCTTGTTCCTGGTTCGGAGACTGCAGCTAGTGCAGAATGTGGTGGCCTGCCTCCTCTCGGGGACGGGTCACCAGGACCACATAACACCTGTGCTCTGGGCTCTGCACTGGCTGCCAATAGCGTGCCAAGCCAGGTTCAAGGTATTGGTATTGATTTACAAGGCCCTTTACGGTCTCAGCCCCATATACCTCAGGGATCACCTCACCCTCCGTGCCCCAGAGTGGGTCCTTTGGTCTGCTGGGGGTGCCTTCTTGGAGGTTACCCATGTTAAGAAGGGGGCCACAATGGAGAGGGCATTCTTGGTGGCTGGGCCGCGCCTTTGGAATTCCCTCCCGGAGGAAGCTCACCTGGCCCCGAGCCTTTTAACATTCTGGCAAGTTTGTAAAACATGGCTGTTCGCCCAGACCTTTGGGGAGGGTGGGTTAGTGGGTTTTTATCCTCCTACCCTTCTTTATTATTCTTTATTATTTTTTTGTCCTTTTCCCTGTTCTATTTGTAAGATTTTTATGATTGTTTTAAATATTTTTAAGGTTGTTTTATTTGGAATTTGTTAGCTGCCCCGAGCTGCTTGCAGTAGGGGCGGGGTATAAATGTATTAAATAAATAAATAAATAAATTAGACTTGCAAACTGGTTTCCATGCCCTTTGCTAATATCCTTTAAAGGGCCTCCAATCACTTCTGGGCAGTCTTAATTTCACCTGTAGAGAACCAACTTGGTTGTTCCTCCTTTTTTAGGTCATAGGCAGATACAATGGATGAATCCACCCACTCTATGTATGTGTTCATTGCCCAGCCTATGTCTATATTATCTGCATCTGTGTTATTCTCAACCCAATGTTCTGATGCATGCAGAACATCATGTGGAAGGGGTTGGGTGGGAAATGGTAGGTTTCCCATAAAGAATCATACGCTGTGATTAGAATATCAAAAGTACTTCAGCATCTGTTTCCTTTTCTAGCTGTGTTTGAGGTACCACCCTGTATTTACTGTTTAAGTGAAAATCAAAGCATGTGCAAACTGGCTGTCCTTTTCCAAAATGTTGCTGATTCTTCCAGCACCTTTTCAGAAAAGGGTGCACAGGCGGAGAATGGTCTTGTGGTCATTTTGTGCATGTCGAGTGATTTCAATTTTTATTTTATTTTTAATTAAAACAGTTGTAAAAAGTCACATCACATGTGCAAATGGCCAATGGGACTGTTATGCGCATACATGCTCTTTCTCAAAATGGCCCTGGCAACCATTTTGTGCATGCAAAGTGATTCTTTTCAATTTTATTTTTAATTTTTAAAATAAACAAGGATAAAAGCAAATAACAATTGTTTGCTTTTCTGTCCATTTTTGTATCTTCAGTAACTGAAACAAACGGGGATCTATTAGTTTTAGTTACTAAGAAACAAAAATGAATAGCACACCCCAGTGTCTATCTACACAGATTTGAACTTCTCACTCCGCCACTCAGATTTCCAAGACTGATCTGCTATGGGTGCAATCCACTAGACTGTGTGCACCACCCACCACACACCTGCATGAGCCAGAATGCACATGCTGCGTGCAAGCACACGTGCAGCTCGTGCATTCTGGCCCATGCAGTGTATATGCAGACAATGCACATAGGCCAGTGGATTGCACCCTAAGTATCTAACCCTAAGTCGTCTTCCTTTGGTGGAGGGGTCACAACTGGATGTCTGCTTTCCTCATCTGCAGAAGCAGTAACCCAGGGAACACTTGCCACCACAGAAGTAAAAGAAAATACTTGCTTTCTCTCGATCTTCCTCCCCCACCCCTTTCTAAAAGCAATTGAGGGAATGGGATGGAGGTGGGGTTGTTGGAGGCCTGCACTTTTCCCAGTCCCACTTAACCATGAAAGCACAGCTTCTTATTCCCCTCTTTTCTTTTCTGTCTTCTTTTTTTGGGGGGGGTAGGGGGGGGAGAAAAATTTCCCTGGGAGTGGCGAGAAGTGAGAGGAGTTAACAAAGGGGGAGAAGCTGGTCACAGCTAGTCTTTTTCTTGCCATACCACATGTCCCTATTTACTTACCTGGATGCACTGCTGCTTTGACGACAGTAGGCCCACTAGTTTCCTTCCTACTGTATCCCCTAGAACCTTCCATGTCCCCAGAGGTGTCGTTTATCACCATATGGGCCCAGTGATCTACTGAATCAAAAGCAACCTGCAAGTTTTCCTGCTATTATCCTTCCCACTATTTATCATAGTGCATTTGAGCTCACACTTCTTGTGTGAACTCCCTTCCTCCCCCAATTCGCATAGTCAGGAACCAGCTTATTTGCCTCCCATTGGTGCTGTACATGCTCTTTGAACTCTCTCCCCAACTGCCTGCCATCTCCCAGCTCCAAACTCTCTTAGAGGGGCACTCTTAGCATTGTGCTTGGCTGTAGCACAATATCTTTCTGAAGCTACAAAGTAGCCACTATTCTCAGCATCTCAGAAAGTTTTGTGAAACAGGTTGTCTAAACCAAAATTCATTTGATATATGCATTGTCTGTGTATAATGTAATACGCAGTTACTTGCCGAGAGAGCATAAGATTCAAAATTCATGCATTTAAGTTCAAATTTAGAGCAACCATATACTGCATTTCAGGCATCAGCGCTTTCCAGAGATATCATTTTATAGCCTCTCCTCCTGAAATTATACAGCACCACCACTATACTAGGAAGATGCCTATGAGATTACAAGTTATGAGCTACAAGAGACGCAGCTATTTACTGTTTGGAGCTGGTGATTTTCAAAGCAGGCTACATACTGCCAATGCTATTTTCAAAGCAGCAGTTTTCCAAGCAATGATCATGCAGAGCCAATTATATAAATTATAACAATATACTGCACATATGTTGTCTGATTAAAATATTTATAAACACACCACTACAATTAAAAGAACATCAGACCTAGAACGAGGTTGGAAACCTTGCTCTTACTTACTGCATTAGCGAAACCAAAACAGTTTAGTACAAAATACAAGGGTGGAAAGCTCCTATACCATCCAGTTAGAATTTAGATTCCAACACCACAGATTTTACTAATAGTTGAAAATTCGAGAAGAATACTGGCCTGGGATTTTGGGAAATTAAATATGCAGTTCTAATATAAGCATACAAATCCTTCCACTTTCATCTATCTATGGTTATCATATAAAAACTTGAGTGCCTAAACTTTAGGAGTGTGCATCCGTAGTGTTTTTGATTATTTGTGAAAACAAATGGTTCCCTATTCGTTTTCATAACTAATGGTATGAAAACGGGTGAACAAACAAACAATTGGCACATGCTTTCACCCATTTTTGTTAAAAATAAAAAATAATTTTAAAAAACCCTGCATATATGCAAAATGGCCACGGAGCCATTCTGCACATCTGCAGCATTGGCACCATTTTGGAAAAGGGCAGCCGGTCTGTGCATGTGCTGGTGCCATTGGGGGGAAAAGTGCACACATGTGGAATTCCCCCAATCGCAATTTTGCAAAAATGCTGTGATTCCCTGCCACAATTTTTAAATAAAAAATAATTTGCCTCCTCAAAATGGCCACCAGACCATTCTGCGCATATGCACCCTTTTCCAAAATTTTGCTGATGCCATTATTTATTTATTTTACTAATTTTTAATAAATACATTTTTCATAAAATAAATGAAAAAGAAAAACCATAACAAAAATGGTAGGGTCGTTTATGACACACCCTGCCACCCCAAACAAAGGGTTCTTTTGTAAACAAAAGCTAAAATGAAAACGGTTCTCTCAAGGATAAGGGGATCCATGACACAGATCCATTAGCCTTCCCTTCCTTCCCACATCTTGAGTAGCACTAATGGTGCAGCAGGTATTGCATTTGCGATTTGTGGGTAATACATATTTGGATACCCCCAGTGGGTACCTGGCCCTGATCAGGTGCCTAGATGTCTAGATGCCTGAAAATGCAGGTCTTCCTGGGACTTTCTGGGACACCCTGGGAAGTTCCTGTCCCCATGTGCTCTCCAGGCTGATTCACCCACCCAGCTGTGACACTGCTTCCAGTGCTCCTCCAGCGGCCACCACCACTGCCCACTATGGGGATTGTGGCACACTGCCCAGCTCCGCTGAGAATCAGGCTGGGCTGGATGGGCAGTGAGAGCAGTGGCTGGAGTAGCAGTGGGAGCAGCAGCACAGCCAATTGGGTGAATCACACGGATAGCCTGATTAGTGCCGAAATGTGAGCAGGTCGACTGAGGCATCCCAAATTCGATGGGTTACCCATTTTTAAGGTATCCTTGCTTATCTCTAAGCACCCCCTTCCCTCAGGTACAATCTGTCCCATGGAGCTTGTAATAATTTCCAAAGTGGCCTGTGGGAGGGAAATGTTTCCCACTGTGATTGAAGGGTTCATTCATACGTTCTCCATGAACACAGGGAAAAAATCTCACCGAGATGCTATCTTCCCCTACGTTCTAGGGGGATTGTGCAAATGAACCCTAAATCCCCAAAGTTGGAGAGAGCTTATAGTTTCATATATAGTCCTTCCAGCAGCATACACAACTCATAGACAGGGGTGTAGCTATAATAGGTGCATCAGGTGCAGTTGCACCTGGGCCCGTAAGACTGGTTGGGTGGGGTATAGGCATGTGCACACTGGAATGGAGTGTTTCAGCTGGGGCTCCATTCCATCTTCTGCACCAGGACCCACCTAGCTATGCCCCTGCCCACAGGGGACTGTCAGACAACTATTATAAATATTTGAATGAGATTGGCCCATATGTATGACACATTTCAGCAAGCACATTCAAGTTCAAAACCTAAAAAAATGCCTACCAAGTAGTACCCCCAAAGTGAACGAAATACTGGATACAGTCACAATCGCAATAAATCTTTAGGTCATGAATACAGAAAGGACCAAAATACTGAGGCAAAAAAAGTGAAGAATCAAAAGTACGAATTTGCAATGATGATGAAGATTGATTCAGATATTACTCAGTGGGAATGAATTTACAAAAATGAACTTTCAGCCTCAATATACCCCACAGAGCAGTTTATAATGTAAAAATGCTATTCTTATATATTATTCTTAGATTAAAAAAAACCACTTCTGTTTAAGAGAGGAGTTAAGGTTCATACAAAGTTATGTACCGAAAAGGTCATGCATCAAAAAACATGAAAATTTTAAGTTAAGGTGATATCAGATCTGATTTTCAGATCATCCTGGTCCACCCACTGGATTTTGATCCCCAGGGCTTCTCCTTCCAGGGAAGGTTTTACTTTGTCAAAGCTATGCTGATATGTTGTTCCGTTTTCTGTGCTGCCTTCAAGAAGTTTAGCTCCATCTTTGAATGGATTCTCTGGAAGAGGACGGGGTCCAGCCATGTGACCCATAATTTAGACGACTCCCTTTTTTCAGAAAAGATGGGGTCTCAGGAATGTCTTAGGCTGCTGAAAATTTTTAGAGACAAGGCAGCCACATTAGGTGTGCCATAGGGATGGGCGAACAGAACCGAGTTCAGAAATTCGGTTCAGTTCAAAAATGGAGTTCGGTTCGGAAGTTCGGTTCGATTGACCAAACTATTTGAGTTCAGTCCGAACTCCGAACAGAGTTCGTAAATTCAAACCCCATTGAACTAAATGGAATATTTTATTTTAGGGATGGGCGAACAGAACCGAGTTCAGAAATTCGGTTCGGTTCAGTTCAGTTCGAAAATCGAGTTCGGTTCGGAAGTTCAGTTTAGTCGACTGAACTGGTTGAGTTCGGTCCGAACTCCGAACTTCCGAACCGCATTCTCCCATTCCTAGTGTACCATTGGCAGACGAGAAAACCAAGGGCCATTGACATTGCTTACATACCTGGGAATTAAGCATGATTTGGTGGCACAGGTGTCTTGACTGCCAGGGGACAAGATGACTGCTCTATTAGCTGACATCATGAGAGTCAGGTCAGCTATGAAGGTTACACAGGTCTGCGAAGGTTACATGTGCTGCAAAGATTACACTTTCAGGTTGAGCAAGTTAGTGGTGGATTCACGTTTTGATAGGTCAGGAAGGGCACTGCAGCTGGCCATCCTGAAATGGGGTAGTGCAATACTGTTTGTAAGAGTAAAGAGATCCAAATTAGTCATGTAGAGGGACATTGGTTACTTTATATGAGTCAAAGAACTCATGTCTGGTGAGGGCCATGAGGGCTTATATGTTGCATCTCATGATAGGTGAGGGACACCTGTTTATGCACCATGACAGATGCCCAGTAACCAGCTACCAATTTGCAGCTGTAATGCAGATGTCTCTAAGCAATTTGTGGGCAGCAAGGGAATCTGTTTGGCTTGCATTCATTTAGGATCAGGCCCCCCTCTTCAGTGGCTGCAACCGGCTTTAGGGAGCAAGAGATTCAGGTTTTGGGCTGCTGGAGTTCGGGAGCATTTCACTCATCCATCCGCCCATTCCCACCAATGGGGGCCAATAAGTCAAAGGTTTGGTTGGGGTTTGGTTTTACTTCTCCTTGCTCGCTATACTTCATGTTTGTGATTCAGGAATACTAGAACCAGGGGCACAGAAACCAGTGTGAATCGTCAACTACTAGGCATCTGAATCCACTAAACCAAGCAACTGGGGTTCTCATGTTGGCTTAAGCGACCAGACAGATATGGTGGAAGGGGTGGAAAGGGATGCTATGGGG
Organism: Sphenodon punctatus; assembly: GCA_003113815.1. Taxonomy (NCBI): domain Eukaryota; kingdom Metazoa; phylum Chordata; class Lepidosauria; order Sphenodontia; family Sphenodontidae; genus Sphenodon; species Sphenodon punctatus. The sequence continues at coordinate 1,931,593 of QEPC01014676.1, read as the reverse complement.
CCAATTAATGCCTATGGTTCACAGGTTACTGAATAGGCCTTGGTCGCACATGCGAGAATATTCTCCTAAAAATGTCCACATTGGTGTTAGTCCAAAAGATTAAAAGGAACTGTGTACTGTGTACAGATACAGGAGCGGATGCCACATATATGCATTGGCCACAATTCCAACCCCCTCTGTGCAGGATCCATGTGGATTTTGCATGGTACAATGTCTCCACTATAGACATGTGCATGGTTTGCATGCACGTGCCCACGCACAAGTTGCACACAGTTTCCACAGGCCATGGGATCGGTCCCACTGTCTTTTCACAGCTTTTGCATGGTGGGTATGGAGAATGCAATCAATCCACATCAGGCATACAGAGCTAGGAAGAGGGTTAACCATTTAAACCACAGTTGGCTAATATCTCAGGGCAGGGATTGGATTGATCAAGGTGATATTTGTTTGTTGAGACCGGAATTGTACAGCGAGTATGGGGTGCACTTGTCACCACAGGGCCTGGACCTTTCTTGAATCTTATGATTTAATCTGAAGGGGTGGAGGGGAGCATGCCAAGGAAAGTTGTCTTCTAATGTGTCAGAGGCCCAGAGTTGGTATAGGTACAGGAAATGGAATATTACACAGGAATTCAAATTGAGGCACCTCCTTATGAGGTGGGGGTCAGAGCTACTGCTGATGGGGATGTGCGACCCACAACTTTGGCTCCTACCTGGGGGGCTTGGCTAAGTTGCTCTGGCTATGTAGGATACCTCTGATCCCTAGCTAGAGTGCATGGTCACCCTCCCTTTGGACCCTGCCATATGGGGTACTGATTGAACATTAGTGGGTGGTGGTTTCTGCCCACTGGTTACTTTGGTTACCGGTTCTGCTGTTTATTTGGGGGTGGTTTTGGTGTTGCTTATTGTTTCCCTCTTTTACCAGACTGAAGTTAAATTTAATAAAGAGTTGCAGTCATGTTTTACCCACATAATTGTGTCTGTTGCCTTCCTTCATGCTGTGGAGACAAAGTGAACATTTTTCTGAGAGGTAGAATACTTCCATGTTAGTTCATAATATCATTCAGCTCATTCAGATTCTTTTGTTGCACATTTGAGTCTCAGCTCAGGCTTGATTAAAGCTCCATTAATCATTATTAGAAATTTCTCCATGCAAATGAGATAGCATTTAACTCATTTACCATATAATTGTGTGTTAATTGACCAACAACCTGTTAATGGAACTGTTAAATAGTGCTTGAGTGTAAAATGTATATAGTGTATACAGTAGGAAAGATTCTCAGATGTTTCAGTTTACAATTAAACCCCTCATGTATATGTATATGTATATGTATATGTATATGTATATGTATATGATTTCCATTATTAATGGTTGAGCTTAGGGATGAAACTTGTGCTTGCATTTTTTCTCATTCCCATCAAAATCCTGGTTCTCGATATCAGCTCAATCATATCAAGAACATTACAGTACTTAGGCAATTCTCGATCACAATTTTGATTCTCTGCTATACTGATAATTTGCTTACCGGATACCATCATCCCAGCTGACATATATTGATTACCTTACCATATACCGTGTGGCCATACTGTTTATCTTTTTGATATACATTTCTAATTCTGATTGATTAATCCTTTCTTTATTGGTCAACATTCTGGAAGAGGACAACAGCCAGTGTGATGTAATGGCTAAGTTCACAGTACTTGAACTGAAAGGAAGGGTGGGACCATGATTCAAATCCCGTCTTAGCTAGAAACTCACTAGGTGACCTTGGGCCAGTGACAGTGTTCTCTCAGCCTAACCAACCTCACAGGGTTGCTCTGAGGATTAATGTTGTGTTTAATAGTTATACATAAAATGCTCTGAGTATCATGGCAGGGGGGCACTATATAAAAATAATAGTTATTATTATTAACTCTGATTGGCAACCAAGGTGGGTTCCCAGGGTTAAGCTAGTAGTGAATAGCGGGATTCCAAGGGGACATTTCTAATTGGCAACCAATTCTGGTTCCCAGGGGCCAATAGAGAAATTCCAAGAGGACACGGCAGGGGACAGGGAGACTCAGAGGGAACAATCAATTCTGGTTCCTGCAATCCCAGGGGCCAATAGGTAATTGGCAGGGGGACTCAAAGGGAGAATTCCGATTGGTTGCCCACTTTCAAGGGACCAAAAATAAAAGCACTTTACACTTCCATTTACCCTCTCTTGCTGGTGACTTCACAGTGACTGCTTGAGGTAAGTGCAGGCATGGCATATGCAAGTGTTATATCTTTGTGGTATTGAATTATATGGAAATTCTACTTGCATTCTCATAGTATTTTTCTCTAATTCTTCTGTAATACCATCATTGGAATGGTAGGATTTTTTATTTGGCTGTGAAAAGTAATGCCACAGTACTGAAAACCTCCTTCTTGTCTGGGCCCCCCTGACCTTGCCCTGTGCTGCCCCTGCTCCTTTCCCACCTCCAGCACAGAGGCAGTAGCACTGGGCATTTTAACACACACATTAAAGTTCCAGATGTTTCAATCTTCTGGGTTTACAAGCCCACAAGTAAGTTCCAGATGCATTTTTCACACACACGCTGCCCTGAGGCAGTTCCTGGATGCATTCTTCACACAAACACTGCCCTGAGGCAGCTTAAAGTAGCCACAGCTGTAGATGTGACAGGCTGCCATGGAAACCAAGTGACCACAGCTGCCTGGAGCAAAGCAGTTTACCAGGAGAACCTTTTACACACAAAAGTTCTGGGAGAAGTTCTACGCAGAAGTTCAAACAGCCAGATGTTTAAGATCTGGGTGAGTGATTTAGACACACAGAAAGTTCAGGGTGTAACAGCAAACACCCAGGAGAAATGTGCGTGTAAAAACACCCACTGCCACTGTTGCTTCTTTCTTCCATTCTGATTATTTAAATTATTTATTATGGTTGTGGGTTATTGGGGTTTTGTTTTTGGTTTTTTTTGCTTTTACACACAAAAGTTCTGGGAGAAGTTCTACGCAGAAGTTCAAACAGCCAGATGTTTAAGATCTGGGTGAGTGATTTAGACACACAGAAAGTTCAGGGTGTAACAGCAAACACCCAGGAGAAATGTGCGTGTAAAAACACCCACTGCCACTGTGGCTTCTTTCTTCCATTCTGATTATTTAAATTATTTATTATGGTTGTGGGTTATTGGGGTTTTGTTTTTGGTTTTTTTTGCTTAACTTTGAATTCTTTATAACTTTTATTTCGTTATATTTTTAATTTTAAAATTTGTATTTCTTAACTTTTTTATTAAACTTTCTTTTTCTTTTCTTCTATGTCACTGTTATCTTAATTTTTTCTTAGTGGTATCTCCATTTTTATTTGCTTTATTTTTTGTTTGTATCCACCCCCATCCACGGGGGTGGATATTCCAAGCTTTCTCCCTGTGCTGCATGCTGATGGGCACACTCCATGCCACTTCGAGAGCTCCTCTCTCACTCTGGCCCCTCCACTCCACACCACCTAACAGCAGATCATCAGGGTGCCACCGAACAGTTGATAGGCAGCACTCTGCACCAGCCTTCAAGTGTGGCTGCTTTTCTACGGCTCCGATCCAGCTCCTGGAAACCACATTGCCCCTCAGTCAGAGAAGTCACATGCATATTTATTTTGTGGCAACAATGGGTATTTTCAGATGTGATGCGGTCCCGATTCACCACAGTGGATTCCCGGTGGGGGGAACCGAACAACCACCCTCCATGGTAAAAAAAAGCCCTGAACAGACGTGACTGGACCAGGACCACGGCAGGGAATCGGGCCAACAGATCATGGTCCGGGGCTGCGCAACAGACGTCCCACTGAGTCCTGACCATGGTCAAAATACCAACAAGGCACTGGGCAGGGGCGGGACACAGACATGGCCACCTGAGGGCAAACAAAGCCAGAAGGCAAAAAAGGGAACGCCCACACAAGGGAAACGGTAAAGGAGGGAGGAGAGGGAGAAGAGCCGGCCAGGTACCACACACAACATGCACACAGACAAAGGGGGCACAGTGGAACACACAGCACAAGCACATGCCCAGGCACACACACACATCCAGAAGGGAAAGGAAGGGAAGGGGGAACATGGGTGCCCGGACAACACACAAGGCACACCGGGCATGGGTGTGTGTGTGTGTGTGTGTGTGTGTGTGTGTAACAGGGAAGAGGGGGGAAATGGCCCAGGGGCGGGGCAGTACACAGGCAATGGCAACCACAACCCTCACAGCAGAACTGTCCACACGGGCACCCCCACAGCAACACAGGCAGTCCCAGAATGGGGGGCTCCGGGAGATTGGGCCCAAGGCACAGCGGGAGCCCACATCGTACAGGGAGCATCCCAGGAACAGTTCAGGAGGCACACTCAGACCCCACACCCTGGCAAGGGGGTGATGGAGGACAGACAGGAGAGCCGGTACAGCTCAGCAGGTCAAAAGACGCAGACCCCCCCCATGGAGGAAGCCGGGAGGGGCAGTCCGGGGACCCCAGAACCCCGAGGTCACACAGGCACCCAAGGGGGGGGCTGGGGCTGCATGAGGAAGTGCTGGCAGGCGAGGAAAGTCAGCTGGACTCAGGCTAGATGGTGAGGCCATGCAGAGAGCTCGACCCAGGCACCAGGGAAGGCAACCATGGAGGGGAACACTGGGTGCAGAGGCAGACAGGGGGACCCAACAGGGGCCCGGGGCCACAGGCAGGGGCAGCAGTACCCTGGGAAGCAGTCAGTACAGCAGCATGGCAGAGACATTAGGGAGGGAGCTGCCAGCAGAACCCGGCCCCTAGGTGGGGGCTGAAGCCCACATGTGGGCAGGCAACCGGAGGCTGGGAGGCACCCCGGGACTCACAGCCAGCTGCTGGGGGCACGACGGGCCCAGAGGACAGGTGCCCCACCCGGTGAATCAGGTGGGGTCAATGGATCATGCACCGGTGGTACTCCAACAAGGACATGTCATGGGCTATCAGGTAATAGGCCTTGAAAGGATCCTGAATGGATGGCCCCAACTACCCATCCGATCAGGACCACACACCCGACAGCACCGACAGCTCTGCTGCGGTAGGCTCAGACAAACAGCAGTCAGCAGCAGGGGGCCATGGATACATCGCCCCACGAGAGTGCTGGTACCCATTGGCCCTGTGAACACAGACAAAGTAGGACACGGCCAAGGCAGGGCCCCCCTCTGCAAGGCAGATCATGTAGGCAGCCAGGCTGCACACAGACAGGGCAGACACGGTCTCAGTCACAGACCAGGCCACATGAGAACACCTCATCTCTGGGATGTGCCCATAGGGGAAGGGAACCAGCCCCAGCATCTCTGCATGCAGCCGGCAATTCCGGGCACTCGCCTTATAGCCAAAGTAGTGAAGCCCAGAGCTCAGTCTCACATAAGCACCCAACTAGCTGTCCGGGCAGCCCCGGAGCAGTTGGATGGCCACGGTATGCCACAGGTCACACAGGGCCATGGTCTCACTGAAGGTCCAGCTCTGGGGGGCCCCATGGGGGCTGGGAAGTGGGAGTCTGGTTGAAGCACAACCAGCCGTGGTCCAGCCAGACAGGGAGAATAACACCACGGACAGGGGGGGGCACACATTCCCTGCAGCGCCAGAGGGGGGGATCTGAGGGGTTCCAAGGACAGACTAGGTGGCCACGGGCCACAACAATGTATAGCAACAGAGTGAAGTGTGGGGTGAGGATCCGGCACAGCTGCAGGAAACAAGGACCCAGACAGGACCACCAACACACTAATCAGGCCGGCAAGGACACGGAGTTGAAAACAGGGAGAGGTGGGTGGTGATGGCAGAAGGCATGCAGCTGCAACAGGAACGCATGGCCGTGCACGCCCGTCCATGAGCCAGGCCCCATGCAAGGACAGCAGGTGCACCCAACAGCACGCCCAGGCACTCCTGCCCTGCAGAGGGAGACCCGGGCATCTGGGGGCAGGGCACCGGTCGACCCAGCCAATTACCAGGCCAGCATATCCCACCCCAACCCCTGGGGCTGCCAACACCATGGAGCGGGACAGGGCGGCCGCCTACTGGATGCACCTCACACTCTCAGCTGAGTGGTATCGCACCTACATCAATCAACTGCGCATCCTGACCACAGAGGTGCACCTGGGTGCCCACCTGTGAGTTTCCATGGCCTGGAGCGATGCACGGTCCCACAGGACCCACCACGGCCACAGGCGCACCCTGGCCCAGCTCAGGGCTCAGAGGGTGTCTGGGGCTGACCAGCAGGCTGTGAGCCGGGGCCGGGGCTGGGTCCAGAGCAGGGCAGCAGCGATCTGTGAGGCGGCCGGGCACCTCCAATGGGGGAGGTAGACCTCACACTGGGCCGCCCTGCTCGCTATGTCCTTGACAGGCCTATATGGGTCACAGAATCAGGTACAGGGGTAGTGGGCCAGGGTGCTGACCCAGTGGGATGAGGCAGCCTGGAGGGCCCACTTTTGGATGGACAAGCTCACCTTGATGCGGGTCTGGGCCCTAGGAACACCTGATTCCTGCCAGTTAGTCTCCCGGCCCCCCCGGGCCCCACCCACCCGGACTGAGTGCCTCACCTGGTTCCTCCGCCTGCTGCCTGGGCTCCTCGGTGCTGGCCTCCTTGCCCACCAGGGTCTGGTGCTGGGGTGTCCTGTGCCATGTGGGCTAATGGGGGTGGTGGTTGGTGTAGGGGTGTCCGAGCAGGACCCGGGCCCCCATACCGCCTTGTCTGGGGGGGCTGGGGCTGGCCCCGGCCCTTGCATCCCCCCTGCCCCCTGCCCACAGGCCCCCAGTCCCTCTCCCCTCCCATCCACTTGCTTACTATCTATGTCCATCTCTGATCCCTCTGAGGCTGGCCCCTCTATGTTGGTGTGCTCCCCCTGGGACCACTGGCTGAGGATGATGAGGGTGCCTGCCTCGAACTCTGCCTGTCCTGCCTGGGGGTGGGGGCTCTCCGGGATGCTGTCTGGGGGGGCTGCAGGAATCAGAGGTCCTGGGGAGTTCCTTCTGGGGGTCCAGGGCCCTGGAGCATGTGCCTTCCCGGGGGGCGGCGAGGGGAGGGGGTACCTCGGCCCATTCCCTGCCCTGGACAACAGCACTCCCCACAAGCTGTGGGGCAACTATTAACCCCATCATGTGGAGAATGTGGTCCTGGGCATCATAGAAGGGGGCGGTCCGGGCTCTGTGTCCGGACCGCCGCTTGTTGTCCCGTATGGCCTTTTACCCGCTCTTTAGCTCCTTGGTCTTAGAGCAGCACTGTGCCATGGTCTGGTGGTGCCCTTCCACCTCCATTTCCCACACTATGTCCTCGTAGACGTGCTCGTTGCGCTGATTGAGCGTTAGCTCCAGCTGGTACTCCAGGGTCCCCCAGGTTCTGATGAAGTCCTGGGTCTCCTGGAACCCCCACTGGTCCCCTCAGTGGTAGGGCCCTCTCCACCATCTCCCCTGTGGGTCCTCCTCCTCCTCCTCCTCCTCCACTGCATCTTCCTCCGCCTGGGCTGGGCCGGTGTCCTCCGGGGGCTTGTCCACCGGGCCCGTTTCATGTCTTTGGGATGCAGGGGAGGGCGGGTTATGGTTGGGTGCGTTTCTTCCCCCTCCCATGGCCCACCCTCTTTCCTCCCCTCCCTGCCGGGAGCCCAGGCAGGCCCCCTGACCCCCCACCTTGGTGTCCCTGTGCTGCCTGTTCCCCTCCCCTTGGTTCCCTTTACCCATTTCCGGGGTGTATCCTCCCCCGGTCCAGCTGATGTCCCCGGGGTGGCCTGTCCAGGCTGCTGCTGCTGCTGTCCCTCCACCTCCTCCATCCAAAACACGACCCCCCTCCCCCTCCTCTGCCTGCACTTCCTCCACCACTGCCACTGTCTCCTCCTTCCTTGCTCTCTCTCCCACTGCTCTCCTCCGCCTCCCTCCTCACTCCATCCTGCCACGTTTCCCTGCTGCGGATTGCCCTTTAAATCTCCCTCCGGTGCCTGGGTTGTTGCTGGTTGCCTGGCAGTGACGCTGTGTGCTTTGTCCCCGGCTGGGAATCATTTTCTTTGATTCCAGCTGGTGATTGCGGTCCAGACGTTACTTTTTGTTGTTTCCCTCTGGGAATCTCTTTGACCATGCTCTCGGTCCAGCGGGGAGCTCTGGAAGCATGGTTGGTTTTGATCCCATGTGGGTATTGACCGTGGTGAACATCTGGCTGCCGCTGAACAGACGTTTGGCCCCGTCACAGGATTAACCGTGGTTCACTGTGGTTGAGCGTGATCTTGTAACATCTGAAAATACCCTATATCACCCCCACCCTCCCCCCATGGAAAGTACCTTTCTCTGGGTACCACGTGCTACCCCAAACATCCAGTGTTTGATGGATGAGTCACTTAATTCATCATTAAGTGAACAAGTAAATTTTAATATTTACCTCTTTTAATTTACAAGTGTCTGTGTCTTTTATATGCTTTCTTCTTTTGAAATAAATAAGATTTTTTTTTAAAAAGAGATTCATCTGGTATACACAATGAGCCAAAATTAGTTCAAGGATGACATTTTCTGGACAACAAAGCAAAGCTACTTTACCAATCAAGAGGCAAGAAAACATTTATTTGGAAATAAAATAGCTTGCTTTCAATGTAAGTCAGTACTATTTTTTTTAACTTTAAAAATAATCAGACAGTCTTACTTGTGATATTTCTATGGTTTTTGTAAATCTAAAACAGGGATTGGGGACCCTTTCCCTTCCAAGGTCCACTCTGAAAATTAGTACAAGCTCCAAGAGTTACATCGAAGTTGGGGGTGGGGTTGCTGAAAACATGTATTCAGGAAAAGGATGGTCCAGCTCATGGATCTGAAACATGGATATTCCCCTTATTATTGTGTTTATGCCCTCATCTCCACTCCCTTACCCTGACCTCAGTCTTTAGTGTTTGACAGTAGGAACTGGACCTAAGGGACAGATCCAGGAACTGGAGAGAGACCAAATGAAACTTACTCAAGGCCACATTTGCGCCCAGTCCGAGGTTCTCCACCCTATATCTAAAATGTGTTCATTTTGTCAGATTTCACTGTAAAATATGGGAAGAAAAGATTGTGTGCATGTCAATGCAAATTCCATCATTGTGGAGTTTAAGTCGCAAAGGTTAAGGCACATGAAATAAATCTACGGGCATTTTCATGCAAGACACTGTCCACCCACTACCCACCCACCCACCCACTATACATGTTAGAGGGCACCCACAGGGCAACACTGCAGTCCTACCACATGGATAGTGGGGGTGGGTAGTGGGTGGAGAGTTTCTTGTGTGAAAATGCCCTATGACAAGTAGTTAAACATTATTATTTATTTATTTATTTATTTGACAACCTTACTTAAGCTCTTTTTTCTCACAAAGACACTGTCTTAGGAATTCAATTTATTAAGCCACTGGGTTGTGCATCAGGATGACAGAAGGAGGCCTGCATAGAGCTGAGTGGGGTTTTTGGACCCTCGCATGGCACAAGGAATCTCAGTGCACACTGTAGCAAATCCTCCTGTTCTCTGAGGCATGGCTCTTTTTCTCATACAATATGATAGGATAGGTTGACTGTCTGTAGAGCCAGTGCGTCTGATACTCTGCCTGCTCAGTGAGCTCCAGGCTGTGCCAAGCTCATTGGATCAAGCCCTTGCAGAGAGGTATATGGTATCTTGTTCTACAGACGTTGTTTTCACACCTCTCTGGTGACGAGAAAATGCTCAAGTTATCCAAATGCCCTGAAGCACTCAAAAGCATCTGTGCAAAACTAACATCATTGGCGCTTGTTATGGGAATACACTGTGGGTGTTATATCAGTTTTGTAATTCATAAACGTACAGACACTGTACGCTGCTCTGAGGTACATCAAGCCTAAAAACGATAAGAAGAATAAAAAAGAAAATAAAGAGAGAGAGATGGGACACCACGATATGACCTCAAATGCGTTTTGAATAAATCATGAATAATACATTTTAATAAATCAAATGAATAAATTTGATAAATCAGCTCAAATAAATAACTTAAAATTAAAATTAAATATATTAAACAACAATACATTTACCAATAACAATATAACAACAACAATAATAATAAGGATAACAATATATCAAACAATAACAATATATCTAATAATATATCAACTAAATATCAAATAAATAAATAAATTTGATAAATTCAAATGAATACATTTGAGTAAAACATGTACAATGGGTGATGATTCCCTTATGTCCCAAACCCATAGCTGTACTTTAGATGGGAGTGTAAATGGGTCTTCTACCAGCACAGCACTTTGATAACAGAGCGGAAATAGGCAGCTCAATCTGCATCTGCAGGTAATACCTTCAGGTGGCCTTTCAGGTGCCCAACTACAAAAATGGTACAATACTAGGCATTACTGGATGTTTTTACACACACATTTCTCCTGAATGTTTGCTTTTACATCCTGAACTTTCTGTGTGTCTAAATCACTCACCCAGATCTTAAACATCCGGCTCTTTGAACTTCTTCATAGAACTTCTCCCAGAACTTTTGTGTGTAAAAAGTTATCCTGGTAAACTGCTTTGCTCCAGACAGCTGTGGTCACTTGGTTTCCATGACAGCCCCTCACGTCTACAGCTGTGGCTACTTTAGGCTGCCTCATAGCAGTGTTTATGTGAATCATGCATCCAGGAACTTCTGCTTGTGTGTGTGTGTGTGTGTGTATGTGTGTGTGTGTGTGTGTGTGTGAAGAATGCATCCGGAACTTACTTGTGGACTTGTAAACCCAGAAGATAGAAAAATCTGGAACTTTAAGGTGTGTGTAAAAATGCCCACTGTTACAAAATTATCAATTTTCAGTTTCACTGACTTATTCTGACTTACTATTTAACTGCTGTAGTATGTTGCTTTCTGTTCTTAACCATTTTCCTATCTTGGTAAGTACTTGGTAAGTACTGGAAAATTGGTAAAAAAATCCCAGAAATTCAGTAATGGTATTTCTGATAACTCATTGGGTACTAAACAGTTAGGGTGCAATCCTAGCAGTGACATACGCCACCCGCAGGCACAATGCCCAGCCAGGTGGTGGGCGCACATGTGCCCCATGCATGTAGGAAGCTGCTCCGTGCAATGGTGCATCCCTGCCTATGCAACCCCCTCTCCAGAGGCCCCCCCACTGCAGCCTGGGGGATGGAGAACACACGGCTCCTACTCCAGCTGTGGGGTATGTGGGCTTTGGGAAAGTCACATAGGCAGGGGTTCTCCATTGTGCTGAGTGGTTTTCTGTGTGCATGTGGCACATGTGTACCTGCGCGCCGGCAAATTTACACCACATCTCATGTAGGCGCAGTTTAATAGGGCCCCCAGGATTGCACCCTTACTATTTAAGGTGGGTAAAGCAGCTTGGTGGTGTCAGGTTGTAAGTAGATGCCAGATTGGTGGGCAAGAACACAACTGAGATAATGAATTCCTGGTTGCAAGTCTTTGGCTGCTTTTACACGAGTGCGTCACGCGATATTTTAAAATCCCGCAAGGCGGGATTAGACAAGACGGAAGTCTGGGATCACACGGGTTGAAGGCGGCCACACACTATTTTCAGACCGTGAATTAAATACTTATTCTGGTTGTGGTGGTTTTAATTTATATAGTTTCATGTTTTTACTGTTTTTTATAATTTTTGCATGTTCGCCACCCTGACCCTTTAGGCAGGATTCTAATCCAAATAAAAAAGTAAAAATAAATCTATAACAAATGAATGCAATTTTTGTCATGCTTGTATTTAACTCCAGAAATAATTTCCATTGGTTTTAATCAAAACATTACAAAAGCAAAGGACGTTTCAAGTCATTTAAAAGAAAAAAAAACCTTTTTATACATAGTGCTAGAAACTGATCTTCTCCAGCAAGCCTCACAAGCCCATTGCAATGTATGTCTAGATAAATATATTCAGTCACAAATCAAAGCTACAGTATTTCTTCCTCCTGTCTACTCTTTCAATATAGGCAGAAAAGTTCACTATATAATGTTATATGGCAACTGGTTTCTGATTCTTCAGTACTTATCCAGCCATATTATTCTTCCAAAATAAAGATCTTTGATCTCTTTCGTAGGGGTGGGAATTCCGGTTCTCCAGAGATCCGATATTGCTGGTACTTGGGTGTATCGGCTTAATCCGATAAATCCAATATTTACCTGTACCAGCATACCGGATTTTTAACATTGGCCGCGGTACCGGATTTTTTACATTGCGGCCATTGAAGTCAATGGCTGCAATGTAAAAAATCCAGTACAGCAGCCAATGTTAAAAATCTGGTATGTCGATACTGGTAAATCTGGTACCAGGGAGATCCGATACTGGTACATCCGGTATCCGGTATTCTCCCCGATGTCCCACCCCTACGGTATGGAACTATCAGTGATGTCCCTGATGGTCCTGGGAGTTTTATTCTTCTAAGTCATCAGAAAAATTAATCTTGAAGTAATTTTAAAAGCCAGTTCTTCTAAATAAGAGGCTATTTAGACATGTTGGGAAAACTTTATTGGCTAATCTTCCATCATGTTATAAGCTGTTAAGTTTTAATTTTTGTCACCTGATTGCAATTCTGGATTACCATGCAACCATATTCCAAAGGTTTGGCGAAGAATGACGTCAAATTCCATGAAAAATATATACAAACATCGGTAAAATAACAGTCCAACCTGTGAGAGACGATATCCTCCCCAATGCTCCATCGCAATCCTCAAAGTCAATGGGAGTATCTTCATGCAAGTTCCATCAGCACATTTAATCTGTAAGGCAAGGGCATTCTTGGTGGCTGCTACTCATTGATCCATTCCCTTCCCCTGGAGGTTTGTCACAGCCAAGGATCTTTTGGAACCGTTCAAAGCCCTTTTTATTGGGCCTGCTGGGATTGGTACATGTTTTTCATTGTTCTGATATGCTGTTACCCACCCTGAGCTTTCAAGAGAGTGTGGGGATTAGAGCGGTTTAGCTACCTGTGGGTATTTCCCACATTTTCAGGCACCCTCATATAGCAGGCATCCAAATGGGTACCTGGACCCCCATCAGTGACCCAGTGACCAAAGTGCAGGTATTACTGGGTCATCCTGGAATGCCCCAGGACCCTTCCTCTGATTGCAATCCCAGAACTCATGGCTCCCTGTGGTCCAGGCTGACTCACCTCATTTGCCAGGCTGCTGCTCCTCTGACTCCTGGCTGCTCCCTGCTTCTCCCTGTGGGAGCAGCCAGTTATCGGCCTGTTTCTAACCTTCCCTTTTTAGGGAAGGTTATTGAATGGGCTGTGGCACGGCAGCTCCAGGAACATCTGGACAACACTGGTTTCCTTGATCCATCCCAGTCTGGATTTCAGACTGGGTATGATACGGAGACGTCACTGGTGGCCTTGATTGACGATCTCCATCTGGCATTGGACCAGGGTCGTCAGACCTTACTGGTCCTGCTAGACCTTTTGGCTGCTTTTGACACAGTCGATCATGAGGTGTTGGTGACTCACCTGCAGGAACGTGCCGGAATTAGTGGAACGGTCTTGGACTGGTTTTGTTCGTTCCTGGCCGGGATAACTCACCGGGTGGTCTTGGGGGAGTGTGCATCTTCCCCATGGGACCTCACGTGTAGAGTCCTGCAAGGTGCCATTCTGTCCCCCCTCTTGTTTAACATCTATATGCAGCCATTAGGGGAGATCATGAGAGGGTTTCAGGGCATGCAGTGTCATCAGTATGCTGATGACACTCAGCTCTACCTCTCCTTTTCCATCGACCCAGGCCATGCAGTCTCCTTATTTTCACAGTGCCTGTCAGCTGTGGGGGCTTGGATGAGGTCGAGTCATCTGCAATTGAATCCTGATAAGATGGAGGTGATGTTGGTGGATGAGGGCTTGGGGGGTTTGGGGGTGGTTGAATCGCCTCTTGTTGGGGGGGTTCACCCTCCCATGGACTCTCAAGTGCGGAGTCTGGGTGTGCTCCTCAATTCGTGGCTCAGCCTGGAATCTCAGGTCGTGGCCGTGGCAGGGAGTGTCTTTTGGCAGTTACATCTTGTCTGGCAGTTCGTGTCTCTCAGACTCTGACCTTGCCACTGTCATCCATGTCTTCATCACCTCGAGGCTGGATTACTGCAACATGCTCTACGTGGGGCTTCCTGAGAATCTGGGCCAGAGGCTGCAGCTGGTGCAGAATGCTGCTGCCCGTCTCCTTACGGGGGCGGGTCGCAGGGAGCATATGACACCAGTGCTCCGGGCTCTGCACTGGATGCCTATAAAGCACTGGACCAGGTTCAAGGTGCTGGTTTTAACCTTTAAAGCCCTTCACGTCCTGGGCCCTGCTTATCTGCGGAATCGCCACACTCCCCATGTGCTCGTGTGACCCTTGAGATCATCTGTGGGAGCCTTTTTAGAGGTTCCCCGGGTGAGGCGGGTGGCCACCGATGTTAGATCTTTTTCGGTGATGGCCCCTGTGCTGTGGAATTCGCTCCCAGAGCAGACTCGGTTGGCTCCCACTCTCCTGCTGTCTCGACGTGTATGCAAGACCTGGCTGTTCCATCAGGCTTTTGGTGAGGGGTGGGGGTGGGGTTTTCCCCCACATTATATTGTATTTTTAAATTGTTTTTTAAAAGTTTTGTACTGAGTGTTGTTAACCGCCTCGGGCTGCCCTGTGGGCAGGAGAGGCGGGATATAAATTTTAAATAACTAAAAAAATAAAAAATGTGGAGATGAGTGGGGTGCTTTGTCACTCAGCTTTTTCTGAGCAGGGGGAGAGGGGATAAGAAAGTCTCTTCCCATCTCTTTGTGCCCCACCCCCTAGGTCTCTTGTTCCCAGGGGGACCAATATCAGGGGAGTGCAGGGTGCTCCCCCATTTTGGGTCCCCATCAGAACAGGGGACCCATTAAGAAGGTACATGCTCAGAACTGCTAAGAAATAGCAGAACGGAGAAGTTCCCCATTCAGCAGAGTGGTGAATCAGGGAGTGGTCAAATCAAATTTTATTCAAAATGCGTGACCATAGGTCTTCTTCTTATTTATTATTATTATTATTATTATTATTATTATTATTAGCATTAGCATTAGCATTAGCATTAGCATTAGCATTTATATAGCACCCGCAATGTACCTGGTGCTTTACAGAGAATAAGATTGACATGGTCCCTGTCCAAGAGTTTACAATCTAAGGACAGGGGGAAGGGAGACCGGGAAGGGAGAACAGAGGGAGAGACAAGGGATGCAACAATCATGAGGATGCGAGAACTCTTGGGTTGGTTATAGTACATTGGGAGTTTGCAGATAACATAAAAAACCAATGACTAATCAATAAAATTAAAGATATAAACAAATATATATCTCCTTGCTGAAGAGCTGTTGCAGCAACAGTCATATAATTTCAATCGCGTTAACATTCTGGACAGTGAATTTTTTCATCTTGGAGGAGCACATTCTCAGGGAGCACGAAACAGGTAACCACAGTCAACACTCAACAAAAAATTTGTTTGAGTGGCTTCATGTCCAACAAGTTCAATGTGGAATGGATTTTACATGTGCTCCTCTTTACATACGATGACACCCTGAGTCAGGGACTCCCCATCATGTTTATGAAAGGGCTGCCAGACGTGGGCCCGCTGCTGCCCCAGCCCAGGTAGGCCATCGGCCAGGATGTGGTCCCCTGGATAATACTGGGCCCACAGCCTAAGAGAAGGAACACCCAGGCAGGCCAGTTGGTCCATAGCAGGCCCAGGCATCTGATAGAGGCCCCATGCCTCATGACTGGCGACCAGGGGCGGTGGGGGAGGACTCGCCAGCTGGCCCGATCAGACATGCACGTGTTGTGTGCGCCGACCTGACTCTGCTAGGGTTTCCCCTCTGGAGCGTTTATTTTCACCCCTTCTTAAAGTTGTTTTTTTATCAGATGTTCTGTATTTTTGTCCCACACTTTATTTTACTACTGAGTTTTGTTAAGTTGTGCTGTAAGACTTTACCTGTCAGTCCAATCCCTGAATTCTTCACTGGTTTACATGTGAAGGCTATGAAATCCCCTAGACACAACTCAAAGCCCCTCAACACATCTCAAAAAGCAAGGTAATAAATAATCAGAGTTCTGGGAGAAAACTTGCATCTTAAGGGAAAGGTTGTAAACTATCTTTATGACAGCAAAAAGTATTCACTTCAAACTGAACAGAGTTTTGCAAATTTATCCATAAGTGAAAACAGCTGTCAGCATTTCTTTCTGTGCTGTTTGCCAAAAGAAAAATATTATATGCTTGAGTTCCAAAGGGAAATCTTTATCAAATTTAATTGAAATTCCACCAATTTAATCTCTTCTAAATACATTTTTCCTTGCTAAATATTTTTTTCACAGCTTCAACATAAACATATTTTAGCCAATGTGTATCATAGCCTACAATGGTAACTTGGGAGATTTATTCTAAGTGGTGGAATAAACCTTGGCATGTCACTTACTGTGAGCTGAGGGGGAAAAACTACCATCCCGTCCTAGATTCATATAGAAAAGGATCCACCATGTCTCGTGATAAAGAGAATCGTGGATTTTATCAGACATGAAGAAACTGTGCTGCTTAATGATATATTTCATTTTGCTTAAGGAGAGCATTATTCACATTTCTTCTTTGCTATAGGAATTTGGTGTTGTGTTTGTGCGGGTTCAGTGGAAACCACCAACATTGGAAGGAAGATCAATTGATAGTGTTTTAGCTCTTCTTCTCTTACTTTGTGCTGTTTTCGTGTTTATGAATTTTATATCTTTTTTGTCATGAGATTTACAAAATCAGTTGCTTATGAGTATAGGAGGGATCCCTCTCTTTTATACAAACATTTTATCTACGTCCTGCATTATATAGCAAATTCCTGTCTTGAAAGGCCTAATTGGGGATTTTTGCATTGCTAAACTGGGTGGCCCCAATCCAATGCCCTGCAGAGTCGGCGTGGAGCTGCATGCATGCACAGCCACACAGAACTCATGCAGATCCACATTACCAGCACATTGTGTCATGCATAAATTATACGCATGCATGCACACATCGCTCTACAGAGCATTGGATTGGAGTAGGGCTGAACCAAATAGTACTTACAGGTATTCGGACCGATTTTTGAAGTTCTGAATAGTCATTCCAAGTACTCAGAGGCAATTTGGTGTTCTTTCTGAAGCTTTGAACTTCAGAGATCAAAGCACAGAACGTCGGAAAACTTCGGAAACTTCAGAAACTTCTAAATGTTGTCACAAATTCTTGAACCCACAGCCAAAGCACTACCCAGAAAAGCATGACATGGAAAAGCAGCCTAGCAAGACTCTGGACAATCACTCCAGAAGACAACCCAAAAAAAGTGCAACTGCATGCAGAACCGCCCCCCCCCAAAAAAACCCAGTAGTGTACCCACAGCATGGCCCACCATCAGTAGTGAGTGCACCCACTTTATCGTTATGACAACCAATCAGTGTAAAAAAATGCAGGCTAGCAAGGGACGTTCTCTCAAGAAGAATACAACAGCCCCCACAAAATAGTTTGCAACTGCATGGAGATATAAATCCCACCAAAAAAAGCCAGAAAGCACAGGCTCCAACAGCAGTCACAAACTTTATTTATTTATTTATTTAGTCACATTTATTAGCCGCCCCCTGATGCCTACGGCATCTCGGGGTGACTTACAACAAATAAAAACAACAATAACAATCATAAAAATTATCCAATTTTAAAACATTTTAAAACAACCCCACCCATCACTTTAACATTTTAAAATCCAGCAGCCGCCCCCACCTACCCCACCCTCCCCTCCAAAGACCTGGGCGAACAACCAGGTTTTGCAGGCTCGGTGGAACGCCAGCGGACCTGGGGCCAGGCAAGTTTCCTCTGGGAGGAAATTCCAAAGGTGCGGCCCGGCCACCGAGAACGCCCTTTCCATTGTGGCCCCCTGCTTAACATGGGTGTCCTCCAGGAAGGCACCCCCGGTAGACCACAGGGATAATTCTGAGTTGTGGAGGGTGAGGCAGTCCCAGAGGTATGAGGGGCCCAGACTGTGTAGGGCTTTATAGATCAAAACTAACACCTTGAATCTGGCCCAGTACGCTATAGGAAACCAGTGTAGAGTGCAGAGCACAGGTGTTATGTGCTCCCTCCAACCCGTCCCTGTAAAGAGACGGGCCACCGCATTCTGCACTAGCTGCAGTTTCCAGACCAGAAACAGGGGAAGCCCCATGTAGAGCACGTTGCAGTAGTCTAGCGTCAAGGTGATGAAGGCACGGATGAGAGTGGCCAGGTCAGTCCCAGAGATGTATGGAGAGAGCCTCTGTACCAGATACAGCTGGCAGAAGGCAGCTTTAGCCACCGCCTCCACCTGCTGGTCTAGACGGAGGTCCGAATCCAACACCACCCCCAGACTCTGAACCTGCTGGGCTACAGGAGGGCAGACCCCCCCCACACACACACATCAGAGAAGCCAGTACCCCCCTCGCCCTTCCTGCCATCATTACCTCCATCTTATTGGGATTAAGTTTCAGTCTGCTCTGCCACATCCAATCCGCCACAGTCTGCAAACATTTGGAAAGTATCGAGATAGCAGGACCTGGGTCAGTTGAAAATGAGAGGTACAGCTGAGTATCATCAGCATATTGGTGACATCACACCACGAACCCTCCCACAATCTCCCCCAGGGGCTGCATATACACATTAAATAGTAACAGAGACAGGATCAAGCCCTTCGGAACACCGCAGGTCAAGGCTCGGGGGCTAGATGTTTCAGCCCCCAGCACCACCTGGAGGAGGGTCGGGGGCAGCCGTGGGGGGTAGGCATGGTTATTGGGGTTGTTACAGGCCATGGGAGATATGGTCTCAGGGAAGGGAGTGGGAGTGGTGAGGCGGGATAGGTGCTTAGTGCACATCCTGCGTACCCCTTCCCCAGCAGATGAAACTTGGTCAGAGGACCCCTAACCCAGTTTTGGTGCTGTTAAACGCGAGGTCAGTGGTGAATAAGGCAACAACAGTCCAGGAGGTAGTCCTGGACTATGCCGCCGATCTTGCGTGTATCTTGGAAACCTGGCTGGACAATGAATCGGGGCCTATCTTGGCTGATCTTGTTCCAGCAACAGCCATGGTTGGAGGGACGGGGGGGCGGTGTAGCAGTGATTTCTAAAGAGGGCTGGTCTGTGAGGAGGTATCCAGTGCGATCCATGGTGGGCATTGTAGGTCTTCATCTTGTGTTTGATTTGGCGGGGACAGTTTGGGAGTGCTGCTGATATACCGTGCACCTACAAGTACGGCGGCCTCCCTGCGAATTCTCACTGGGGCTGTGTCGGAGGTGGTGTTGCAGTCCTCAAAGATGATAGTCTTGGGGTACCTCGACATTCACACCGATGCAGTTCTCGGAGGAGCTGAACATGAGTTCATGGCTGCCATTGCAACAATGGGCCTGTCCCAGAGGGTCAACGGCCCAACACATCTTGGAGGACATACCTTGGACCTGATGTTTTGCACTGGCCTTGAGGCGGGTGTTCCATTATTGGGGGAGATATCAGCTGTGCCCCTGTCATGAATGGATCATTACCTCCTGCAGACCTCCCTTCTAGAGCATGTCTGCCCCCGGAAGGATGTGGAACCTATTAGGATGGTCTGACCCTGGAGGCTGTTGGACCCAGTGCAGTTTCTAGGTGCTCTGGGGGAGTTACCCTCTGACCTTGACGACCGTCTCATCGATGACCTTGTCAAGCTATGGAACGTCTTGATGACGGAGGCCATTTATCAAATGGCTCCCAGGCATCCGTTACCCAGGTGGCAGCTCTGCAGGCCTCCTTGGTTTTCCAAGGAGTTGCAGATGCTGAAGCAGGAGGGGCGACAGTTGGAGCGATGGTGGCATCGTTCTCATTCTGAAGCCAATAGATTGTGGCATAGAGCCAGTTTTCAAGCGTATTCCGTAGCTATGTGGGCAGAAAAGATGGAGTTCTTTGCTGCCCTCATAGCATCTGCTAAATCCTGTCTGACGGAGTGTTCCAGGTTGTTCAGGGCTGGTCAGTCTGGCCTCCCTCAACCCTGGGGTTGAGTCATCTTCTGCCCTTTGTGACCTTTTTGTGGATTATTTTGCAGAAAAAAATCACTCGTATTCACCAGGACCTTGATGCCACACTTAATACAGTGGGGAACGTAGAGGTGATAGAAGCCCTGGCTTGTCCAATTTTGTGGGATTACTTTCAGTCGGTAACACCCGCTGATGTGGTGGGTGTGCTTGGAGCAGTTCGAGCCATCTCTTGTGAATTAAATCCTTGCCCGTCCTGGCTGGTTAAGAGCTGCTGGGACACAATGGGGCCACTGCTGGCTGGGGTGGTCAACGTCTCCCTGCGGGAGGGCAGAGTGCCAGGCTGCCTCAAGGAGGTGGTGATGCGGCCTCTGCTCAAGAAACCATCGCTTGATGTTGATTCCCCTTCCAGCTATCAGCCTGTCACTAACCTTCCCTTTTTAGGGAAGGTTATTGAACGGGTAGTGGCCCAGCAATTCCAGGGATATCTTGACCGTGTTGGTTATCTTGATCCTTCTCAGTCTGGCTTTTGTCCGGATCATGGCACTGAGACAGCACTCCTGGCTTTGGTTGATGATCTCCGCCATGAAAAAGACTGCGGTCGATCGACCCTGTTGGTCCTGTTAGATCTGTTGGCAGCATTTGATACCGCGGACCGTTACCCCTGATACTCCAGTTACCGCTGACCATGTGGGGTTCTGCAGGGTTCTATCTAGTCCCCTCTCCTGTTCAACATGTATATGCAGCCGTTCGGCAAGGTGATCAGAGGGTTCAGGGTGAGGTGTCATCAGTATGTGAATGACGTCGAACTGTTTATCTCCTTTTTGACTGAACCAGGCCCGGCTGTCTTGGTGCTTACCCATATTCTGGCAGCTGTGGGGGATTGGATGAGGGCTAATTGACTTCAATTGAATCCTGACAAGATGGAGGTGATGTTAGTGGGTAAGTTGGTGGAGGTGACGGCCCCCTCGGTAGATGTGGTCTGTCCTCCACTGACTTCCCAAGTATGGAACCTAGGGGTGCTCCTTGATGCGCCGCTCCATCTGGATATCCGGGTGGAGGCTGTGGCAAGGAGTGCCTTCCTCCAGTTACATCTGGTGTGGCAACATCGGCTTCTGGTGTTGGTTCCTGACCTGGCCACGCTCATCAATGCCTTTATTACCTCTCATTTAGACTACTGTAATGCACTCTACATGGGGCTACCCTTGGTGATGGCTCGGAAGCTGCAGCTGGTGCAGAATGCGGCGGCCCAGCTCTTGGTGGGGCTGGCCGCTGGGAGCACATCACACCAGTGCTCTGATCTCTGCACTGGCTGCCAATAAGTTTCTGGACTCGATTCAAAGTGTTGTTTTTTACCTATAAAGCTGTACATGGCCTGGGTCCTGCCTACTTGCGAGATCGCCTAACTCCCCGGGTTCTGGACCGGCCCCTGCAGTCGTCCAGGGTTGCCATGTTGGAGGTCCCCTGGAAGGCCATACAGGATAGGGCATTCTTGGTGGCTGCGCCGCGCCTTTTGAATTCCCTCCCGGGGGGGCCTGTCTAGCCCTGGACCTCCCAGCCTTTCGCTGGAACTGTAAGACCTGGTTGTTCCATTGGGCATATGGTGAGGAGAAGGGTAAGGGTTGGGGGGGGAGATTAGTTGGGGTGGAGTTTCTTTTTCTTCTTATTGTTATTACTATTATTATTGAAGGATGATGCTCTGCTCTGTTTTATTCAGTTTTATAAGATTTTATATATTGTATGGAACTGGTTAGCCGCCCCTGGCTGCCTGTGACAGGAGGGGCAGGGTATACATTTTTAAAAATAAATAAATAAATAAATAAATAAGCCTAATTAAATAATATAAGAGCACTAGAGCTGAAACAAGTACTTAATTTAGTACCTGTGGGTAATACCCACCATTCTGAATACTTCATTGAGTACTTGAATGGCTAACTGAGTATCGATTGGGTACTCGGATACCCCCAAAATTGTTAATTTCTCAAACCAATTTTTTAATTTCCTGATTACTGATTGGTTTATAAAGATGGAAAACCAAAAAATCAGAACTGGAAAAAGGGAATTAGGACCGGAAGTTGACTTTCTGGAACAGAAAAATAAAAATAAATTGTTGACAGAAGTTGAAGTTCTGGGACTGGAAGTTGACATTCTAGGACATCGGGTACCCGAGTGGGTTGCAATCAGCTGCCAATTGGTACCTTATGTTGTCAGGTACTTTCAGGTATTGGAAATTATTTGGGTGTATCCATTTTTGTGGGTACTTGTTTCAGCTCTAGTAAGCACAGTACTTGAAACATAAAAGATTATGTGTGTTCTTTGCACCATAAACCGTCTCTGTGGTTGAGGAGACGTTCTAGCCTCACTCTGCTCTATGGAATATACTTCCAGGCTGACTACAATTCCTAGAATGCTCCACAAAATCAGTGTTCTGCTGGGTGACAAGAAGAGGCTGCATTGCACTATAAAACTGGTATGCCCAAACGGCAAAATGCAGCTGCAACTTCTGACACCCATACTACACCATGGGAAACACCTAAGCCAACTAAATTTCCATGCAGAGCTTTAAAATAATGGGGGGAGGGGGCAGAAGGAATTTAAATTTAAGACAAAGTAAAATGTGAGGCTTGGATTTTTCTGGGGGATTTTATTTTTTTGGCTATTTTCTGATTAAAAAAAACAAAGAAAGAAAACCCAGGCTTACAAAAGCAACAACAAATTTTGAAATTGAAAGTACAATTCAATCAGAAAAAATAAGGGAAATAAAAGTTTAAGGATGAAAGAGGAAGCTTGCTCAGCCTATTTCCAGAGATCATGCCACCAGGCCATATGGAAGTTCCATCTCCATGAAGAAACACAAGTACCTGCTTCAAAATCAACACAGAAAAAAGGAGGGAGAAAGTACTAACATAATGAATTTTATTGGTTCCTGTCAGCCAATCAGAAATGTTCCCTTAAGACTGAATGTGGTCCTCCTCCAATCTCCAATGGTCCTCTGATTGTTCGCCCCTCCATTCAGAAGTCCCTTGCCTTGACAACTTAAGGTTGGAAATTGGAATTTAAATTTTAAGTTCTGCTATTATGTTGGATGGAATAAAAGATGGTATGCACATGCTACACACACACGTGGCTCTGGTAAGCAAATCAGGAAAAAATCTCGATGAAGGAAGTGTCGAGAACTGAAGGTTTTCTTGGTTCTTAAGCCCAGAACCATGATTCTTGATGGGAATCAAGAGAAAATTGAGATCGAGCTTCAGGCCTACACTGGATCGCTGCTAAATATGGAGGAGGACAAAGAAATATTTCCAGGGGGCTTATTTATGGGATTACATAATCAGAAGAAATCACCCTTACTTTTGTTCTCGTACACAGCAGGGAAAGTAGTAAAACTAAAGTATACTTATTATTTCTGTTAAGCATATTCCTACCCTGAGTTCAAGGTGTTTCCCCTGTTTCTGCCAATGGGGAAAATTCAGTGAACATGAGTCCCTGACAATGGGTATTGCAGGGATAAGGGCTGTTAACACATAATTGTGCTCATTTGAACAGATTTGGGGGCAGGGATACAGCCCCATGGCTGTTCCGCCTGATGAACAATTTCTTAAGATAAGTTTGTGCGATCAAGCCATGTGTGTAGCTGAAAGACTAATGTATCCATATTTCTGGTTTATAGTTCCCTAACTTCTCATATGGTTACATCTAAGTCAAGGAAGCCATTGTTACCATACTTTACTATGTTAATTACTCTCTTTCAGCCTCAGTTTCCCATGGGAAAACATGGAAATAGCAATGACTTTCCTCACAGGGTTGTGTTGAGGGTAAAATAGATAAGGACTGTAAAACATTTTGAACACTTAAAATTGTGTACAATTAATAGAGGCCAGCTGTGTTCTGTCTTACTGAAACTTCTAACAAAATAAGTATGGAATTATACATTTAAAAAAATAAAGATTAACTAATAGCTCTAAGGAGATTTTGAAAAGTGGAGTTTTATCATATATTGAGCAGAAATATACGGTCATACTTTTATTGTTAGGTATTTGTATAACACCTGCAATGAAACTGGCACTGAACAATCATTAATTGCTAAAGAAAAGTCCCTGTCCTGAGAGGCTTACAACCTAGGAGAGTAGAGACAAGAAAGAGGAGAACTTAGGGAGAGACAGGGACTACGTTCATGAACTACATTCATGAAGTTGAAAAGTTCCAGGTTCGCATGTTTAGCTTAGTTAAAGGTAGGGCTGAAACAAGAACTTTAAAAGTTCTCCTGTGAATCTCATGAGATTCTCGTATACCTGGCAAGATCTCGTGAGCTCACAGTATGGTTGGAGAGAATCTCGTGAGATTCTCAAAGCTGCTCTGCACATGTACAAAATGGTCACCGCAGCTATTCTGTGCATGCTTCCCTCCAGAGGCCATTTTGCGCATGTGCAGAGTATTTCCTGAGGGTTCTTGAGAATCTCACAAGATTCTCACAACACTAAAAATGGTCTGTGTATGTGTAACATGGCAACCAGAGGCTGCACATGTGCAGAATGGCTGTGGCAGTCATTCGGTCCATGCACAGTGCCAGTCTTTGGCTGCACGAGTTTCATGCGAGAACGAGTCGAGAATCAGCTGATTCCTAACCCATTCTCATTCTCTAAAATCTTGGCGAGAACCCGGTTCTCATAGAGATTTGCGAGAAAAATGAGGACGAGCTAATGGGAGATGGGGATCCTAAATGAAAGGACAATAGAGGTGACCATGTTTCCTAAGGGAAAGCAGTTTGGAAAAGCCTGATGGAAGAGGGACTTGAGGCTTTCAGGAGGGATTAGAAGTTGGGAAGGGAGCAGAGCAAATGTGTTCAGGGAGAGAGTGTCAGGAAAAGTGGATGGCATGGAAGAGGGAGCAAAGATGATTCAGGGAGCAGGAGACTCACCAGCTGAGGATTGTCGTGTTCCCTAATGTCCATCTCCAGCCTGCCTAACATGAAGACTCACCTTGACAGGGTCAATACTACAATATTTTAACCGCATGCTGCCAAGAAATCATTTATAAACTAAAAGGTTTTTATATTTTTTTAGCTATGTAGCAGGGGGTCTTCCCAGGGCCACATGGGGGGTGCTAGGCCCTCTCTGGGGAATTAGTTCACCCGGCTGCCATGTCTATTCAGCTCTTTGTCCTTGACTGAATCCCCCTTTAAGGAAGGGGTACCCTCCTGTAGGACCCAACACTCCCCAGTACAGAGGGTACCAGTCAACAGTCTTTATTAGACATAGTGTCCACAATCCCTGGGGCTGCCGGCTCGTCCACCTTCACCTTGCAGGCCCAAGTCAGTCTCTCTCAGGCACAGGAGCACCACAACATAGGAACCAGGCCTTTAGACCCTTGGCTCTGGCCAAGCCTTCCCCAGGCAGGAGGCTCCCTCATTGGCACAGCCTTCCCTACTTGCCTGGGTCACTTTGGTGCTTCTGGTTCTCCAGCCTTCAGCACCCTGGAGAGCATAGAGTGGGAAGGATCCCCTTCCAGCTTCTTTAGAGAGATGTGATCCCTTCAGCTCCCAGACAGAGACTACCTTCCTCTCTGCCTTGCCTCCCTTATATCTCAGTAGAGTGGGTGTGACCAGGTTTCCTCTTCTCAGCCTTAAACGGCCAGTGTTCTGCCCTCTCTGTCTCTGGAGTTATCAGCCTGTTTTCTGCATAGTCTGATCTTTCTCTAGGGGCTGACACTGCCATGCCCCTGGGCATGCTCATCCCTTCGACTGACCCATGCATCCCCCTTCTTAATGGGACAGAAGCCACACAGAACTGCTCTCTGCTACACCCCTCCCCCTTGGGGAAGACAGGCTTCTCCTGGAGAAGACTTGCTCAGTACTTGTCTAGCCGGGTGTAGCTACTCCGTATGTTACACAGTCATCAATCACTTATTGACCTGGGGTCTAACACCCTGAACTAGGGCTTTAACACCCACTCTGGCCTCCCCTCACCCCTCACAGCCACCCGTACCACCGGGTTTTATCAGTTGGGTAGCTACCTCCATCCAACTACCATTAGGGAATTACCTAATTGGGGAGTATTCCTCCACCCAACTTACACACTAAGGGATTCACACATTTCCCACATTATTTCCACCAGTCCCCCTATAAGGGACTTAGCCATCCACATAATTTCATAAGGTTCCACGAAACCTTTTTGGGGGTGGGAGGCTGGTCCACCCGTTCCTTCCGAACCTTCCAGCTCTGGGACCCTTAAGCTAGAATATTCTGGCCATGTACTACCTTAGTACATTTCAATCCCTCCCAAGGCTCTTGTTGGATTTTGGTGGTTGGCTCCATTGCCTACACCCTTCTGGACTTACATGTTTTTTTGGCAAATGGCCATATCATTTGCTCCTTGCCATCCCTTGGCACATTGGGGTACCGGCTCAGTTGCCCCCCTGCAGCCACTTACACCACTAGTCATATTTTAAGCCCTTCAGGCTTCTTGTTCCCATAGCAGCCCACCCCATGCCTTCTGTCTATCGCAACCTGGAACCCTTTGCAGCAGGACTACTCCTGCAAGCTAACAAATGCATTCCTGAAAGCATAGTTTTTCTAGCTTATTTTCCCAGAGCTTCAGATTACTCCTTATCAAAGGAGCAATCTCTCTAGCTATGACCTCACATAGCACAGAGATCACACTTTGCTTTCTCAGTGCCTAACCAACTTTGTCCCTTGGATTTTCTCCGTTTGGTCTTCACTCATCTGTATCAAGAGTCCCCAAGGGCTGATCAGGTCTTGGTCCATTCTGAGTAACATTTTCCTCACCAGGCCTCAGCTCTCTCTCTTCTTGCTGAGCTCCTTATTCTTGGGGCCTCCTTCCTCCACATAGGCAACTAGCCTTTCCTTAGCATCTCTGTTTTTCTCCCAGGCTTTGTTCCTCTGATAAGTGCAGTCTGATTCTCTCCACCTCATCGGTTATATCTACATATGCTGCTCCAGGACCTAGCTCCCGTGTGACTACCTGAGGATCTGTCTTATTGGGGCATTCCTTCTCCCCAAAGGCAGCTATCAGCTCACTATAATCCTCCTCAGAAGAGGATTCCTCCTTCCCATCTTCAGACTGGGAATCCTCTTGCTCTTACAGTTTTCCTTTTAATTTCTCTACCTCCTCTCTGAGGATTTGGTTCTCTTCTTCCAGGGAGAGTCTCTGATCCAGAACCCTATCTATTGTTGCACCTTAGACCTGGATCAACATCCCTGTTTCTTGCCTTTCTGGCCTCAGGGCTGCTCTGCCTGCCTTCAAGGTTTCTCCATCTAGGGCCTCATTCCTTTGCACTATTTCCTTCATATTGCTGTACACTTTATCCAGCATGTATCTTGCAAGGCCAGTTTGAGTCCCTTGCTCCCTTCTTCCTCTCTGTCTTTTCAGTGCAGTTTTCTTCAGGCATTCAGCCTTTCTCTGGGTCTTACTGGGTCAAGTTCCCTTCACATGGCTCAGTTCCTGACAGACCTAACACTGTGGTTCCCTCTAAAGGCTATCCCTTTGAACCCTCTGAGGGTTTGGCTGATAGGGGCATATCTTTTCTATATGTCCCTGGACCCCATAGTTCCAGCAATAAATTGGGTCCTTCATTTCCCTGGGTTCAGTTCAGAGCTTCCACTCAACCCTCTGGGGTAACCCATAGGGATTCCCACACAAGGGACAATCTCTCTTTCGATGGCCCTGCAAGTCACAAAGCCAGCATCATTTCCCTCTAGCTTGGTTGACTCCTCTCTGACTCTGACATCCCAGATTCCAGGTAACTTTCTGCCCTTGCCTCCCAGCAGGCCCTCCAGTAATGTCCAAGCTGGTTGCAACTATGACAGGCCCGCACAGTACCTCACCCCTCCCCAGTACCAGCTTGGCACAATTGTTGGTCACTGGTCTTGTTGCCTCAGCTCTGGCTCAAAAAAGTTCCAAAGGCTGACCGTTTGTCTCCTTGAGGGAACAATCCTCCAGCCACCATCTGGTTCCACTCCGGGATCCACATCCTGGTGAGGGTGGGGAAACCTCCTGGCTCCTAGGCAAGCTCAAGACCCATCCTGGCTGAGCTACTACCAGCTCCTGTAGCAATCCTCACCAAGGCTCCACAGAAATCACCAATCTGGTCCTGGTGCACAGTTCCACCGCTATCTCTCCATCTGGATTCAAGCCTTCAACTCTCTGGTTTCTCTGGCAGCTCAGAACAAGCAAAGTCCAAGTCCAACAAAAAGGTGCCTTGCCTCAAAATGGCTGTCCAAAGTTTGGTGCAATTCCAAAGTGAACCATGGGTGATGCTATGCCCACATTCTCCACCACATGCTTTAGCAGTGGGTCTTCCCAGGGCCACATGGGGGTACTGGGGTCTCTCTGGGGAATTAGCTCACCCCGCTGCCACACCTATTTAGTAGGGGCGGGAAAACCGGTAAATCCGCTATCCAGGTACCGGATTCCGGGTACCGGATTTTTTTACTTGCAGCCATTTAAAAATGGCTGCAATGTAAAACTTAAAGCCCCACCAAAAAAGTTAAAAAAAAAAACACCTCCCCGAGTCCAGGCTGCGTGGGTGGAAGTGGGGACACCTCCCACCCACCCTGCCCAGCCTGGATTTTTGTTTAAAAAAAGACTCAGAGGCGAGCCCACCCCCCAGCACCAGCGGCCACGGCGTCCCCACAGCCGCCGGTAAGTATGACCCGATCCGTGGGGGGGGTGTTTAACACCCTCCCACCCCCCAGGGATCACCCCTACTAAAGTTCATAGCTTGCTTACCTTGCGGAGCTCCGGTGGTGGCGGCGGGCGGTCCGGCCGCCTCAGCGCCGGCTGTGGCTGCCGGCGTCAGAGACGCTCTAGGCCTTCCGGGTAAACCCGGAAGTTCCCTGGAAGGCCTAGAGCGTCTCTGACGCCGGCAGCCACAGCCGGCGCTGAGGCCG
>QEPC01014676.1:1881256-1902442 GCA_003113815.1 Sphenodon punctatus | reverse complement strand
GCAGCCTGGGAGGGGGAGGGGGAAGGAATTCATTGATTTCAATGGGGACACAGCGCCCCATTGAAATCAATGAAATAAAACCGGTACCGGCATACCGGATTTAATCCGGGAATCCGGTTTTTAGAGAACCGGTAACCGGTAAATCCGGTAGCCGGTAATGGGCCCGGGGTCCCACCTCTACTATTTAGCCCTTTGTCCTTGGCTGAATCCCCATCTAAGGAAGGGAGAACCCTCCTGTAGGACCCAACACTCCCCAGTCCAGAGGGTACCAGTCAACAGTCTTTATTAGACATAGGGTGTTTCTACACACACATTTCTCCTGGATGTTTGCTGTTACATTCTGAATTTTCTATGTGTCTAAATCACTCACCCAGATCTTAAACAGCCAGATCTTTGAACTTCTGTGTAGAACTTCTCCAAAATGTGTGTGTGTAAAACGTTCTCCTGGTAAACGGCTTTACTCCAGGCAGCTGTGGTCACTTGGTTTCCATGGCAGCCTGTCACATCAACAGTTGCAGTTATTTTATGCTCCCTCAGGGCAGTGTTTGTGTGAAGAATGCATCCGTAACTTACTTGTGGACTTGTAAACCCAGAAGATTGAAAAATCCCGAACGTTAACATGTGTGTAAAAATGCCCATAGTGTCGACAATCTCTGGGGCTGCCAGCTTGTCAGCCTTCACCCTGCAGGTCCAGGTCAGTCTCTCTCAGGCACAGAAGCACCACAATATCAACCCCCAAAGTCCATAGGAACCTCTGTCCAAGCTTTCCTCAGGCAGGAGGCTCCCTCCTGGGAACAGCCTTCCCTACTTGCCTGGGTACACTCTGGTCCTCCAGCCTTCAGCACCAGAGCATTGAGTGGGAAGGATCCCCTTCCAGGAGAAGTGGGCCCTTCAGCTCCCAGGCAGAGACTGCCTTTCTCTCTGCCTTGCCGCCCTTTATATCCCAACAGAGTGAGTATTGCCAGGCTTCCTTTTCTCAACCTTAGAGGGCCAGTCTCCTGCCTCGGCTGTCTCTGGAATTATCAGCCTGTTTTCTCCTCAGGCTGCTCTTTCTCTAGTGGCTGGATCTGTCATGCCCCCTGGGCATGTTCAGCCCTCCAGCTGACCCACACAGCCTCCTTCTTAAAGGGACAGCAGCCGCACAGGACTGCTCCCTGCTACAGTATACTCTATATTATGCTAAATATTTATAAATATACTAAACTAAAAGGTCTTTATAGTTTTTAGCTCGATGGGCGTATTCTATAGTACGCTTTTAATTTGAATTTTTGCAGTGTATAGACTCTATACTAAATATTTCTAAATATACTAAACTAAAATGTCCTTATATTTTTAGCTGGGTGGGTATACTTGTATAGTATAGTATAGTATAGTATAGTATAGTATACCCACCCAGATAAAAATATAAAGACCTTTTAGTTTAGTATATTTAGAAATATTTAGTATAGAGTCTATACACTGCAAAATATCAAGTTAACATGGTTCAGTATTCAGATCAAGAAGCAATATATCCCTATAGACCTGGAAATGGGGAAAACAAATTAATTTGAATTTTCCAAAAGTTCAATTTATGCAACTTCTACTTAAAAGGTTTCCACTGTACACATCACTCAACGGTTTCAAGTGCAGAGGGAAAATCCTCCATCCTTTTGAGGCCCAATCTTACTGGAGATCCATTAGATAGTAACATAAGACAACTGTAATTTAAACATAATTAAAATCTGTAGATTTGGGGGTTATAGTATATATCAAAAAATGAAGGTTACCATTTCAATCACAATCTGTGATCTTTTATTACCATAGCAGGCTGCTTTGAAAGAAAAAAAACACAACCCAATAAAGTACCATTTCCAGGCACCAAAAGCACACCCTCCCAACTTTCACACAAACTTTCCCACCAAAGACTGAGCAGGACATGGGAGAAAAAAATTAACCACCTCACTGTACATACGTGCACAAACATGCTGCTTCAGGAGCACAGCTTGGAGAGACTGGACTCTGAGTCCCACATTCTGTGAATTATGAAGAGAGGTAGTGGTGGGCAAGGTTACAATTTCTTTGTCTCATCGGGCAAAGAAAGTGTGTGGAGCCCCACAGGAACATGAGATTAGTTCTAGCCCCTAATGTGGCAGCACAGGAAGACACCAGGGATGAGTTAATGTCCTGAGGGGAGAAGAGTATGACTGTGCTAAGATTGCTTAGGAAGCAGAAGTGAGAAATCTGGAAAATTAAAATTGCTCCTTGCAGTTTGTAGCATTGTCAGGATCAGCATCTGAGAAGTCCTCAGTGTTAACACAAGTATGATGGACCTTTACCAATCAAAGCCATTGGGAAGATGTTGTAGAATTCCTCTATTCTAAAAACAAGAAGTTTTTGATAGATGCTTCCCTATGGCATTTCCCTAACCAGAGATGCCTAACATACCGATGCCGCTTCAGTGTAACTTCCAAAATTCATGTTTTCATAAAGGAATATTACGAAGCAAACTTAAACCAAAACTATTACTTGCTTTCAGTATGAAAAAAACATGGTTTGATAAAGAGATCAAGATGATACTTGATGTAAAAACTGCACAGAGGCCATGCACATATCTTCACTAACATAGTTTCTCTGAATTTTCTTCTTTGAGTGAGGCTCTCTGTGAATATCTAAATCAGGATCTCAATAAGACTCCAGAACAGATATCTCTGGGGTATTGCTGCTTTGGAAACTGATCTACTTTTTAAAATCAGGTCTTTAGTTTATACTTGAAGACAGGATGGAATTGCTGAACAAGTAACACAATCTAATTAACCAGTATAAGGAAAAACCAAGAAAGGATAAGAAGGAACCTTCCCCACTATGAATATTGGGGATGGGGTGTGTTTGATTTGTCAGTGCCATCTCTGGAGAAAATGAGGCACTTTAGCTTGCAGTCAGGAGGGAGCAATAGGATTTGCAGGGCTGCAACGTTTTATGTGAAAGCACCCTGCTTGCACCGATAGCTGCCAAGGGTGAGATATTTGGGGGTGGCGCTTTCCTGGGGACACAGAATACTCTGAAGTAAACTGCATTTGGACTGCTGCAGCGAGAGAGGATAGAGCTTTTCCCCCTAGATCTTGCCTTGTTGGTTTCACAGTTGAAACTGACCAGACATTCCTGTGGCTGTTACAGCTGAGGAGCTGTCAGGCAGGACAGTTGGGACAGTGACATAGCAGCTTTGGTAATCCAGGATCAATCAGGCTGGTTAAAAGAGACTCTTGGTGTGGTGCTGGTGTGTGTGTCCCCTCAAGGTATTTTCTGACTGGCCCTCCTCATGGGGCTGGGGTTGTTGAATTTAAGCAGTTTGTTGGGGCATTTGTGGCTGGGCTGGGAGTATGGGGAGACCTAAGCCACTTAAGAAGGCAGCCCATTGCTTGGTCCATTGGGGTAGGGGAGTGGTAACTTACTTGGGGGGAAGACAGGCCAGGCCCAGGCCTGGGCAGACTGTTGGGCCTGGCAGTGGAGGGAGAGGTTCCCTTCAGAGTTCCTCCCATATCAGGGTGGCTCCTGAGTCTGGCAGGACTGCTAATGTGGGTCGTGGCAGCATATCTGCGAGGGCTAATTCTCAAGGCGAGGATGTATTGCAGACTTTGCAGGCCAGGGTGAATAGCAGGGAAGCTATTTTCCAGCATTAATTAGCTGGTGGTGCCCCTGCCCTGCCCCCCTCATCTCTCTGCTCTTCAGCCAGAACCTGCTACATCTGGATCAAGCCCTTTGCTTGATCCCCCAAGGGGGATTGCAGGGTGAGAGCAGACAGCGCCTTCCTGTGTCTTGTAATTACAGGGGGAGGATCAACAGTGGAGTTGTCAGGAGATGAAGACCCTGTACAATCTCTAATGTGTCATATGGACAGCATGGAGCAGCAGATGGGGAGGCTAAAAACACCATTTCCAGTGCACAGCCTCCAGCTCCTCAGCACTTTTCGGTGGCAAACTCTGGTGAAGATGAGGCTGTCTCTGTGGGTAGCTCAGCTGGATGGGGTTGGAGTTACCCCTGTTGTTGCTCTCAACTCTGCAACTGGTGCTGATGGAATTTATTTATTTATTTATTTATTTATTAAAATTATACCCTGCCCCTACTGCCACAGGCAGCCCGGGGCAGCTAACAAAATTGATCAATAAAAATACAATAAAATATATAAAAGCATTAAATAATATATAACAATAAAATGGGGATATCAAACCCACAACACTCTCACCCTTCTCCCTCACCAAATGCCTGACAGAACAGCCAGGACTTACAATTCCTGCGGAAACCCGGGAGCTCTGGGGTCAGATGGGCCCACACCGGGAGGGAGTTCCAGAGGTGCGACACGGCCACTAAGAATGCCCTGTCCTGCCTGACCCCCGGGAAATGCAGAGGACCTCCAACAGGGCACCGCCAGATGGCTGTAGGGGCCGATACAGAACTCGGTGAGTGAAGCGATCTCGCAAATAGGTGGGCCCAAACCATGTAAGGCTTTATAGGTCAAAACCAACACTTTGAATCGGACCCAGAAGATTATTGGCAGCCAGTGCTGAGATCTGAGCACTGGTGTAATGTGCTTTGGCAGCCCAGCCCCACCAGGATCTGGGAGGTCACATTCTGCACCAGCTGCAGCTTCCGATCCATCATCAGAGGTAGCCCCATGTAGAGCGCGTTAGAGTAGTCTAACCAAGAGATGAAAAAAGAATTGATGATCGTGGCCAGATCCGGAACTGAAACCAGTGGCCGAAGCGGCCACACCAGAGGTAACTGGCAGAAGGCAGAAGGTGGAGCTGCGTATCGAGGAGCACCCCCAGGTTCTGCACCTGGGAAGTCAGTGGAGGGCACACCCCCTTAACTGAGGGGGTCGCCAACTCCATCGACTTACCCACTAACATCAGCCAGATTGTGGGGGATCCAGATAACTAGTGCGGTTGAAATGCCCTTGGAGCTGCTGAGCCACTACCCATTCAATAACCTTCCCTAAAAGGGGAAGGTTAGAGACGGCCACATTGTCTCCCGGCAGGTCTTAATTAGCCAGGATGGGCACAGATCTAGTTTACAAGAGGTGGATCAAACAGCCCCCAGTACATCCACCATACCAGCAGGTGTCACCGACTGAAAGTGATCCCACAAAATTGGACAAGTCGGGGCTTCTACCACCTCTACCTCCTCCACTGTATTAAGTACGGCATCGAAGTCTTGGTGAATTCGAGTGATTTTTCCCCCAAAATAATCCACAAAAAGGTCACAGTGGGCAGATGATGACTCAACTCCAGGGTTGAGGGAGGCTGGACTGACCA
The DNA here is from genome assembly GCA_003113815.1 of Sphenodon punctatus. Taxonomy (NCBI): domain Eukaryota; kingdom Metazoa; phylum Chordata; class Lepidosauria; order Sphenodontia; family Sphenodontidae; genus Sphenodon; species Sphenodon punctatus. The sequence goes on along the minus strand of QEPC01014676.1, from coordinate 1,897,154 downwards.
GCCCCCGCATAACCCAGAACAGCTCCACCTGATGGTATTTTCAGCTAGGTGATGTGTCTGCTCTGGGTGCCCAGCATCAGTTGCAGTTGGGCCAGGTGGCCTCAGTGACATTAACTGTATCTGGTGAGCATGGAGATGTAGCATCAGGGGAAGTGTTACATGGTCAGCAAGGCCAGCAAATGTTGGTAACAGGTCAGGTGACTATGGAAGCTCCAGCCATACCTAGTTCTGAGGGGTCAGAACATGAATTGCAGAGTCAGCTGAAATGGCATCAACAAGTGGCATTTCCTACTATGGGGGTCTTTCTCAGGTAGGCAACCATTGTTTTAGTAGATTTATATGGGTGGACAATTTCTGGTGGCTCAGGGTTCTGCTAGCGGTTCAACTATGGTGGCCGGTACTATTGTTGATTGGGTGGTAGGTGGTTTTGGGAACAATTCTGTTCCCTTAAGTGTGATGGTAGCAACTTTGCCTGTGGCTAACGCTGCACAAGGGAAGGCCAGCAAGTCTTTACCATTGCAGGGTGGTTATGTAGAAGTATCTGCACCGATAGGCGTTCACCCCTTGCAGTTCACCAGAGAAAAGATATGAAGAGGTGAAATATATTGACATATTAACCCTGCTGTACAGTGATCCTATCCCGGACTCCAATGTAAGAGTGAACTCTCATGAGTTTGAGAGGATTAAAAAGAAGAAGGCAGGCCAGAATTGGGTGAACTCGGAATTTTGATTTTTAATTTATACAGGTGTAGTGTTTCAGGCTTTTGAAGAATGGACAGTGGAAATATTTTGACATAGTGCGGCAAGCTTATTTGTCCTGGGTGGGTTTTGGTTGGCTTTATTATGCTTTATTATGATGAGGCAGAAGGCCAGTGAGAGGCGGTCACTCCAGGTTTGAAATGGGAAGTGCATGCCCATGATTTATGGCTGGAGTGCATGCAGGAGAAGGAGGCAGCAAGGTTGGATAGCAGTCATGTTGTTGAGAAGGAGAATTGCCCTCCAGGTGAGGGCAGTAAGGCGGACTCACCTAAAAAAGGTCCACAGTCATTGGCATGCTGGAACTTTAATGATGGTGCACGTTGTTTTCGTGCCAACTGCAAGTTTAGGCACACCCGCCTGCAATGTAGTGGGAAGCACCCATTTTCAACTTGTATAGGAGAAAGGAGAACGCCCAGAGCGGATATAAGCAGTTTGACTCAGGTCAGCAGAAAGCCTCTGGGGGTGGAAGCAAATGCCGTTGCAAGCTCTTAAAAGACTCCAGGTAAATGGGAGGAGTTTGAGAGGATGCTATGTGATTATCTTGATAGAAGAGTAGCACGATATATAGTTTAAGGTTTTAGAATTCCTTTTGAAGGCAGTCATATACACATGATGTCTCCCAATTTGAAATCTGTTTTTTGGTTTAGAGGGTGTGGTGGAAAGAAAGATCCATAAAGAAGTTGATGAGGGGAGGGTTGCTGGCCCCTTTGATTCCCTTCCAAAGGTGAACCTGCGAGTGTCACCATTAGGGGTAGTCCCAAAGAAGACACCAGGTGAATATCATTTGATTAACCATTTATCCTATTCAAGGGGAGCATCAGTCAATGATGCTATCCCTGCTGAGCTTTGTTCAGTTCAGTATGCATCCAGAAATGGTTAGATCTTGTGGAAGGGGTGCCCTTATTGTGAAGAGCAATATAAAATCCGTGTTTCTCCTATTGCCTGTTTTCCCTGGTGAGTTTGATCTGTTGGGTTTTGTTTTTCAGGGTAAGTTTTATTTCAACAAGGCAATGCCAATGGGATGTTCCATCTCATGTGCTGCCTTTGAGAAATTCAGTACTTCCCTTGAATAGATAGGATGCAGGTTGGTAGCAGTCATATCATCCATTATCTTGATGATTATTTGTTCTCAGGAAGGGCAGAGTCGAATGACTGCGCCAATACATTGGGGGATTTTTGTTGGATCGCTGAAAGGTAAGGTGTTCCCTTAGCTGAGGAAAAGATGGAGGAACTAGTCTATGTTCTTACTTACCTGGGGATAGACCTTGATTCAGCTAGTGAATTGTCTATGCTTCCTGGGGATAAATTGAATTTGTTGCTTCAAAAAGTGTCTAGATGTAAGTTAACTAGGATGTTTTCCATGAGGGAATTCCAGTCCTTTTTTGGGGAGCTTAAACTTGCTTGTAAGGTGATAGTGCTTGGTCGAGCATTCTTGTCAAGGCTTTATGCTAAAAACAGTGGGGATTAGAGCACCGCACCAATCTGAAACTGAGAAAGAGCACCAGCTATATCATTGCTGATGCCTGGAACACGCCTAGCTGAAAACAAAATGTTATTCTTCAAGCATGCCAGGACAAAAACTCACAGCAATCTCATGACTCTTCCCATTTAGATGAAAGGGAGGTAACCACATGGACAACAGCCATGTTATCACACCCAAAAAGCATGTGCTTGCCTCTAAAAGCATTGGTCCAAATATCTACCATAGTCACAATAGGAAACAACTCTAAAAAAAGTCATGTCCCTCATCACATTAGACTCCAGCCAGAAATTGGACCATCTCTCAGCACACCAGTGGCCCCCAAAATACATTCCTAAACCTATGCCCCCCAACTGCATCTGAATATTCTTGAAGCTTGTCTTCCAAGTGCAACAGTATCCTGCCACATACTAATACCATTATACTTCTTCAGGAAAGTCTGCCATACTCTCAAGTCCTCCCTCATCTTACAAGTTACACTAATGAAACAAATATTTTGGGTGAATGACAAATTGAGCCAAATCAATGTATCTCTTTCAACAAAGTGGGAACAAATAGGCAAATTATCTTCACAAATATGAAAAGTCACATTTGTTTGAATCCTACAAGAATCCTAAGTGAGGAAATAATGGATATCATTGATATCATAAAGCTCCACCTTCTTGAGCCTCCAAAATATTGAGGGTTCATCTACTTGTCTAGCTGGGATGTACAAATGCTGTTGGGGAGGTGAATATTTATATATTTATATTTATTTAATAAGAGGAGCCCAACACCACCCCCTAGGCCAGCTCTGCTACAGCGGCAAGGGATGCCACCGGGCAGGAAGGGGCCCGGTACACCAGCAGCACCCCTAGCTTGCCCCCAGCCAAATCAAACACCACATGAAGGACCTCAATATCCATAATCTCCCGAACTGGATACCTCCTAACCTGTCTCTTATACACATCTAGATGTGTATAAGAGACAGGTATAGTATAGTATACCCACCCAGATAAAAATATAAAGACCTTTTAGTTTAGTATATTTAGAAATATTTAGTATAGAGTCTATACACTGCAAAATATCAAGTTAACATGGTTCAGTATTCAGATCAAGAAGCAATATATCCCTATAGACCTGGAAATGGGGAAAACAAATTAATTTGAATTTTCCAAAAGTTCAATTTATGCAACTTCTACTTAAAAGGTTTCCACTGTACACATCACTCAACGGTTTCAAGTGCAGAGGGAAAATCCTCCATCCTTTTGAGGCCCAATCTTACTGGAGATCCATTAGATAGTAACATAAGACAACTGTAATTTAAACATAATTAAAATCTGTAGATTTGGGGGTTATAGTATATATCAAAAAATGAAGGTTACCATTTCAATCACAATCTGTGATCTTTTATTACCATAGCAGGCTGCTTTGAAAGAAAAAAAACACAACCCAATAAAGTACCATTTCCAGGCACCAAAAGCACACCCTCCCAACTTTCCCACAAACTTTCCCACCAAAGACTGAGCAGGACATGGGAGAAAAAAATTAACCACCTCACTGTACATACGTGCACAAACATGCNTACCCCCCACCACCACCCTAGCCCTGTACAAAAAAGCCCACAAAAACAATAATAACCCCCTGCCACCCCCTGCGGCCTTGAAGTGCCCCAAAGTGCCGCGCCCAGCTGCTTCCGGGTGGGAGGAGGGGACAGGTCAGCCCTCTTGGCTGGCCTCTACGTTCCCCCCCATACCCCCCCAGATGGTCACAGTCTGTTTTTTCCTCTCCTTGTAGATTTTCCCTTCTTCGGTGCCCACGAGGAGTAGATAATCTATCTTCTTATGGAAGCTTACCCCAGCAGAACACAAGCCAGCAGGCAGCCCCTGGACCCGAAATGACAAATGGGCCCCCAGCCCCGGGGCTCTCAAGGGCACATGCCGCCGGCACTGCTACAAGGAATGCATCTGCTCCCAACACCCCCCGGGTCCACTGATGGACGTGTCAGGTTCTGATGCTTCACAGGCGAATAGAACGACACTTCCAATCCCTCTTCATGCTCCCACGCTATTTTGCCACGTAGTCGGCTTGGGTCCCACGGGCTCTCAAGGGCTGCACAAGGGAAGCACCCTTAGTTGTCACCCTTCGGAAGGCACCCAAGGGTTGGCACCCAAAGGGTCCTGCCCTCGCAATTATACCTGCAGCGGGGGGGGGATGGGAAGCAATCAGGATGAGTGGCAGCAAACCCCCTCCAATCCAAGCCTCTGGAGGGAACCCTCAGGCAGGTGAAACACAGCCCTTGCAAACCCCAGTCCACGCAATTATACCTGCACTTGAATGGTGCCAATAGAGGCCTGCTGCTACTAAGGGGACTGAAGGGAGATTATAATTGAAAAGGCTATTCTATGTACTCCACATTCATGGGCACGGGTGACTGTGACTCTTGTTGGTCTCCACTCCCATTTTTACACCCATGCTTATAACTGTCCCAGAAAACATTTAACCAACATTTTCCAAAAGGGATTTTTGCCTAAAGGTTATTTTAAAAACAAAAACAAAAGAAAAGAAAAACCTTTGAACAAATCTTCTAAACATATTTTTTACCAAAACCCAAACCCTGCAGTTGAAAGTGCAAGCCTGACATTTTGATAGTCGTTCTCCTAAGGATCATTTGTCCTGCTAATTTTGAAATTAGCTGGCTACATATGTTTCAAAGCAGAAATGCAAGTTAGACTGTTAGCTCTTGCATGTAAAGGACAAATCTTAGTCCCAACAGAGTCAACAGGAATTTTCCATTAACTTCAGCAAGACCAAGAATTAGCCCTCAGACCTAGGCATGGTGTGCATGCCGAACAGTTAGCTGGTTACCTAGAAGCCATTATCTTGAGGAAAGCGCAGTTTCCTAAACTATGAGGAGATTATACTTTTGCAAGGCTTTGCAGAGCAAGAAGTACTGGAACTTGTAAGTACAGAAATCTGATAAATTCTGGAGTAAAGAATTTATAGCTCCTATGTAGTTCCACAGGCCCTAGTTCCAGAGCTGGAAATTTACAAGCTCTGCTGATAAGAGTGACAGAACCTAAATACCTTGGGAAGACAGAGTTACAAAAAAGGGTGGTGTTAATAGGGTATGGAACTGAGGTACAATATACTTCCATTCTAGAAACAAATAACCATATACTTTTCCATTGAAGAAGACATTTATATATGTGAGATACCAGCAAAACAAGATGAAACATAGTAGGTCTCCATACAAGAGCAAGTGAATAGTATGAGGCTGTACTGTAACACAAAATGGCATTTGTTTCAGCAACAGGCAGAAAGATTACTTTCCATTTAAAGAGAAAGCAACACGGCATATTATGACATTGTCATTTCAGTTGCAATAACGTAACTCAGGAATTCATAACTGACATGCTGTGGGACTGTTTGCAACAATATGTCACACATAGAGGGAGTTAGAAAAGTTACCTTTGCTGGTCAAACAACCAGTTTGAGTAGGGGGATTTATTTATTTATTTTATTTTAACTATTTTTAGCTCACCCATCCACCACAGGGAGCTCTGGGCGGTGCACAACAGTACAAATCAACAATTTAAAACAAATTTAAAATAATCAACACTGGGAGGAATAAAAAAACACCACCATTCCCCCCCACCCTGATCCCTCCATGGTCCCACAGGTACGTCACCAACATCTCATGATCAACGGTATCAAACGCCACTGATAGATCTAATCGAATCAGCAGGGCCGAACAGCCCTTAATCAGCAGGGCCGAACAGTCCTCATCTAATTCCCGACGTAGATCGTTGACCAATGCCACAAGCACAGTCTCGGTGCCATAACCCGGGTGAAATCCTGACTGTGAGGGATCAAGAAAACCGACATGATCCAGATGCTCCTGTGACTGCCAGGCCACCACCCACTCAATACCTTCCCTAGAAAGGGAAGGTTAGAGACTGGCCGCTAGCTGGCAAGGGAATCAATGTCAAGCAATGGTTTCTTGAACAGGAGTCACACCACCACCTCTTTAAGGCAGCTCAGCACCCTGCCCTCCCTAAGGGAGGCATTGACTACCCCCGCCAGTTATGGCCCCATCATCTCCTGGCAGGCCTTAACCAACCAGGACGGGCAAGGGTCCAGGTCACAACAGGTATCTCTGACAGCCCCAAAAACATCCTCTGAATCAGCGAGGTCACCAACTGAAACTGATCCCACAAACAAGGACAAGGCAGGGCTTCCATATCCTCCACTGCAGAAAATGAAGTGTCAAAACCGTGGTGAATCAGAGCTATTTTATCCGTAAAATAATCCACAAACAAGTCACAGCAGGCATTAGATGACTCCACTCCAAGGTGGAGAGAGGCCGGAATGACCAGTCACCACACTACCCGGAACAGCTCTGCTGGACGGGATTTAGCGGATGCTATGAATGGAGCAAAGAACTCCTTTTTTGCTACCTGCATAGCAATGGCATAGGCTCATAAACTTGCTCTGTGCAGCAACCTGTCAACTTCAGCATATGAATGGCACCACCGTCGCTCCAACCACCTTCCCTCCTGCTTCAGCACCTGCAGCCCCTCTGAAAACCAGGAAGACTTACGGTGCTGTCGCCTGGGAAGAAGATGCCTTGAAGCTATCTGATCAATGGCCTTTGTCAGCATGATGTTCCACAGATCGATGAGGTCATCGATGGGAGAGTCATCCAGATCAGAGGGTATATCCCCCAAAGCCTGCTGGAACCACTCCAGTTCCATCAGTCTACGGGGGCAGACCATTAAAATTGGTTCCATGCCCATCCAGGGGCAGACATGCGCCAGGAGAGAGGCCTGCAGGAGGTAATGATCTGTCCATGACAAGGGCACAGCTGATATCTCCCCCACCAACAAACCCCCCGCCTCAAGGCCGGTGCAAAACATAAGGTCCAGGGTGCATCCCCCCTGGTGTGTCGGGCTTCTGATCCTCTGGGACAGGCCCATGGTTGCCATGGTGTCCATGAACTCATGCTCCGCACCCCCAAGATCATTGTTGGCGTGGATGTTGAAGTCCCCCAAGACTACCATTTTCAAGGACCGCAACACCACCCCCAACACCAGATCCGTTACAGCATGTAGGGAGGCCGCTGTACAGGTAGGCACACGGTATAGAAGCAGCACTCCCAAACTGTCCCCTGCCACATCAAACACCAGGTGGAGGCCCACAATACCCACTATGAATTTCACCGGATACCTCCAAACATCCCAACCCTCCCTAAAAATCATGGCTACCCCCCATCGCCATCCCTCTGATCACAGGTTGAGTGTGATCCCAGGTAGAGGTGAAACAAGTATCAATCAAAACAAGCCAATCCATCAAATCATGCAATCTGAACAGAAACAAATGAAATGAGTATTGAAATGTATCCAACTGATCTTAGCTCAATTATTGTCCCGTAAGGTCCGTGGGTGCCCCTGCACACACACCCCTACTGCTGCTCCCGCTCCGCCCACACCGACGCAAGCCGCAGCGTCTCCAGTACCACAGCTGTCTTTGGTTGCCAAGACAGCCAAGGCACTTGGCAGCGGCAATACGCGGAGCATGGGGTCAGTGCCTGGGCCATTGCGGCATTCTGAAAGGCTTCAGGCAAGTCAGGGGGCGGGGCCTCAGGGTTAAAAGCCAGTGCCGGTAATCAGAGCGAGAAGCTGGGCCCCGTGTGAAAGCTCAGTGTATCATTGTGGTTTACTTACTAGTTGTGTGTGTTTAGTGTGTCTCTTGCTACCTGATTGACTCCCTTTGTGCTGCCCTTTCCCTTTTGTGCATGTGGGTGGATGAAAGGTGAGTGTCTGCGTGCAAGTCCTGACTCCCTTCCCCTACCCTGGGGCTCCGTCCCCCTTGTCCTTGTGTTATTAATTATTATTATTATTATTATTATTATTATTATAAAAATTTATATAGCGCCAGTCCTCCTTCCCCCCCTCTTCTACCCTGGGACCCTACCCCACAACCCCCACAAGACCACACCAGCCATCCCTGACCTTCCTGTCCCATGGGAGTGTGTGTGTCTGGGATTCCTGTAGGGAACGGAGAGGCTTAGGTCTCCTCCTGTGCTCTGCACCCTATGATGATAGGGGTCCCGTCTCCTTGAGGCTTATTGGGCCCAAATACTATCCTGACGGGCACCGTTTCCCCCCACATATTTATCAGAGTCAGAGCATGAACGGAGCATGCATATGTGTGTGTCCTGGACCCTCCCCGCCTCCGACAATTAACCATTTTTGTCTTGGTGCGAACTTGTTTGTTTCATTCAGTCTATTTCTTTTGGTTGTTCATTACAGGTGGCTTGTCTGGTTCTGGTTTTTGCCTCACCCATTCTCACTGATAGAAATATCCTACTGTCAGAAATGACTGAAACTGGAAAAGAATGACTGAAATTACTGACATTGTGAAAACTTGGTTACTTGAATCTCACAACAAAAGTCATCTAGGTCAACTACAGTCTACCCAAAATTGCGGAAATTTTTTTGCAAACATTTATTCAGCTACTGTTTCAACTCTAGTCATAGGGGATGACACATTTACATCTTTGTGCCTGCAGCAGAATTGTTTGGTCCTTCAGTCACTTAGGCACATTCGCTCACTTCCCAACTCTCCATCCTGTACATAGTCGTCTCAATTTTTCCTCATCTTCTCTCCCTGCTGCCATTGTGTTTTTGTTATTTTCCTTTGCTTCTCTGCTTCTGCACCCAGGCTCCCTCCCTACTATAAAAAACAAAACAAAACAAAACCATAAAGAACAGGAAGATCATAATATTCCTCCTTTATCAATTGAAGAGTATATGAAAAAGACTACAAATACCTCTGCTATAGGCCATTTTTACAGACAGAGGTGCTGGTGGGGATGGGTGTCCTTTTAGGCCCTTTTCACCCAAACACTCTAACACTGATAAAATGGGTGTTACATTTTATTATGCATGTTACAGGGCACCCATAGAGCACACCTGCAGTCCTGCAACATGTATAATAAAATGTAACACCCATTTTATCAGTGTTAGTGTGTCTGTGAAAAAAGGGCCTTACATGGACACACACGCACAACTCCACCCACCTACACCCATCTTCACGTGTGGAGCCACCTCCGTTGTTCCAGATGGCCATGAATGGAGATGGGTAGAGACCACCCATGCACACGCATAGTTTGTGGTGTTCACACAGGCGGACGCTCCGTGCACACCCATCCCCCACCTACTGCCAGTCCACTTACACGGATGCCTCCCCAATGCACACACCACCAAACACCCAGCAGTGTGTGGGGACATTGGTGTAAAAATGGCCATAGTTTCAAATGGCTCTTAAAGGGGTTTATCATCATTTTATTTTCAATACACATTCTATATTTGATCAATATAGACAGTCTATATTTGATAAACATTCTATATTTTATCAATAAAAAGATATTCCTTTTAAGAAATAGGGTGATTCTTTCAGATATTTAAAATATCTGCTATGGTTAGTGGTACAAGATTAACATGACATACTTTGGGGGGTGGGATCTGTACTAGTTTGACAAACTGTGATAAGGGGAGGGTATAAAAATAGATTTTAAAAGTGTGACATTTTATAGGCATCCCTGAGGCTCTCATATTTCTACACAGGGTTCTTCAGGAATAAATTCTGACCCTTTCTGTCTCAACATTCTCCACATAAATGTCTCTTACAGTACATTCCGATTTTATGTTTGTTTTTTCTCCGGTCGCCAAGAAAATAAACTCCATAGTAAGAAAAGGCACTATATAATTAGAATGACAAATATATACACATTAAGAAAGAAATGATGGTGACTTGCTTTACCAAGTTGACTTTGATTGCTATTATGCTTGCTTCCAGGGTGTCTTTTCTGTGAGATTTTCATTAACAATGTGCCTGTTTATGTTTGCTTGAAGTTTATCTAATTAAAAACTGGATGGTTTTACTAAAATTAAAAAACTGCTACAACTTTCCATGTTTCCCATAAGCTAGGAATTCAGATTCCCCTACTATGTGTGTGTGGGAGGGGAATGGACACATTCAAATGCAGGTTCTTGGGTTTTCTATATTTATTCAGATTATTTGGAAGAAATAGTTACTTGTAGGGATATGCGAACAGAACGGGGTTAAGATGTTCAGACGTTTGGACCGAAAACTTAGTTTGGGTTCATGGGTTCAGTCCAGCAGAATTCAGACCCCTGGCCAAACGTTCGGTGGAGTTCGGCGCTGCTGGAAGGCTTGAGGTGCTCCAGTGACCCCCATGGGTGCCCATGGCAGCTTGACAGGCTGTCAGAGACACAGCAGCAGTAGCAGAGACTGGGAATGCTTGGTGCTTGGCACCCTAGCTTGCCTGGGCAGGCAGGCTTGGCACTTGGCCCCCAGGGGTGCCAGTGGTGCCATTTCAGGCTGGATGAGTCTCAGAAGCAGCAGTAGCAGCAGCAGCAGAGGCTGGGAAGGCTTGGGGCTTGATGGCTGGCCTGGTACCCCTACTTGACCGGGCACTGCAAGCTGCCAGGCATTGGTAGAGCAGTGGAAGACATTGGATTGCCTTGTAGCAGAGCACATAGCACAGGAGGGGCAGCTGCGGCAACAGCAGCAGACAGGCAGAATGGCATGAACAGAGGAAGGCAGGCTGAGGCAGGATTTGAGGTTGGCAACTAGGGTGTGCAGGCAGGCAGTGTGGCATGAGAGGCAATAGGGAAGGTAGACTGGGATCTTGGCAGGGCACTCAGATAGGCTGGTGAAGACTGTGCAGCATGCGAGAGAGCCAGTCAGATAGGAAGGCCGAGGTCATTAGCCAGAGGCTGACTGGCAGGCTTGCAGCTTCCGAATGCCACCCTGCATCATGAGGTAAGTCAGATAGGCCAGCCGAGGCCATCTAGTGAGAGAGAAAGGGAGAGAAGCAGGGTGGGCACTGGGCATTGGGAGGGAGGGACAGCACCTCAGCAGCAGCAGCCCAGATTGAGGTGGAGCCCGGTCCCAACACTGCCCCTGACATGGGATGGTGTGTGCCACTGCACCATCAATCCATGTCCAGGGGCAGCTCGGGGAATCTCAGAAGCGGAAGGTTCACCTTGATGAACAGCAACTGCTCCACCAACTTGGCCCCCACTCTCAGGCGGTGCGGCGAGCAAATTTCCCCCGCCATGGAGAACACCCATTCTCTGGGGACACTCATTGGTGGGCAGGACAACAGACCCTTGGCCACTTTGGACAGGGTGGGCCACACATTGGCCTTGCCAGCCCAGTAGGCCAAGGGATCGCTGCTGGGATAGATACATGGCTCCTCCTCTAGGTAGCTCTCCAATGTTGCTGAGGCGCTATCGTACTCCCTCACATAATTGTCCTTTGGCACAACCTCCACCAGCGCTCTCAGCCACACTGCCTGCCCTACTGTGCACGAACCCATGCTCACCAGAGTGCCCTGCACTTAAGAGCTGCTGATGCTGGCAATAGGGGTGCTTCTGCTTCTCAGCCTGCTGCTGGAGGTGCTGCCCTCCCACTCAACGAGAGGGTGGGGTCAGGGAGGACCCACCCCCGGGCTGCCCCAACAAGAGCAGGGGACGGCCGGGGGATCCCAGGTGGCTGGAACAGCTTGTATCCTGTCCCGGGCAATGGAGGTGCTGGAGAGTGACAGCAATATGCAGCAGGAGGACTAAGCTGATGCCTGCAAAGACACTGCAGCGAGCCAAGCCTTGCTGGGTAGGAGGTTTTCCCAGGGGATTGACTGTGGAATGCTCCCCCCCTTGAAAGGACCATGTGAGGGCATTTGGAGGGAGCCCCCCTCTGGTTGGGGGGGATGCTCCCTAAAAGCTGGTGTCATCATGCCCCCCTTCCCCGCTTCCGCTCCCCCCACAAGGATGTTGGGGTGAGAGGGGGGCTAGCCTTTGCTGTGCGGGCTGTCAATCTGCAAGAGCGGGTAAGGAGTACTAGCAGTTGTGGGGCTAAGGAGGCGCCGCCTTCCCACTCAACAAGGGGGTGGGGTCAGGGAGGACCCACCCCCAGGCTGCCCCAACAAGAGCAGGGGATGACCAATCGCCGTGCCGGTGGCACGTGCCGAAGGGGCATGGCCAAAGGGGCGTGCCCTTTGGCGGGGTCCTTTGGCGGGGCACGTTGGCCGAGACCACTACAGAAGGCTAACATTATTACTGTGTGGTGGCAAGGGGAGTTGATTAGATGGGGGATGAGGGTCCTCTCCCCTGATGTGAGTGGGGGGAAGTAGGAGTTTGAGTTATGGTTGAAGGGAAGGAGAGGGAGAGAGATGGGAAGAACTGATATATTGCTGATATGTTGCTGATGTGATATATTGCTGATGTGAGTGGAGGGAAGGAGGAGTTGAGTTATGGCTGAAGGGAAGGAGAGGGAAGGAGGAGGGGGATGGGAAGAACTGATATATTGCTGATGTGGTAAGGGAGATGGTGGGGATGGTTATGTTAGAATTATTTACTGCGCTGGTTGTGAAATTTATTGATGTTGAATTATTGTATTATGTTGTAAAAAATTGGTAATTCTGGTATGTGGTTGATTGTTCCTCCCCTTCCTGGTGAGAGCGGAAGGGGTGGTGGTGAAAGGCCCCCTCCCTCCCTCCTGGTGGCAGCAGGAGAGGTTGGTGGGGTGGAGAAGTGTTGGTGGATGACCAGGAATTAGAGGGAGTAAGGGTATGTTGTTGTGGGATCTTAGGATAGCGATTAAATATGCTGGATCGTTGGTAGTAAGATCCTGATTGTGAGGCTTTGTTTATGTTTATATGGAATTGTTATATTGAATTTATATTGTTGTTGTATTATGTTGAATTTATATTGTTGTTATATTGTATGTATGTATGTACTTCATTTTTGTTCGCCGCCTCGAGTCGCTTGTCGAGAGAGTGTGGGATAGAAATTAAAAATGATGATGATGAAAATGATGGTGCTGCTATTTCTAGGGCTGGGGGCAGGGATATACCCCACCAACTGAAAGGGGTGTCTGCTCCCACTCCCACCATCCCCAGGGGCATCCTGATGCTGCTGCTTCTGCTGCTGTGCACTCTCCAGAGCCCACTCTGTCTGCCGGACCCTCTCCACCAGGTCACCCTTCCAGTGCCCATAGAGCGCTATCTGGCATGCCCCACTGCCCTTGAACCTGGGGTCCAGCATGGTTGGCAAAACATATTCCACCTGCTGCAGGAGCTCAACAAAACGCACCTTCAGCCCTGTCTTCAGCTGCCGCACCAGGTCAAGCGCCTCATCTGCCAGCTTCCTTCCCTGAGCGCTACAATCCTGCCAATGGAGAAGCTCCTCCAGCCTCCTGAGGAGACTCTGGACCAGAGGGATAACCTGACTGATGGTGACCATGGAGGAGCTGATGGTCTCCATCATGGCCAGGAATGGTCTGAGGATGAACCATGTGAGCCAGGATCTCCCATTCCATACCCTGGAGGTGCCCCGCTGTCCATCACCAGGTGAACCTGATGCAAGGTGGCTTTCTGCTCGAGAAGCTGCTTGAGCATCAGGAAGGTTGAATTCCACTGGGTGGACACATCCTGCACCAGCTGGTGCACTGGGGAGCCTTTCTCGACTGACTTCGCCCAGAGGAGGTAGCTGCCCTTCACACTCCGGGTAAAGAAACCGGCCAGCTTCCTCCCCCGCTTGATCAGGGAGCTAAGGGTGCCTGCCCCAATCCCCTTCTTCCCCAAGCTCAGAGCATCCCTGGCCACAAGGTGAAGGGTGTGTGCGGCACAAGGCATTCTCGTGAAGTCCCCTTGTGGACTGCCCTCAGTATATTGGCCGCGTTGTCCATCACCACACACACCTTGGTGAAGGGCGTGCCTGTCATGACCCACTTCCTCAACATGGGAGTCAGGGCTGACTCGATGTTCTGAGCAGTTTGGTGGACGTCCATTACTTCCGCTTCAGGCAGGATGCACTTATACCCTGCTTCGGGACCCCTCCTGCCACTTCCAAATGCTGCCTCTGGGTCCTGCAACCAATGCACCGTGAGTGGCAGGTAGGCGTGCTGCGCATTCCTTCTCGATCACAGGTCTGTGGTGAAGTAGACGGTGGCACCCCCAGCCCTTGTCAGTTGCTCCCTCACCCGCTCCTTTAAAGCCTGGTACCGGGCAGGCACCACCTGCCGACTCAGGGTGGTGTGCGAGGATATCTTAAACTGGGGGGACAGGAACCCAATCAGGCACCTAAACCCCATGTCCCTGGCCACCGAGAAGGGCTTCCCATGCAGTACTATCATTTCCCCCAACATGTGCATGGCTTTCAGTTGAAAGCCACACTGCCCTCCACATCCTGCAGCTGTCAAAGGACTTGACAGCTGCCCACACCCCAGTTCCTCCATGGTGCACTAACGCTGCTGCTGCTGCTGCTGGTGATGCTGCTGTTGCTGCTTCTTTTGCTGCTGTTGGTACTGCGGCTGCTGCTGCTACCCCTAGCAGTGATACCTCTCCTGCTGCTAGAGACACCTGTTAGAGCAGGATGCTTGCCCGCTGATGGAGGCAGATGACTGGCTGCTGCAGTTGGGAACCTGCTGGTGTCCAGTGCCCCTGCCTGGCCACTTAGCAGCACAGCGCTGTGGCATCCCTTGAGATGCCTCGTTATGGCAGTTGTGCCAAGGTTGGTGAGCACCTTCACCACCTTCTGGCACAAAGTGCATTGCACCTCCCTGGGATCATCCACCTGCACCAACTTAAAATGCACCCAGAGGGAGGTTTTTTGCCCCGTCCTGCCTTCTGGCCCACACCGGGTGATGCACCCCTGACAGCACTGCTGGGAGGGGCGGAACGTGGTGGTGACACAGCTCTCGGAGGGCCTCAGCACCAGACATCTCCTCTGCAGGACTAGTGTCTGCCTCCCTGTTCCCAATATGAGTGATGTTCCCCTGCGAAAAGGAGTACTGGAACCCTGAGGCTGATTGACTGCCCACCATGCTGCTGCCACTCTGCCTATGCTCCCTATAGCTGATGTTGCTGCTCCTCTCCCTGCTGCCATTGCATGGGGATTGAGCCATGGCTCTAGCAGCTGGAGTGGGATCCACCAACCCTTGGTTGCTGGGGATCACCTCAATAATTGCGGACATTGGTGACCTTTGAGGGACATCCAACCCCGAAGAACCTGCTACATCTGCTCCTGCAGCTGCAGCAGAGACAGCCACAGTCTCCTGGACTGCAGGCCTTCCAGTACCCTGTGTGGCAGTGGAGGACACTGGCAGGAGGCTCCACCAAACTACACCTCAGCTAGTGCCACTGCTGGGAGCCTCTGAAGCCTGACTGCCAAAATCATGCCTGTGCAGTTTGGGGCGTGGTGATGGGCTTGGGCTGCTGCTGATGCCTGCTGCCACTCCACTTGAATGGCCCCTGCCACCTCTGTCATGTAGTCCATTGCCCACCTTATGGGCAGCAGACTGGCCTCTCCTGCTTCCCTTCTCCATTTCTCCCACCCAAAGAATGCACACAAAGATTAAATATATATATGAAACCCAGTGTGCTACTGATGAAGGTGGATGCCTATATATATATATTCACCAAAACAAAAAACTTAACACATTTAAAAAGACACTTAAATGTACAAGAGTTTTCTTACAATACACACAAAAACACAATTCAGTACAATTACAATTCAAAACACCTTCCACTTCATACATTGCAACAAAACATAAACGCCAAAAAACATAGAAATTAATTCACGCTTA
>QEPC01014676.1:1842270-1877408 GCA_003113815.1 Sphenodon punctatus | reverse complement strand
ATCTATCTATCTATCTATCTATCTATCTATCTTCACAGGGATTGGGGGGGGGGACACAGACAGCTCACAACAAACAACACAGGGACGGGTACAAAACTGAAATGAAACCTAAATCAATCTAATTCTACTGTAAATAAATCCAAAAACAGGGGAAGGGAATCAGGGATGGAATATATAAAGGGAGGAGGGAAGGATTCAATGGAGGGTAGGGAGAAAGAACACAGGGAGGGGTAAAAAATAAAAAATAACAGATAAGTCTATCTAATCTAATCTAAATAAATGAAACTACAGAGGTAAATGTGTGTAAATGCGTGAAATAGGAGGAGGATGGCAATGGATTTGGAGGAACACAAACTGCTGGGAGAGGGAGTCTTATTAAAACGCCTGCTGACAGGATCAGTGGCTAGCTCAGAAGGAATTGGAAGGGAGGCTACTTGCTGCGCCTGCCTTATCACAAGCCCCATTAGCTCCGTGCAGCCTAGCCCATGGCCAATCACAGACTGCGAAGACAGTGGTCTGAGGAAAAGAGGGATGTTGATTGGGCAGGCTGGCTGCTAGTCTAAGCCTCTCCACTCCTGGCACCAGGAAGTCTGCTCCTAAGCTGCCCCCCGCTCTCTAGGCCTTCCAGTCCTGTTTTCCCCACCCTTATGCCACTGAACTCACCTGAACCTGTCCGAACTGTTTGGCTACACCCGCGTTCAGTTCGGCCGTTCAGTTCAGCATCCGAACTAGCCGAGTTCGGGCCAAACCGTGTCCGCACATCCCTAGTTACTTGAAATTTTGGCTTCGCTTCATTGTCCTACCCTAGCAAGAGATAACTAATTTTTCACTCCTTTTAACAGATTAATCCAATTCACCTGAATGGCCAGACACTGAAAATGTAAAGCAATCAGTTGCAAAAATGGAATACTTTAGAAATACTTAACAGATTTTTCACTATGCTAACAAGGCACTGAGAGAAATTTTTATAATACAAAGAATCCCCATGTCTACATGTCAATCAGACATGGAAAATGGTTTCCTAAGTAATTTCTTCTAAATGTAACTACTGTCACCTTAAAAAGCACAAACTTACCCAATACGTCTGACACCCACTTAAATTATCTGTCAGGCAGAATTCAGACAAGGGATAATTTCCAGCTAAGTTAACCATTCCGCAAGTTCGTTGAAGACTGAAATTCTAAAGTGTAGGTGAATGAGTTTTACTTTGAAAGTCTTGTTTTAATACTTTTACACACTCTGAGTAGATCTCATTCACTGAGTATTTAATGGAATTACTTGAAGTTTAAGTAAGCTAATTGTAATGGTGTCAGTACCTGGTTTTCAGATTTCTGACATGTCTTGTAAGTAGAGACTACTATGTGCATAGTTACTGATACAATGCTGATATGAAATATGTCATAAAATCGCATACTGAGTAAAAAATGCATAGCAATAAGATGAGAATCATATGGGAATTCCCAATTTGGACTGGTTTACTATTGATCTTTATTATAAATTTTGTAAACTTTTTCAATTTCAACTTTTCAATTTTCAAGGGGACCTGCCGACAGCGCAGGTCCCCTTGGTTTACAGGGGACCTGCACCGGATGAAGCAGGAAGGATGGCAGTTGGAGTGATAGTGGCACTGGACTCCTGCTGAAGTGAACTGATTGCAACATAAAGCTAGTTTAAAAGCTTATGTTGTGGCGGTGTGGGCAGCAAAGAAAGAGTTCTTTGCTACCCTCATAGCATCCACAAAGTCACGTCCAGCAGAGCTTTTCCAGATGGTACAGCAGCTGGTCAGTCCAGCCTCTCTCCGCCTGGTACTGAAATCCTCCAGTGCCTGCTGTGACATGTTTTCTGACTTTTTTGTGGATAAAATCACTCAGATTCACTGTGACTTCCATGCTGCACTTATAACAGTAGATGAACCTGAGGGGGTGGAGGACCTGCCTTGTCCGATTTCATGGGATCAAAGTGTGTGTCGCCTGCTGATGTGGCAGATATCTTTGGGGCTGTAAGGGCCACCTGTGGTGAATTAGATCCATGCTTGTCCTGGCTGGTCAAGGCCTGTCAGGAGACATTAGGGCTATTGCTGACGGAGGTTGTCAATGCCTCCCTTAGGGAGGGCAGGGTGCTGAGCTACCTCAATAAGGTGGTAGTGCAGTCCCTGCTCAAGAAACCATCTCTTGACATTGACTTCCTGGGCAGCTTTCGGCCAGTCTCTTACCTTCCCTTTTTTAAGGGAAGGTTATTGAATGGGTGGTCGCTCGGTAGCTTCAGGGGCATCTAGAGCAGGTCAGTTGTCTTGATCCCTCACAGTCAGGATTTGGCCCGGGGTTTGGCATGGAGACTGCACTTGTGGCTTTGGTTGATGACCTGCGCCATGAATTTGACCAGGGCAGATCTGTTATTTTAATTCTATTATATCTGTTGACTGCATTTGATACCGTTGACCGTGAGATGTTGGTGACTAAGCTGCAAGATCAGGCTGGGGTGGGCAGAATTGTTTTTAAATTGTTCCGCTCATTCCTGGCCAAGGGAATGCGGCGTGTGATTCTCAGGGAATGTATTTCATCTTCCCGACCCCTCATGTGTGGAGTCCTGCAGGATTCTATTCTGTCCCCCCTCCTGTTCAATGTGTATATGAAGCCTTTGGGCAAGGTCGTGATAGGGTTCAGCATGCGTAGTCATCAGTTCACCGATGACACACAACTCTACCTCTCTTTTTCTGCAGAACCAAACCCGGCAGTCTTGGTGCTTACCCAGTGTTTGGCAGCTGTGGGGGCGAGCCATCTGAAGTTGAATCCCAACAAGATGGAGGTGATGTTAGTGGGTAGGGCTGGGGTGGCTCCCATCTCTGATGGGGGTCTGCCCCCCTTTGGTCAAACAAGTCCGTAGTCTGGTGGTGCTCCTTGCCTCACAGCTCCACCTGGCTCTCTTGGTGGAGGATGTGGCGAGAGGAGCATTTAGCCAGTTACTTCTGGTACGATGGCTGTGGCCGTATGTTTCAGACTCAGATCTGGCCACCATCATCCATGCCTTTATTACCTCTAGACTAGACTACAGTAACACACTCTACAAGGGTCTGCCCTTGGGGATGGTCACAGCTGGTGCAGAATGCAGTGGCCCGTCTCTTAATGTGGATGGGTCACTGAGAGAACATTATACTGGTGCTCTGTTCTCTGCACTGGCTGCCTATTATCTTCCAGACCAAATTTAAGGTGCTGGCAATGACCTATAAAGCCCTAAATGGCCTGGGCCTGGCTTACCTGTGGGACCGCCTCAGGTCCTAGATTGCATTGCGGACCCTGCAGTCAGCCGGGGACCCCCGACTCAAAATTCCCCAGGTTTCCCAGGTGACAACGATGGGGAAGGTGTTCTTGGTGGCTGCTCCCAGGCTGTGGAATTTCCTCCCGATGAAGGCCCACCTGGCCCCGGACCTCCCCTCTTTCTGAAGACAGTGTAAGACCTGGCTGTTCCTCCAGGACTTTGGAGAGGGATACGGGTAGGGTGGGGTGGTTTGGGGGGTGTGTGTGTGTTCTTCCCTGTTAGTTTATTTTTAGCATTTTAATGTTTTAAATTATATTTTATGTTTTTTTTAAAAATTATACTGTTTGTTATTTATGCACCTTGTAAGCCATTCTGAACTGCTCTGTGAGCAGGAGGGGATAGGGTAGAAAAATGATGAAATAAATAAATAAATAAAATGTTAAAAACGATCCAAAGATAATAACCTTCAAGATAACATTAATAATGGGTTGAAAAAGTTACAATCTGGGTTGCTAATGAATTGCTGGAACCCAGATATTTATTTGAGAATTCAACATTATTTGAGAATGAAAATTTGAGCTGGCCAATATGGAATCCAATTTGATGTACACTACTTTTACAAATGGGGACTTGAAGCATTTTTTCCATATAAATCCCACTAAAGGGCCAGGTGTTGCCCCATACTAAGTGTTCACATTGGGGCTGATCCCAAGCCCTGCGGACCAGTGTGTGGAGCACATGTGGAAACACACACACATATGTGCGCACAAGTCATGTGTACCCCCAGCATGGGCCCTACAGTGCACACGCAAACACAGCAATTGTGTAAGCATGTTTTAAATAGGTAAAGCCTAGATTAGAAATGGCCCTTCCATACATATTTTTATTATGCACTTAAGAAAATCAAGTCGTTCTTGCTCATATGGCTTTGTATAATACCCTTAGCCATGCATCTGAGTGTCATGGTTTCTAGTAAAAAATAATACCAATAAAAAAAAATATTGTCAATCCTGTTAGTTAAGGCAATATAATAATGGCAACAGGTTTCCAATGTGCAGAATGGGCCCCATGTATTCTGCATGTCTTTCCTCCTTTATGACAGTAATCTCACAGTGGTACCACATGTCTAATTGCCTTCAGCCACATCTGTTGACACATTCCAAAAATAAAAATACTTCAACACTTGAGGAAAGGAAGACAGGCAGTGTAATCCTCTGGCTGTTCAGTGCCAGCAGTAGCTCTTAGCCCTGACAGAAACCCCATTCAGTTGAAGGGGATTTTTGTAAGCATCTGCAGTAAATAGACAGAGGAACTCACCATCAGAGCCTGAATAGTACAGCAGATTCTTGGTAAACCCACTGAGATTGTACAGATTGTCAGAATGTGTGCAACATGAGCATACAGCTCGCTCTTGCTCTGAGTAAAGGCTATGTCATGGCAGAGCAGCAGCACAAGAGAGTGCAATGGAGAATGAACAAGCAAAAAGGAAACAAAACATAGAGCAATGCATGCAATCCAAGATGTGGGAAATCAGCAAAAGAAACTTTTTTTTGGAGGGGTGCGATCTGGTCAAGAACGAGATGCTTGATCTCTATTCACTTGGGATAATGACAAATTACAAAGTGCACATAGGCTTTCTGCTGTATACATAAGAATTACGGTTGATTGTGTGAGGCATAAGTTCAGGTTAGAAAGGAAAAGACGGATCGTCTAGTTTCTGTCTGCAATTCATCCATAGACTGAAGCTGACTGACTTAGAGTAGTTGCTCTTGAACATCATAATCCACAGCTTCAGTATGTTCACAGATAAAAGGGAGGTAAAAAGTAAGAAATATGCCCATCTACCCCCCTTCTTACAGGCAATTCATTGCCAGAAGCATACTTTGCAATTACTTAAAAACAAACCATAGTTCATTAAGAGACAACTCTGTTCACCTTTGCCGACTGGATTAGTCCCATTGCCATTAACAGTACTAATTAGGGGTGAGGAAATCATTTTTGTTATTCAAATAATGAAAAAAAGATACCTATTTTTGTTTTCGTTATTGAATAATGAAGACCCTTCTCCACTCAGGGCAAGTGCAAGGGAAAAGGGAAAGAGAGGGAAGTGGCAGAACATGCCCTCTCTCACCCCCCCACCCCACCCCCCACATGCAGCATCAGCAGTGCTAGGCCACCATGGAGAATCTGGGGTGGGGGCAGCAGCCACAGGGAGGGCATCATCCATCAGCAATGCAGATCACCAGATGGGTGGGTGAGAGGATTATGCTGGATAATCAACCCTTCTCTGTAATGGAGAACATGGCATTCAGACGGCTGATAGCACTGGTTGTACCATGCTACTAAATGCCCTTCCACACCACCTTTAGCAGGAAGGTGGTGCCGTCCCTGTATTGGGCAGCAAAGGAAATGCTGAAGGAGCAGCTGGTGAGGGCAGAGAGGTGTACTGTGTACTTCACCAAAGACATCTGGAGTAGCCAGAGTGCACAGCAAACTTACTTCACCCTAACTGCTCACTGGTGGCAGGTGCAGAAGGTGGGAGCAGGAGTGAAAGCTGTCAGGGGGAAGGGTACAGGCGGGTCCTGCTCCATGCTCAGATCCTGGGCAAGAGCCACACAGCTGCCAACATCCTGGAGGCACTGAATACCATGGTGGAGGGGTGGCTAAGCGAAGAAACAACTTTCACTAAGGGCTGTATAGTGATAGATAATGGGCTCAACATGCAGAAGTGTATGTGGGAGGGCAACATTGTGGGCATCAGTAGTGTTGCCCACATACTTCATCTAGAGGTCAGAGATACCTGGATCTTGGGGAGAAGGGAGGTGTCTGTCACCTTCGTGAACTGATAGCAGGGAAGATCACAGGTCACTTCAAAAGGAGTATGAAAGGTAGTCATCACCTGTGGGAGAAAAAGGTGGAGCTGTGAGCACGAGGTGGAACTCTACCTACCTCGTTATAGAGTGGCTGGTGGAGCAGAAGAGGGTCCTGCATGACGTGGCTTGGGTGTGTGAAATCAGGGTGCAGGTAGCATTCACGCAGAAAGAGTGGCTGATGATGGCACAGGCAGTACATGTCCTCAAGAAGACCACCAATACCCTCAACGCAGAGACCATCACCCTAAACCAGGTGATCCCCCTCATCCAAATTCTGTGGGGAAAAAACTTTTGGGCTTTCTGAGGGGGAAGAATGAGGGGCCAGAGGAGTAGCACCACATATGAAGTGGTGGCCCAGGTTGAGAGGTTTCTGAAGCTGAAGAGGCGGTTCAATCTCATAACTGGGTGGGAGGAAAACATTCTGTCCACCATGTGTGACCCCAGGTGAAGGGGTGCGTGACATTTCACTCTGCAACCTTCACCCTGTGGAAACAAGCACGGGTGCAGAGGATACAGATGGTAGAAAGGGTCATATGGCAGATAGGGCACTGATGGGGGGGGGAAGTTGCAAAGTGAATGAACTGGAAAGTGCCCCCAGCACCAGCAGCAGTGCCAGCACCAGCAGCACCAGAAGCAGTAGAAGCACTATGGTCACACACACACACACATACCGCTGGACCACCCCAGGGCAAGTATTGTGTGCACAGGCCATCGGGGCAGCAGTCGGCAGCACCCACACTCAGGAGGATAGCGTCAAAACCCTTGTCAGAAAAAATGTTCTCGATCAGCACTTGCATGGCACAGTGTCAGACACTTTAAAATAAACAAAAGGGAGAGAACTCATTTTTAACTATAAAAAAATCATGAAAATCTCTTCATAGAAATTTGACATATAATTGTAAAATATAAAGAAGGGTGAAAAATCTCTTTCTAAGAATGTGACAATGAAAGCCATTAACTTGCAGTTTATTACTTGATGCTTTAATTCTATGCCACCACCAAACTGTTTTCTCTCTGGATCTTCTTTTAGAAAATGACTTTTTCTGGAACTGGAACTAATGCCATCTG
Organism: Sphenodon punctatus; assembly: GCA_003113815.1. Classification (NCBI taxonomy): domain Eukaryota; kingdom Metazoa; phylum Chordata; class Lepidosauria; order Sphenodontia; family Sphenodontidae; genus Sphenodon; species Sphenodon punctatus. The sequence goes on along the minus strand of QEPC01014676.1, from coordinate 1,870,212 downwards.
GTGTAATTTTGTCAGCAGAGGAGCCACATTAACAGCAATGTATCCTCATCCCTACTCAGAAGACCGAAAGCTTCTACTATTTCTTAGTCTTCGCGCAGGTTCTTCTCTGCTTTTGTCCAATATCCATTCCCTTCTGTTGGAAGCACAGTTTTCCACACCACTGGACTGACATACATCTTCTAATGAATGGATTACAATTCTGAGCATGGTTAAGCAATATCAACCACCAAAACCTTCAGTGAGCAATTGCTGTAACAGGGTAACGTACTATAGTTACTGCCAGAAACAAAGACAATTTTTTGACTGATTTGAAAAGCTATGAGAGAGAAAAACTCTGAAACTTTGGTACATCTGCACATTTTTGTTCCTAATTGTTCATGTACAGTTTAACTTCCTCATGAATCTTTCAAAATATCGCTTCTCAGTGAGCAGAGATTGTTTAATTCTCTCTTCTTCTCCCCCCCCCCCTTCACTTACTCTTTGCCTGGAATAATGCACTAGAGGGTTTCATAGGAGGGGGAGGGGGATACTTTCTCCTGAAGTTGATGTGAAGTTTTTTATTGTTACACATGGGAATGTGCTCTACAAATCCATTTCAGTTTCTATAATAGATTTGCTGCTGCCATGGTTTTTCCTATGTGTTGAATTGTATTTTACATTTAAATCTATAGACATTGCCCATTTTTGTCCAATTTTCTTTACATGTAATATTGTGCATGTCATTTTTAAAGGCTCTTTCTTTAAAATGAGAAGTTCCTGATCTAGGTTCAATATCTACTCTTTACAGAAAGTGATGTCAAATTCCCACAGAATACAGATTGAACAGGTTGGATCATATCTTCTTGGTTCCAGTATCCATCTACAGTCGGAGGGCTCAAACCAATGCCCCATGGACCATTACCTTAGTGGTAATATTGAATTGGTTTAAGGACTGAGTGTTATTTGCCCTTCACACATCTACCAAATGGCAGCGACAGGGCCCCTCGCCAGGCTCCACATCAAAGAATGAGGCAGGACGATGGGAACGTCCCTGTCTGAAAAATGCAGCATGGCTGCAATGCAGGCAGGAAAGCAGGAGGCCACCAGAGGTAGTTTCCTCCTGGCCAGGGTTGCTGTGCAACCCTGGCTGGAAAGTGCATAAAGCACTGAAGGTGATTGGAGCATCGCCAAGGAGAGAACAGTACAACACCATTCAGGGATCCCTGGTGGCACGAACCAGGGCCACCTATGGCAGGGCATTCAGTGAATGTCACGGTTTTTGTTCTCTCCAGGGTTGGGACTTGGATTTCCCCATTCCCGAAGCTCAGATACTTCAGTTGGCCTTGGACTTGAGGAGGTGGGGGGAGGCAGTTGAGACTATAGCCAGCAAAATGGCAGTGTTAGGGTTTATGAGCCACCTGAACAGCCAGACTCCCCCAGATCAGGACTTCTTCGCTAGGCACCTGATGGAAGGATGCTCCAGGGAGCAGGGCAACCTCCCTGATAGGTAGCTTCCCATTACACCCTTGTTGTTATTGGACATGTGCAAGGCTCTCACCTGAGTTTGTGTGGATAGTTTTGAAGTTTGGTTGTTTACTGCAGCATTTATATTAACTTTCTTGTGCGCCTTCAGGGCGAGTGAGCTGGTAGATCCAGAGGCGATCCTAGAAACTACAGACCAGTAAGCTGTAAGACGTCTGTGCCTGCCAAAATGGTGGAAGCCATCATTAAGGACAGAATTACAGGGCATGTTGACAAACATGGCTTAATGGGGAAGAGTCAACACGGATTTAGTAAAGGTAAGTCATGCCTCATTAATTTGTTGGAATTATTTGAGGGTGTAAATAAGCATGTGGACAAGGGAGGCCCAGTAGATATAATGTACCTGGATTTCCAGAAAGCATTTGATAAGGTCCTTCATGATACACTCTTGAGAAAATTAAAAAGTCATGGGATAGGAGGTAGTGTCTTACTATGGATCAGAAACTGGTTGAAAGATAGAAAGCAAAGGGTACGACTAAATGGTCAGTTTTCACAATGGAGAGATGTAAAAAGTGGTGTGCCTCAGGGATCTGTATTGGGACTGGTGCTATTTAATGTATTCATTAATTATTAGAAAAAGGGTGTTAAGAGTGAGGTGATCAAATTTGCAGATGACACCAAGTTATTCAAGGTAGTTAAAACAACAGCAGACTATGAGGAACTGCAACAGGATCTTACGAGACTGGGTGCCTGGGCATCTAAATGGCAAATGAGATTTAATGTGGACAAGTGCAAAGTGATGCACGTAGGGAAAAATAATCCAAACTATGCGTACACAATGTTGGGTACTAAGCTAGAAGTTACCACTCAGGAAAAGGAACTAGTGGTGGTTTTGGACAATACAGTGAAATCTACAATGCAGTGAGCAGCAGCAGTCAAAAAAGCAAACAGAATGTTAGGAATTATTCGGAAGGATAGAGAATAAAACTGAGGATGTCATAATGCCTCTATACAAATCAATGGTGCAACCGCACCTTGAATATTGTGTGCAGTTCTGGTCGCCCCATCTCAAAAAAGACATAGCTGAACTAAAAAAGGTACAGATAAGGGCAACAAAAATGATCAAGGGCATGGAAGGGCTCCCATATGAGGAGAGGCTTGGTAGGTTGGGACTCTTCAGTTTGGAGAAGAGAGGACTGAGAGGAGATATGATATACCCGAGGGTATATCAACTAATGTGTGTGGAACTAATAAACAAGGAGCCGTTATTTGCCCTCTCAGCTAGTGCTAGAACTAGGGGACACTGCATGAAACTCATGGGTGGCAAGTTTAAAACAAATAAAAGAAAATATTTTTTCACTCAGCGTATAATTGGGTTGTGGAATCTACTGCCAGAGGCTATGGTAAGGGTCAGTACTATAGCTGAGCTTAAAAGAGGTTTGGACAAGTTTCTGGAAGGTAGGTCCATTAGGAGCTATTAGCCAGACAGGATCAGGGAACGTGACGGGAGCTGGGGGAAAACAACAGAGAATGGATCCCCCATTGTGACCTGTTGGGTGCTTCTCCCAAGCCACCATGATTGGCGACTGTCAGAGACAGGATGCTGGGCTAGATGGACCATTGGTCTGAGCCAGTATGGCACTTCGTATGTTCTCATGTGGGTAGTGTACTAGGGACAATACAAACAGGGTTGTGGCCATAGAGGATGTTTGTGTTGGACAGTAGGTTGTAACCATCCACCTGTGATGTTCTAAGATTGACCAGAGAGGCAGGGACACACTGGGTATTTTCAGATGTGATGGAGCCCATTGCCCCCGGTATGGAAACTACCCATTGATTCCCTGCCGGGATCACTCCGGCATGGCCAACAGACATGCCGGGGAATCCTGGTGGGGAATTGGGGAGGGGGCGGGGCCGCGTGGCGCAACATGTGGCCGCACGTCCTCACCCCCCCACGCTCCTCCGCCGCCCGCCCTCTGGGGAGACGGGCGAGCGCCACGGCCAATGTGGCCGCAGCACCCGCCTGAATTGACCACGGCCTGGAATCCCGGTGGGGATTCCGGGCTGTGGCTGCCATCCAGAAGAGATGGCTCGGTTCATCACGGCGGGGAAACACATTTGCCACGTGATTGGCTGAACCCGCAGGGCCGGCACTGATCGCGTGGTGAATGTGATTCCCCGCTGTGATTGACTGTGATCAACATCTGGGGGGGAACTTCCATTCCCCCCATCAGACGTTATGGTATCACTTTCACCATGTGCTGATTCACTGTGATTGACTGTGATCTCGTAACATCTGAAAATACCCACTGTTTGACTGGGCAGAGTTGCCTCCCCCAAGTTGTGCCTTGTACAGGAGCTATGCGAATACTTCACTATATGTTCGGCCCTTCCAGGCACCAAAGGTTTCCTGATGAGATATCAATTCACAGCTGTATTGCAGGTCATGCTGGCAAGCCTCAGCTTCCTCCAGGACAATTTGGTTCTTATTTCTTCAGGGACGATAAGCATAAAGTGTGATATATGGGAAGTTAAATATCTGTTCCCAAACATGATGATAGTGTGGACCAGCATAGTTGAAAGGATGACCAGGGGCAAGGCAGTTGAACCTCGAAAAATAGATAGGACAAAAAAACCCAATTAATAAGGAAATAGGGGCTGAGAGGGCTAGGAGTGGAGATCATCAACCACCACACTATCTCACACAGGAAGCCTGAGCTTTCCTGAAGTGATGGGGTTTATTTGTTCCCAGCGGGTAAAGATTGTTACTTGCTTGACTTGAAGGGTAAGCGTAGGGGATGTTTTAAGTCAAGGAGAGGTTAGCTGGGGGTTGGGCCCATCCAGCTAACATCAGCGGCCCCTTAGTTGCAGGGGTCCAGTACTGTGCCATAGATTAGGAAAAATTGATAATATGAGGCATTGCTGTAAGAGATGGGGAGGCGACACCTGATGCAAAGCAGGGTACAGCAAGTGGTGGGGTAGCCTCCCTGGAAGGAGTGTCCCGCAAGGGTAACAGAGACAGGCATGGTCCCCAGCCTACAGATACCTTCCTCTGGTCCAGAAGAACCTTTTACCACTCTCCACAGTCTGGCTCAGGAGAGGGGGAGACATTGTTGGGGTAATAGGGAATTGGTACCCGAGGGTATATCAAGCTGACCCCTGAGGTTGCAGTTATGTTCAAGTTAGTTGAGGTAATGGACCCAAATTGCATAGGCAATTGCCCACCTATCCTAATCAGAAGCTAATCAGTAATATGAATAAAGAGTGTGGCCATTTAAATCCATTTGACATTGTCCTGTCTCATTTGGGATGCACTGGCAAGAAAAGAATACTTTAGTTTTAGGAAAATAAACCCAATAGGTGATTTACCAGTTTCACTAAATACAGCCTGGAAAGCAAGTATTACAAAAATTTCTGATACTACTACCAGAAGAAGGCAATGTGTATATGCAGCTTGAGAGACACTGGGAAAAGAAGGGAAGGGTTTGAATTGCTTTGAAGAAAAAGTATATTAAAAATTAATGTGAAATTCTAGGCAGAAGAAATGGAAATTAAAAATAATTGTAGACTTGCTTGCTGAAATCACATGGGGATTTAAAATTGAATATGTGCAAATACAGGCAGTCCTCTATTATAGAGAGACTATCTGGTTTTTATTTTATTGTGGGGTATAACAAAAGAAAACTATAGAAATGTAACCAATTTAGTTAACTAAATCATGTGTTACAAGCTATACAGTTTTGTATCACATACGTTGCTGAGTGCAGTTATCTAAAATACATACAAATGGCATATGCACCTTCCTAAAGATCTATCTGTCTCTGTCTGTCTAATACTGTTATCCACAATACACACAATATACTATATCTTATAATACACACACACACACACACACACACACACACAGAAAAATATATTCATAGTAGGGGTGATCCAGTGGCTAGACACAACCTTGGTCAACCTGACCCCCCAAGCCCTCACACCCCGCAGTCAAAGGGATTGAGCAGGACGAACTATGCCTGCTCCATCCCCCGGGCCATGGGGAGTGTGGGTTCAGAGGGTTGGGTTTGCCCGAGTTGCACCTTTGCTACGTGCAGCACATGCACACCTGCAGCATGCACATCTGCCCATGCAGGCATGTAGTAGGCAGTGTATGCCAGCCACTGGATTGCCCCCATTATGTATATGTATATAATATATATGTATAATAAATGCATATAATAAAATAATAATAAAATGTAACACCCATTTTATCAAAATATATATATTGATTAAATGGGTGTTACTTTTTATTATACATGTTGCAGGGCTTCAGGTGTGCTCTACGGGTGCCCTGCAATATGTGTAATAAAATGTAAAACCCATTTTATCAGTGTTAGAGTGTCTGTGAAAAGGATCTATAGCTTAGTATATATAAAAGTATATATCAGTATATTTAGAAAAGTCTAAATAGAAAAATATACTAGATAGATAGATAGATAGATAGATAGATAGATAGATAGATAGATGTGTATATATTACTTGGGTTAGTGAAACTCAAATAAATGATGGATTTATTTCTGACTTTTTCTATTCTGCAGCAAACTGAAACGTTAGCTGAAATTGCTGTAATTAGGAAACAACTGTACAGTCGGAAGAAATGGGGCCAACATCCTGAAGGCAATTAATGATTCAATTCCATGTGGGTTTCTTGGTTTTCATATTGCTTGACAATATAGAGAATGGCTTCTAGGAATGAAACATCAAGTGCTGACAAAGTAATTGTCAATCATTTAAACTATTTTAATATACCATATTAACGTTCAGTTCAAAAATCAATATGACCTATTCCAACAACTCATTTACACTTTGCCATTGAACTGCATTCCTACCTTTGCTTTGCCATAGCAGAAAAAGTTATTAGAGAGAATCATGTCAGAAAATGAGAGTGAACTGAAACTGCAAGGATACAATAAGCAAGAGCCTGGAGGCCAAATACTGCTCTTCACTATCCCAGGGCAGCACTGTTAATTTCAATGGAGTGTCACTAGTGCAAATGAGAAAAGAAGATTACTGTATTTAAGTGTCTGCAAGGTCAGAGATGTGAGCAAAAGAGATGGCTAGTTATGTTATTACTTCATCCATTCATGTAAATGTCTGTTTGTCCTTGCAAGTTGTGTTTAATTTCTATACTGATAGCTCTGGAACTCTCACTTTGGTTGTTTTTACATGGCATCACTGGGTGTGGGGTGCATGCAACCTCCATTTCCCCTGGTTGTTCTGTGCGTGGGGATGAGTGGAGAGTAAGTGGGGATGCATTTTAGGTGGGTGTGCATGCGTACCCCCACTCACCACGTTTGCTCACACCATGTCCTTCACATGGATCACACCCATTCATGAACATGCAGATTTCTGCGTGTTCATGTGTGGGTGTGTCTCGTGTAAAAAGGCCATAATCTCCCCCAGCTGTGTCACATTTGAGCTTCTTAATTTTAACTTAGTCAACTGCTGCCAAAACAAAAAAACACAACACCCCAAAACCCATCTTTCCTGACCAAGGAACTTGTCTACCCCCTCTCCAAAGCTCTCTTTCCCACCTTCAGGATCTTAAGCTTAGCCCCAGTTGGCCTCTTATTATTCACTACTTTCTATTGCAGAAATGAATATCCAAAGGGAATATTGAATTTGCTATATCCTAATCTGTTTTAACAAAGTCGTGTTCACTTCCCACTTCATTGGTAGTTTTATATATTTGTTTAGCCAAGATAGCAGAAAGTTTTGGGGGTTGGCCAATGGGGTTGGTAGGGCGAAGGTTGGTCCCTTCCTGGCCACTGTCCCAGAGGCAGGTTGGGTGGCCTATTTCCTCTCCCTCTATGCTGGTGTAGGGATAGCGAGTGATTTACCTTCTGCCGCTTTGGCACCTGTTTGACCTCCTGTCCTGGCAGCGGAAGTGGCAGAGATTATTGGCACCTTTAAAAATGGTAAGGCCTCAAGGCCAGATCTGATTCCAATAAAGCTGCTCAAGGGTTTCCTGGATTGGTGGGCACCTAGATTGGCTCAGCTGTTTTCGGCTATAAATGCTACGGGGTTACTGCCCTCCTTTTGGGGCAGGGCCATAGTGGTACCCATCTTTAAAAAGGGGGACCGTGGCAACCCTGCCAATTACAGGCCGATTAGCCTCCTATGTACCATCGTTAAGATTTACGGCAAGTGGCTGCTTTTGAGATTAAATGCCTGGATGGAGAAGGAGGAGGTCCTGTGGCCTGAGCAGGCGGGGTTTCAGAGGGGGCGTTCCACCTCGGAACACTACTTAATTTTACAACATTTCAAAAGAAAAATATATGAATAGGAATGGGAAACTCTATGTGGCCTTTCTAGATCTCCAATCAGCTTTTGATCTAGTGAATAGGGAGATTCTCTGGGGGAGGTTAGTTTCTTTAGGGATGGAGCCAAGGCTACTTTTCCTGCTCCGTTGTTTACATGGAAATAACTCTTTGGCGGTTAAGTTGGACCCTGAGGGATGTCTGACAGAGGATATTCCTGTACATGTGGGAGTTAGCCAGGGTTGCATGCTGGCACCCACCCTTTTCAACTTGTTTATAAATGGTGTGGTGCCCAGGCTGGCCGCTCCTTCCCATTTCCCGCCTAAATTAGCAGACCATCCAGTTGGGTGCCTCCTATACGCTGACGATATTGTGATCCTCTCCCAAACCAAGGTGGGGCTGAGGAGGCATCTAAACTGTTTTTCTGACTTTTGTTGTCAGAGTGACCTGGCCATTAATTTCGGGAAATCCCAGATAATGGTGTTTTCTAGATCTGGCAAGGTAGGACAGTGGCAAATAGGGGAGCATGTCATATCACAGGTTAAATCCTTCCGCTACTTGGGCCCTCTTTTCTAATCCATGGGGGTTTGGAACAGCCATCTGGAAGGTACTTTGGCATCTGCTCGGGGAGCTATTTTTGTGTTGCTGAGGTTATTTGGTAGGACTGGTAGGAGGGCTGTGGTCCCTGCAACAAAGGTAATAAATGCTAAAGTTCGCATGCAGGTGCTGTACGGGGCTGAAGTATGGCTGCCACTCCTATCTTTGAGATCGAGGAGGCTGAATAGCCTCCAGGCTCTCTTTTTCCAAAACCTTTTGAAGGTTCCCTGTGGTACCCCGTTTTCTGCTATTAGGATGAAGGTTGGACAATTAAGGTGGTCTACGGTAGCTTGGGATTCAGCGTTGAAATTCTTGGCCAAGTTATCAAAGTCGTGCGATCATGGGCTGATACAATAGTGGAAATCTGACAAGTACAAGATCTCACGGCTGAGGGCAGTGAAACTTTTTTTTGGTGAAGCTAGGGTTTCACCCGGAGTATTGGGAGGGCAGCGATCTGGCATACATAGTGAAGGAAATTTCTTTAAGGCTAAGGGATAGGGATTATCAGGAGGAATGTGCGGTTATTAGGGGTTCTCTCCATCTCGATGATTTTCCCCTATACCCCCCACCTCAATTTTGTATGGCCACCTATTTAGTCTCAGATATTTCATTTAGAGGCAAATATTTACTTATGTGTGCCAGGCTCAATGCCTTGCCTACCGCCCTGCTGGAAGGACGAAGCCGGGCTGTAGAGTTTTCTGAGCGGCTGTGTCCTTTTGACACCCAGTCTGTAGAAACGACACAGCACTTACTTTTGAGTTGCCATCTTTATGATGAGATTCGATCAATCTATCTCGCCTCCTTTCTACAGAAGTATCCCGGCAGGACTGAGCATCATTTGCTCTGCCTAGCCCTGGCAGATGTAGATCCGGGTCTTACGAAGGTGGTGGCGCTGTTTTTTGTGGCTGCCTTTAACCGCCGCGCACTTTTTCTGCAATCAGGTGCCGTACCTTTGGGTCATGCAACTATTAAGCGTTCCTGGGAAAGGGAGGTTAGCAGATCAGCAGGTGCAAAACTCTTAGAAGGCCCATACCCCTATTCCTATAAACCAATGTCTTTTGGGGATGGCGGGGTTTGTAAATACCCTTGATGTCCCCCCAGAACTCACAGAGATTTTGGCCCCCTGCCTCTCTCCTCAAATTATACAGAATAACGAGGAAGATGAATCCAGCATGGAAGTGGGTACCAACCTTATGGTCTCTCCCCCTGATGCCCAGAATATGGACTTAGTGATGAGAAATGTTTCTCCTACAGATTTCATCACTGGGAAGGGGGATAATTGTATGCCATCGTACAAGGAACCTGAGAAGGATGGGGGTATGGGAGAACTCCCTGGACAACCTGATGGTCATGACCTTCTGGTTACATCTGGAGACCCCTTGAGGGAAGAGGGAGAAGGGGCGACCTGCTGACATAGGGAATCAAATGGGATTGATTCCCTTTTTCTTTGTTCTTGGAATATTGCAGGATGGCGGAGCCAGATTAGTGATGAATCTTTTGTGCGTTTCTTGTCTAGTTTTCATATTATTATGGATAATTTCATATTATCCAGGAGACCTGGATGAGGGATTATTTGGAGTTGGAGGGCTTTTTATCCTATGTAATTCCAGCAACTCTGATTAAGGTCAGAGGCCACCCGAGAGGAGGGGTGGCCTGCCTTGTTTTGGAGAATCTGGAAATGTCTGTCTTGGAGAAAGTAGAATTACCTCCTATAGCTTTGAGAGTGGTATTTCAAGGGAAGAGCTTTATTTATATATTCATTTCAGTTTATATTCCACCGGTTAACGCTGCTTCCTTCGATAAAAAGTATTGGTCAAACTTGGAAATTTTGGTTGGCAAATTATTAATAGACTATCCTCTGGCAATTGTCTGTATGGCAGGTGACTTCAGTGCTCAAATGGGATCATGTGATGAGGCGCTTAAACCCTATTGCTCCCCCCCCCCCCAAATAGGACCAGATCATCATTGGATTCCCAGATAAATGAGAACGACATCAGACTGGCTGGACTATTATCAAGTCTGAATCTGCAGGTGCTCAATGGGTCTTTCCCTGATGACCTCAGAGGGATTTTTACCTTTGTTGGACATCAGGGAAGGATCGTTGTTGACTATTTGATAGTGTCACAGAAGGACCTTCCATTAATTTTAAATTTCTTGATTAACCCTATGATTTACAGTAATCATTTACCCCCATCTTTGTCACTGGAGTTGAGCAAAGGACAGTCAGTTGACAGACCTGAATTCTTGCAGACTGACTGTTTCAGTTTTTGTGGAATGTATAAGAGGAAAGTCTGGAATGAGAAACTGATTCAGGATCTGGAACCGATGCTCAGGTCGACCCAATGTCTGGACCTGATAACTCGGGTTCTGACTTCGGACACAGAGGCACTGGTGGTGGGGGCCTTTGTGACACTTCTGTCCCTTCTCTGGTCTTTGCTAGAGGGAAAGCCACCTCTGACATCTGTTGCTAAATGGGTGACTAGAGCTAGATCCTGGTATGATTTGGAATGCAAGAAAATAAAAAAAGACTTCAAACATATCTACAAGGCAGCATGGAGGCAGGGTTTCTCTGTGCTCCCTTATGGTTTCTTTGACCTCAAATCCCAATATAAAAAACCCCTTAGGATTAAGAAACAGGAGTATATGAGGAGCAAATGGGATAGACTTATTGAGGCTGAAGATTCAGATAATTCAGCTGTTTTTTTGGGAATTGTAAATGGCTCAGTTAGAGGGCAAGTAAGATCAAGGGTCTTCCCAATACCTGTTAGCACCTGGGAGGCACACTTTGAGAAACTTTTCTCCACCTCTCCTTGCTATGTGGAATCTTTAACAAAGGAGATCCAATATCAGAATGAGATGGGATGGCCCTTGGTTACCACAGAAGAAGTGTTGAATTTGGTCGAGGCATGTAAAAACAAGAAGGCCTCTGGCTTTGACCTTATTTCTGTTGCGATTTTTTTAGTGGTCAAAAACCAAAAAAACAAAGTTTCACTGCCTACTGTGCCAGGACCTGTTAGAGCACTGGTTAGGCATCAGCAGAGTTTACACACAGCAAAAGAAAATAGCTTGAATTCTCAGTAGCAACAGCTTAGAAGTAATCAACACCTTGGAGTTTGTTTCTAGGTTGAAATAATCTACTTTATTGAGAAATACATTGTGATAGGAAAGGCCTATCCCTAGATCTGTCTATCTAGCTGCCACCAGCATGGTGGCCAGTCATGTTGAAGGTCATGTTGAAGGTGTGGATGAGAGTTTTGGCAGAGGAGACAGACAGAAAAGGGCAGATCTTGGCAAAGTTGTGGAGGGAGAAGCGGCAGGATTTGGCCATGTAGTCAATGTAGGGTTTGAAGGTAAGGTGCAAGTCAAAGATGAAGCCCAAGCTGCGAGCTTGGGGGACAGGGAGGATGGAGACCCCATCAATGGTTATTGAAAGGAAAGAGGGAGAGGAAGGATTGGCAGTGAAGATTAGGAGTTCAATTTTCAACATGTTCAGTTTGAGTTGACCTTGAGACATCCAGGTAGAGATATTGGAGAGACAGTTGTTGAGATGAGCTTGAACAGAGGGGGAGAGGGAGGGAGTGGAGAGATAGAGTTGAGTGTCATCAGCATATAGGTGGTATTAGAAACCATGGGAGGCTATGAGTTTGCCTAGGGATTGGGTGTAGATAGAGAAGAGGAGATGGCCAAGGACAGAGCCTTGGGGAACCCCGACCAAGAGGGGTAGGGAGGAGGAGGGGGATGAGTTAGGAAGAGATACATTGAAGGAGCGCTAAGAAAGGTAGGAGGAGAACCTGTCGAGGATAGAGTCCCGGAATCCAAGGGAGTGGAGTGATTCAAGCAGTAGGGAGTGGTCAACAGTGTCAAAGGCAGCAGCGAGATCAAGGAGGACAAGAATACAATAAAGGTGGTCAGATTTATCCACAAGAAGATCTTAGCAAGAGCGGTTTCAGTGGAGTGAAGTGGGTGGAAGTCAGATTGGAGGAGGTCAAGGGAGGAGTTGGCGGAAAGGAGGTTGAGGAAATGGGAGTAGACAACCCATTCAAGGAGCTTGGAAGCAAAAGGGAGGAGTGAGACAGGACGGTAATTAGAGGGTTCAGAGGGATCCAGAGTGGACTTTTTGAGGATGCGGGAGACAGTGGAGTGTTTAAAGGCAGATGGGACAGAGTCAGCAGAGAGGGAGAGGTTGATGATGTGGAGGAGGGGAGGGGCGATGGTGGGGGCAATGGATTTCAGGAGGCGGGAAGGAATGGGGTCCAGGTGGCAAGTGGAGGGGTTGGAGGAGGAGAGCAGGGAGGACACTTCCTCAATGGAGGTGGTTGGGAAGGAGAACAGGAGAGAGGTGGGGGAGGGGGAAAGTAGTAGTGGAAGAGGACTTGGAAGCGATATCCAGGCAGATCTTGTCAATCTTACAGGTGAAAAAGAGAGCAAGATCCTGAGTGGAGAGAGAAGAGGGGGGAGGAGGACAGGGGAGTTTGAGAAGGGAGTCAAAGGTAGAAAAGAGGTGGTGAGGGTCCCGGGAGCAGGACTCAATATGGGAGGCATAGTACTGCTGTCTAGCAAGGAAGATAGCATAGTTGAGTTCATGCCGCAAAGTCAACTTCACCAGTATCTCCGCTAAATCCAGTGGACCAGCCCAAACACTCTCTGCCTAAAAATCCACCAGTCAGAGCCATATTCCCAGGAAGAGGAAGAGACCAGGACCTTTGTCACTCTATGGGGTGAGCAGAAGGTCCACCAACAGGTCAAGTGTTATTGAAACAAGGCAGTGTTCTAGAAGATCTCTTTCTAGTTGGCACAGCTGGTATACACTAGGGACATGAGCCAGTGCTGGCAGTAGGCCAAAGACTTGTGCAGAGTCCTTGGTCCACTACACTATACAATAAATAGTTATAGACAAGTAAGTCCCTACCCCAAGGGGCTTACAATCTAAGAGATAAAAGGGAAGGGGGAGATAAGGAAGAGGTGAATATTGGGAGAGACAAGAATACAGTCATGAGGTTGAGAAGTTGCAGGTGCATGTATTTCAGTTAATTAAAGGTAAGAACTTCTGAGCGAGGGAGGGATGAGGATGGAATTTCACTCATGAGGAGCTAGGGAAAGTCGGATGGAAGAGGTATGTTTTCAGGAGGAATTTGAAATTTGGGAGGGAGAAGAATGAATGAATATCTCCAGGGAGGGGTTACAGACATGGGGGAAGCAAGAGACAATCCATGGTTTATGTGCTTATTCTGGGAAAGATGGGAAGTTTGGGGGGACTGGGAGCAGTATGGTGGCATGGTATTGCAGGGGGTGGAAGGGGTGGTGGGAAGTCCTCTGGCTGTGCACTTGCATATAAAAGTGAAGGGTCACATGGAGACTGGCAATATGGCATAGGGATGTGCCAACACGGTTCGGCCGTTCGGTGTTCAGCCCGAATTTGCCCCGTTCGGACGACCAAACCGAACGCCTGAAGCCCCAAACAGTTTGGCTGTGTTCGGATGAGTTCGGCCGCGTTCGGGCGGGAAAAACAGGGCTGGAAGACTGGGAGGGCAGTTTAGGAGTAGCCTTACTGGCACCAGGAGTGGAGAGGCTTGGATTAGCAGCCAGCCTGCCCAATCACCATCCCTCTTTTCCTCAGACTACTGTCTTCGCAGTCTTTGATTGGCCACGGCCTAGGCTGCACGGAGCCAATGGGGCTTGTGGTAAGGCAGGTGCAGCAAGTAACAAAAGTCATTGCCCTCCCCCCTTCCAACTCCTTCTGAGCTAGCCACTGTTCCTGTCAGCAGGCGTTTTCAGAAGTCTCCCTCTCCCAGCAGTTTGTGTACCCCACAATCCATTGTCATCCTCCTCCTATTTCACCCATTTACACACATTTACTGCCATAGTTTCATTTATTTAGATTAGATTAGATAGATTTAGCTCTTATTTTTTATTTTTTATCCATCCCCGTGTTCTTTCTCCCTACCCTCCATTGAATCCTCCCCTCCTCCCTTTATATATTCCATCCCTGATTCCCTTCCCCTATTTTTGGATTTATTGAGAGTAGCATTAGATTGATTTAGGTTTCATTTCAGTTTTGTACCCCTCCCTGTGTTGGTTGTTGTGAGCTGTCTGTGTCCCCCCACCCCCATCCCTCTGTGTGTATATATATATATATATAGAGAGAGAGAGAGAGAAAGATTAGATAGTTACTATAGCTAGATAGTTGTAGGAGTTAGCTTCGTTATAGAGAAAGATAGAGATAGTGTGTAGAAATTCAGTTTTAATATTTTATAGTGTTTGTAGGACTAGGCCTTTGTAGATATTAGATAATATTCCATTTAGTTCAATAGGTTTTAGAATAGTTAATAGCACTTGGAGTTAGTGTAGATATATATAATATTGGATTACAAATTTGAATTAAAAAATAATAAAAATACATATAAAATCTTTGTGTGTATTCTTTGGGTGGGAGAAATGAAGAAGGAAAACAGGTGAGGCTGGTCTGTTGTCCATAAAATGGGCAACTGGGGACGTGGCAGAGGTGTCAGGGGCCATGCCAGCAAGAGTGGTAGCAGGCATCAGCAGCAGCTGAGCCCATCACCACGCCCCAAACTTCACAGGCCTAATTTTGGCAGTCGGGCTTCAAAGGCTCCCAGTAGTGGCACAAGCCAGGGTGTGGTTCGATGGCACCTCCTGCCAGCTTCCTCCACTGCCATGCAGGACACTGGAAAGCCTTCAGTGCAGGAGGCTGTGACTGTCTCTGCTGCGGCTGTAGGAGCAGGTGCTTCGGGGTTGGATGTTCCTCAAGGGCCACAAGTGTCCCCCATTGTTGAGGTGATCCAGAGCAGTCCAGGACTGGTGGATCACACCCCGGATGCTAGAGGCAGAGCCTTATCCCCGAGTAATGGCAGCAGGGAGAGGAGGAGCAGCAGTAGTAGCAGTAGCAGCAGCAGCAACAGCTATAGGGGCACAGGGAGAGTGGAAGCAGCATGGTGGGCTGTCCATCACCTTCAGGGTCCCAGTACTCCCCTTCGGGGGACATCACTCATATTGGGGACAGTGGGGCAGACACTAGTCCTGTGGAGGAGATGCCTGATGCTGAGGTGATGATTGTCCCTCTGAGAGCTGTGTCACCACCATGTTCTGCCCCTGGCAGCTGTGCGTCACCTGGTGTGGGCCAGAAGGCAGGAGGGGTAAATAATCCTCCATCTGGATGCATTTTATGTTGGTGCAGGCAGATGATCCCAGGGAGGTGCAGTGCACTTTGTGTCAGAAGGTGGTGAAGCATGGGCAGGTGCTCACCAACATTGGCACAACTGCTATGGTGAGGCACCTTAAGGAATTCCTCAGCACTGTACTGCTAAGTGGTTAGGCAAGGACAGTGGACGTCAGTGGGTTCCCGACTGCAGCAGTCAGTCATCCACCTCCATCAGCGGGCAAGCATCCTGCTCTAACAGGTGCCTCTAGTAGCAGGAGCGGTATCGCTGCTAGGGGGGAGCAGCAGCAGCAGCAGTGCACCATGGAGGAGCTGGGGTGGGGGCATCTGCCAAGTCCATTGGCAGCTGTAGGATGTGGAGGGAGGCGTGGCTTTCAAGTTAAAGCGACGTGCATGTTGGTGGAAATGATAGCGTTGGATGGGCAGTCATTCTCAGTGGTCAGAGACATGGGGTTTAGATGCCTGATTGGGTTCCTGGCCCCCCCAGTTTATGCTGCACTCGTGCACCACTCTGAGTCGGCAGATGATGCCAGGCCTTACCAGGATTTAAAGGAGAGGGTGAGGGAGCAGTTGGCAAGGGCTGGAGGTGCCACCTTCCACTTCACCACAGATCTGTGGTCGAGCAGGAATGCGGACGACGCCTACCTGGTAGTCACGGTGCACTGGTAGCAGGATCCGGAGGCAGCGTTTGGCGGTGCAGGAGGGGTCTCGAAGCAGGGTATAGGTGGGCCCTGCTTCAAGCAAAAGTAATGGATTTTTGCTTGAACCGCTAGGAACATCGAGTCAGCCCTGATCACCATGGTGAGGGAGTGGGTCACACCAGGCGTGCCCTTCACAAGGAGTGCGTGGTGACGGACATCGCGGCCAATATACTGAGGGCAGTCTACGAGGGGGGCTTCACCAGCATCCCTTGCGCTGCACACATCCTTCACCTGGTGATTAGGGATGTTCTGTGCCTGTAGGAGAAGGGGATTGGGGCAGGCACCCTTAGCTCCCTGATCAAGCGGGCCAGTTTCTTTAACTGGAGCGTGAAGGCCAGCGACCTCCTCCGGGCAAAGCAGGCCGAGAAAGGCTCCTCAGTGCACCAGCTGCTGCAGGATGTGTCCATCCGATGGAATTTGACCTTCCTGATGCTCAAGTGACTTCTCGAGCAGAAAGCTGCCTTGCATCAGGTTCAACTGGTGATGGACAGTGGGGCACCTCCAGGGAACGATGGGGCAGAATGGGATATCCTGGCTCACACGGTCTTCATCCTAAGACCGTTCCTGGCCGTGACTGACAGAGGCTCCTCCACAGCCACCATCAGCCAGGTGACCCCTCTGTTGCAGAGTCTCCTCAAGAGGTTGGAGAAGATTCTCCATTGGCGGGATTGTGGCTCTCAGGGCAGGAAGCTGGTGAATGAGGCGGTTGACCTGGTGCGGCAGCTGAAGGCAGAGCTGAAGGCAGGGCTGAAGCCATGCTTCAATGAGTTCCTGAAGTGGGAGGAATACGTGTTGGCAACCATGCTGGACCTCAGGGTCAAGGGCAGTGGGGCACGCCAGACATCACTCTATGGCCACTGGAAGGGTGACCTGGTGGAGAGGGTCTGGCAGGCAGAGCAGGCTCTTGAGTGTGCAAGGCAGCAGCAGCAGCAGTAGACACCCCTTTCAGCCGGCGGGGTCTATCCCTGCCCCAGCCTTAGCAGCAGCAGCACCAGCAGAAGGCTGAGCAGCAGCAGCAGCAGCAGCACCCCTATTTCCAGTAGCAGCAGCTCGTATGTGCAAGGCACTCTAGCAAGCATGGGTTCACACACAGCAGGGCAGGCAGCGTGACTGAAGGCAGTGGTGGAGGTGGTGCCCAAGCAGAGCTACGCGAGGGAGTACGACAGCACCTCAGCAGCAGTGTAGAGCTACCTGGAGGAGGAGCCGTGCATAGAACCCAGCAGCGACCCCTTGACCTACTGGGCCGGCAAGACCAACGTGTAGCCGACCTTGTTCCAGGTGGCCAATGGTCTCTTGTTGTGCCCACCAATGAGTGTCCCCAGAGAGCAGATGTTCTCCGTGGTGGGGAACATTTGCTCTCTGCACCGCCTGAGCCTGGAGGCCAAGTTGGTGGAGCAGTTGCTCTTCATCAAGGTGAACTTTTGGCTGCTGAGATTCCCCGAGCTGCCCCTGGACATCGATTGATGGTGCAGTAGCACCCGCCATCTCATGCCAGGGGCAGTCTTGGGATGGGGCTTCTCCTCAGTCTGCGCCATTCCCAGTCAACAGCTACATCATGGAAACTATACCTCTGCTATGAGCTTCTTCAACTGTATTGGGACCTTCCTCTCCCTGGAGAGTATTTATATACTGTCAAGTATTTTGTAAATCACTTCTATTATGTGGTTCAAACAGAGGCAATATAGTGTAATGAGACCATATGGTATCAATTATTGTGATGGTTTGTAAAGCCTATTCTGCTATAGGGGCAGCTATCTAGCTGCTGAGTTTTTTTCTGGAGACTTCCACTTGTAGTGTTGCATCAGAGCTGAAGGGTGAGTGTTTTGGTAAACTATATTTTTTATTGGTCTGCTATCTTGATGTTGACTAGCTAATTGATCAAATTATTAAATTTACTCTATTTTTCCAACAGATGAACCCTATGTTCTGATGCTACTGAGTGCTGTTGAAAAAGACACATATAGGGGGTTAGAAACACATTGTGTTCAGCACTAATTTACTCTGTTCAGTTTATGTGGATATCTTGAAATAAGATTCAGTTCCCTGTTATTATTGATGTATAAATTACTCTGCAGCTAATGTACTTTTGAGACAATGTAATATTCTACTCTCTTTCGATTTTTGGGACTAACACATGGTTGTTCCTGATGCAAGTGTAGGTACCCAGTATTGCTTTAGGAGTAGTTTTTAACTGCCTGATTAGTAAAGGCTGTTTATTTTAAACCTCTGTTTGTTTGAGTTTTTTTCAACCTTGGTGTCTGCCCTGCCATGGTCCCAGCCTGCCTTCCCTACTGCCTCTCGTGCCACACTGTCTGTCTGTCCATGCGTCCAGGTTGCCAAGATCAAAGCCTGCCTCAATCTGCCTTCTTCTCATTCCACGCTGCCTGTCTGCCCGCCCGCCTGCCTGCTCAGGTGGCCTAGATCAAAGCCTGCCTCAATCTGCCTTCTGCTCATGCCACGCTGCTTGTCTGCTTCCTTGCCCACCCAGGTGGCCTATATCAAAGCCTGCCTCAGTCTGCCTTCCCATGTTCAGGCCATGCTGCCTGTCTGCCCACCCACCCAGGTGGCCAAGATCAAAGCCTGCCTCAGTCTGCCTTCCCATGATCATGCCATGCTGCCTGTCTGCCCACCCTGTTGGCAAAACTTAAGCCCTGCCCCAGTCTGCATGCCTCTCATGCCAAGGTGCATGTCTGCCTGCCCTGGCAACCCTGGGTGATGTGCCCCACTGGCCTGGTAATCCCACTGCTTCTGTCTGCTAATCCATGGGTGCTCTGCCCTGGCAAATCCAAATGTGCTGATTCAATCCTGCTGCTTCATTTTGCTGCTGTATGGGAGCTCTTCCCTGGCAAATCCTACCATCCTGGCTTCATGGGTGCTGTGCAAACGCAAATCCTGCTACTGCCATCTCTGCTGTTCCACGTGTTCTGTGCCCAGTCAATCCAATGTCTTCTGCTGCTGCCAATGCTGCCTCTACTATCTGTGTCAGGGGTTCTCTGCCTCAGCAATCCAATGTCCGCTTCTGCTGCCTCTGCTGTCTGTGTCATGGGTTTTGTGCCCAAGAAATCCAATGTCCATTGCTGCTGCCAATGCTGCCTCTGCTGTCTGTACCATAGGTTCTGTGCCCGGGCAATCCAAGGTCTGCTGCTGCTGCCAATGCAGCCTCTTCTGTCTGTGCCATGGGTTCTGTTCCGGGCAATCCAATGCCCACTCCTGCTGCCAATGCTGCCTCTGCTATCTGTGACACAGGTTCTGTGCCCCGGCAACCCAATGTTCACTGCTTCTGCCTCTGCTGTGCCACAGGTACTATGTACCGGCGGCAATCCAATGGGTGGCCATGTGATTCACCACTGGGCAAGGTTTGACCAATTGGCAGAATAGTTTGTTCCGATCCTGAGAGTAGGATGCAAGCCTGCAACGCATGGCTGAGCAGGTACTGAGCCCTGGCCATGCCTCTGCTGCTGGTACACCAATGCCAGCCAGCCTGTAATGCCTGGCCAAGCAGGGGTGGCAGCCGCAGTTACTGTGCCCGGGCAATCCAATGTCCACTGCTGTTGCCAATGCCTCCTCTGCTGTCTGTGCCATGGGTTCTGTGTCCGGGAAATCCAATGTCCACTGCTGCTGCCTCTGCTGTGCAATGGGTACTGTGCTCATGGAATCCAATGTCTGCTACTGGGTGGCCATGTGATTCACCACTGGGCAAGGCTTGACCAATTGGCAGAAGTGCTTGTTAAGATCCGGTGAGTAGGATGCAAGCCTGCAATGCCCAGCCAAGTAGGGGTGCCAGCCACCGAGTCATGGCTGGGCTTTTGCCGCTGCTCCACCAATGCCAGCCAGCCTGCAATGCCCGGCCAAGAAAGGGTGCCGGCTGAAATTACTGTGCATGGGCAATCCAATGTCTGCTGCTGCTGCTGCTGGTACTGCATGTCAGTCATTTGCTCCTCAATCTTGTAGATGGGCATAGCTTGGAGGAGTGCACCGGTGGGTGGGGGCTGGGTGTCCACGAGATTCACCACCGGGCAAGGCTTGCCAAAATTGCAATAGATCTTCTTGAGTTCAGTGTAGTAGGATGCCAGCCTGAAATGCCCAGGCAAGCAGGGGTGCCAGGCATCAAGTCCTGGCTGGGCCTCTGCTGCTGCTCCACTAATGCCATCCAGCCTGCAACACCTGGCTAAGCAGGGGTGACAGCTACTACAGCCCCAGAACCAACCCTCAAGATTCTGGGGCCTACGTTCCAGGCAGGAAGAGCTGTCATTTCACTACACTGTCCGCAAGTGTTCCACAACGAGGCCAGTCAGCCTGCAATGCCCTGCTGAGTAAGGGTGTCATGCACTGGGCCATGGCCGGGCCACTGCCACTGCTCCACCAATGCCAGCCAGCCTGCAATGCCTAGCTGAGCAGGGTTGCCAGCCACTCCAGCCCCAGGACCCACTGTCAGGGTTCTGGGGCTGTCATTCCGCTCACGGGGAGCTGTCATTCCACCAAATCAAGAAACAGTCAGCCACTCAAGCCCCAGGACCCACCCTCAGAGTTCTGGGGCTGTCATTCAACTCACGGGGAGCCGTCATTCCACCGCATCAAGAATCAGCCACTCCAGCTCCAGGACCCCCCCTCAGAGTTCTGGGGTCTATGTTACAGGCAGGGAGGGCTGTCATTCCACTTGATCTAGAAGCTGCCACTCTAGTCCCAGGACCCATCATCAGGGTTCTTGGGTCATCATTCTGCTCATGGGGAGCTGTCATTCCACTGCATCAAGGAACAGTCAGCCACTCCTGTCTCAGAACCCACCACCCTCAGGGTTCTGGGGCCTACGTTCCAGGCAGGGAGGTCTGTCCATCCACTGCATCCAGAAGCTGCCACTCCTGTCCCAGGACCCACCATAAGGGTTCTGGGCTGTCATTCCACTCACAGGGAGCTGTCATTCCACTGCATCAAGAAGCATTCACTCCATCCCCAGGACCCACCCTCAGGGTTCTGGGGCCTACATTCCAGGCAGAAAGGGATGTCCATCCACTGCTCCCAGAAGCTGCCACTCCTGTCCCAGGACCCACCTTCAGGGTTCTGGGGCCATCATTCTGCTCACGGGGAGCCATCATTCCACTATATCAAGAAGCAGCCAGCCACTCCAGATCCAGGACCCACTGTCAGGGTTCTGGGGCCTACATTACAGGCAGGGAGGTCTGTCATTCCACCTCATCCAGAAACTGCCACTACTGTCCCAGGACCCACCATCAGGGATCTGGGGCCATCATTCCGCTCATGGGTAGCTGTTATTCCACCGCATCAAGAAGCAGCCACTCCAGGACACACCCTCAGGGTTCTGGGGCCTACATTCCAGGCAGAAAGGGATGTCCATCCACTGCTCCCAGAAGCTGCCACTCCTGTCCCAGGACCCACCTTCAGGGTTTGGGGCCATCATTCAGCTCATGGGGAGCTGTTATTCCACTGCATCAAGAAACAGCCAGCCACTCCAGTCCCAGGACTCACCCACCGGGTTCTGGGGCCTACAGACCAGGCAAGAAGGGCTGTCCATCAATTGCACCCAGAAGCATCCACTCCAGCTGCAGGACCCAATGTCAGGGTTCTGGGGCCCACATTACAGGCGGGGGGGGGCTGTCATTCTACCTCATCCAGAAGCTGCCACTACTGTCCCAGGACCCACTGTCAGGGTTCTGGGGTCGTCATTCCACTCATGGGGAGCCATCATGCCACCACATCAAGAAGCAGCAAGCCACTCCAACTCCAGGACCCACCATCAGGGTACTGGGGGCTTACATTACACGCAGGGAGGGCTGTCATTCCACCTCATCCAGAAGCTGCCATTCCTGTCCCAAGACCCACCATCAGGGTTCTGGGGCCATCATTCTGCTCATGGGGAGCCGTAATTCCACTATATCAAGAAGCAGCAAGTCACTCCAGCTCCAGGACCCACCCCTAGGGTTCTGGGGCCTACATTCCAGGCAGAAAGGGCTGTCCATCCACTTCTCCCAGAAGCTGCCACTCCTGTCCCAGGACCCACCTTCAGGGTTCTGGGGCCATCATTCAGCTCATGGGGAGATGTTATTCCACTGCATCAAGAAACAGCCAGCCACTCCAGTCCCAGGACTCACCGGCAGGGTTCTGGGGCCTACATACCAGGAAGAAGGGCTGTCCATCCACTTCACCCAGAAGCATCCACTTCAGCTGCAGGACCCACCATCAGGGCTCTGGGGGCCATCATTCCACTCACCGGGTGTTGTTATTCCACTACATCAAGAAACAGCCAGCCACTCCAGCCCCAGGACTCACCCGCAGGGTTCTGGGGTCGTCATTCCACTCATGAGGAGCTGTCATGCCACCACATCAAGAAGCAGCAAGCCACTCCAGCTCCAGGACCCACCATCAGGGTTCTGGGGCCTACATTACAGGCAGGGAGGGCTGTCATTCCACCTCATCCAGAAGCTGCCACTCCTGTCCCAGGACCCACCATCAGGGTTCTGGGGTCATCATTCTGCTCACGGGGAGCCATCATTCCACTATATCAAGAAGCAGCAAGCCACTCCAGCTCTAGGACTCACTATATCAGGGTTCTGGGACCTAAGTTCCAGGCAGGGAGGGCTGTCCATCCACATCATCCAGAAGCTACCATTCCAGTCCCAGGACCCACCGTCAGGGTTCTGGGGCCATCATTCCACTCGTGGGATGCTGTCATTCCACTGCATCAAGAAACAGCCAGCCACTCCAGTCCCAAGATCCACCATCAGGGTTCTGGGGACTAAGTTCCAGGCAGGGAGGGCTGTCTATCCATGTCATCCAGAAGCAGGGGTGCTACTGCTGCTCAGCCTGCTACTGGTGCTGCTACTTCTAGGGCTGGGGGAAGGGATAGACCCCGCTGGCTGAAAGGGGTGGCTTCTCCCACTCCCTCCATCCCCAGGGGCATCCTGCTGCTGCTGCTGTGCACTATCCAGAGTCCTCTCTGCCTGCCAGACCCTCTCCACCAGGTCACCCTTCCAGTGGCCATAGAGCGGTGTCTGGCGTGACACGCTGCCCTTGAACCTGGAGTCCAGCATGGTTGCCAATGCATATTCCTCCCACTGCAGGAGCTCATTGCACTGCATCTTCAGCCCTGACTTCAGATGCCACACAAGGGCAACCACCTCAGCCACCAACCTCTTGCCTTTAGGGCCACAATCCTGCCCCTGAATAATCTCAACCAGCCTCCTAATGAGGTTCTGGACCAGAGGGGTCACCTGGCTAATGGTGGCCATGGAGGAGCTGATGGTCTCCGTCGGTCATAGCCAGGAACGGTTCAGAACAAATACCGTGTGAGCCAGGATCTCCCATTCTGCCCATTGTACCCTGGAGATGCCCCACTGTCCATCACCAGTTGATTCTGATGCAAGGTGGCTTTCTGATCGAGAAGCCGCTTGAGCATCAGGAACATGGAATTCCACCGGGTGCAAACATCCTGTACCAGCTGGTGCACTGGGGAGCTTTGTTCTGCCTGCTTCGCCCAGAGGAGGTCACTGCCCTTCACACTCTGGTTAAATAAAATGGCCAGCTTCCTCCCCCACTTGATCATGTAGCTAAGGGTGCCTGCCCCAATCCCTTTCTCCCTCAAGTCCAGACCATCCCTGATAACCAGGTGAAGGGTGTGTGCAGCACAAGTGATGCTGGTAAAGCCCCCTCGTGGAATGCCCTCAATATGTTGGCCGCGCAGTGCATCACCACACCTTGGTGAAGGGTGCACCTTGCGTGAACCACACCCTCACCATGTCGGTCAGGGCTGACTCGATGTTCCAAGACATGTGGGGGCTTCAGCGTCCATGAATTCCATCTGTAGCAGAGCCCACCTATACCCTTCTTCAGGACCCCTCCTGCCATTCCCAAATGCTGCCTCCGGGTCCTGCCACCTGTGCACCATCACTGTCAAAAGTAGGTATGCAGTGCATTTCTGCTTTATTATTATTATTATTATTATTATTATTATTATTATTATTAGACATTTATATAGCGCCAGTCATGTGACCTGGTGCTGTACAGAACACAGAACTAGACACGGTCCCTGCCTGTGGCTTACAATCTAAAAGACAAAGGGGGGGAGACAGGGAGAGGGGACAGTGGGAGAGACATGGGAGAAGACAAACAAACATTCAAGCGGATGCGAAGTCTCGGGTGCATATGCTTGGCTTGGTTACAAAGAAGTTGGTAGCAGCAGTCATCAGAGGAGGGCAGACAGTAAGAGTAAGGGGAAAGACTAGCAGGCATTGGGAAAGGCAGCAAGGAAAAGGTGGGTCTTGAGGAGGGATTTGAAGGAGCGGAGGGAGGAGGCAAGGCGGATGTGGGCAGGGAGGGAGTTCCAGGCATGGGGGGCAGCGAGGGAGAAGGGTCGAAGGCAGTTAGGCGAGCAGGAGAAACGAGGGAGAGTGAGGGAGGGGACAGAGGAAGAGCGGAGAGCGCGTGCAGGAGTGCGTAGGGAGATTAGGTCCGAGAGGTAAGGGGGAGCTTGGTCGTGGAGCGATTTGAACGTGAAAACCAGGAGTTTAAACAGGATACGTTCAGGAAGGGGGAGCCAGTGAAGGGAGAGGAGGAGAGGCTGCACATGGTCGAAGCGACGGGCAGAGTGAATGACCTTGGCAGCGGAGTTTTGGATTGCGATAAGGGGGGACAGGTGAGAGCGAGGGAGGCCAGCAAGGAGGAGGTTGCAGTAATCGAGGCGAGAGATAACCATGGCATGAACAAGGGTTTTGGCCGAGGAGGTAGAGAGAAAGGGGCGGATCCGAGCAATGTTATGGAGGGCGAATCGGCAGGATTTGGCAACAGAGTCAATGTAAGGTTTAAAAGAGAGGTGCGTGTCAAAGATGAAGCCCAAGCTACGGGCTTGGAGAACAGGATGGATGGTGACTCCATCGATGCAGATGGGCAGGTTAGAGGGAGAGGAAGAGGAGGGAGGAAAAATGAGGAGTTCGGTCTTGGCCATGTTGAGCTTGAGTTGACGTCGGGACATCCAGGCGGAGATATCAGAGAGGCAGTTGACGAGGCGTGAGTGGACAGAAGAGGAGAGAGAGGGGGTAGAAAGATAGAGTTGGGTGTCATCAGCGTAGAGATGATATTGGAATCCGTGGGAGGCAATAATTTTGCCAAGGGACAGGGTGTAAATAGAGAAGAGGAGAGGGCCAAGGACAGAGCCTTGGGGGACCCCAACCGAAAGGGGGAGGGAGGAGGAGTTTGACTCGGGGAGCGAGACTTTAAAGGAGCGGTCAGAGAGGTAGGAGGAGAACCAGTCAAGGACAGAGTCGCGGAAGCCCAAAGAGTAAAGCGAGTCCAAGAGGAGCGAGTGGTCGACAGTGTCAAAGGCAGCAGAGAGGTCAAGGAGGACAAGAATGGAGTAGTTGCATTTAGATTTAGCGACAAGTAGATCATTGGTGATCTTGGCCAGGGCAGTTTCAGTAGATTGGAGGGGGCGGAAGCCAGATTGGAGAGGGTCCAGGGAGGAGTTGGTGGAGAGGACGTCCAGGCAGCAGGAGTGGACGACACGTTCCAGAAGCTTCGAGGCAAATGGAAGGAGGGATACTGGCCGGTAACTAGAGGGGTCAGATGGGTCCAGGGTAAAGTGGACAGTGGCAACCCCAGCCCCTGCCACTGCTCCCTCACCCACTCCTTTAAAGCCCGGTATGAAGCTGGCACCACCTGCCAACTCAGGGTGGTGCATGAGGGCAACTGAAACTGGGGGGCCAGGAAGCCAGTCAGGTGGCTAAACCTCATGTCCCCGACCACTGAGAAGGGCTGCCCATCAAGAGCAATCATTCCCCCAAGATGCACGTGGCTTTCAGTTGAAAGCCATGCCGCCCTCCACATCCTGCAGCTGCTTATGGACTTGGCAGCTGCCCCCACCACAGCTCCCAGTGCACTGATGCTTCTGGGTCTCAACTGGCTGTTGCTACTGCACCACTGACAGCGCTTATGTGAGGGGCATAACATGGTGGTGACACAGCTCTCGGAGGGATGTGTGACTGGTCCTGTCCTAAGTGGCCAAGGGTATGTTGTCCTGCCCAACGAGTGTCCCCAGTGAGCAGGTGTTCTCTATGGGGGGGGGACATTTGCTCACTGCACTGCCTGAGACTGGGGGCCAAGTTGGTGGAGCAGTTGCTTTTCATCAAGGTGAACCTTCCGCTGCTGGGATTCCCCAAGCTGTCCCTGGACATGGATTGATGGTGCAGTGGCACACACCATCCGATGCCAGGGGCAGTCTTGGGACGGGGCTCATCCTCAATCTGGGCTGCTGCTGCTGAGGTGTTGTCCCTGCCTTCCGCTGCTCATGCCACGCTGCCTGTCTGCTGCTGCTTCCGCAACTGCCTCTACTGTACCATGGGTTCTGCTACCGGGAAATCCAATGTCTGCCGCTTCTCCACCAATGCCTGGAAGCCTGCAATGCCCGGCCAAGTAGGGGTGCCAGGGAAGCCACCAAGCCCGAAGCCTTCCCAGCCTCTGCTGCTGCCTCTGGGTCTCTGAAAGCCAGCCCTGGCACCACGGGCACCCCAAGTGGTCAAGCACTGAGCCTGCCTGCCCAGGTAACCCGGGTTGCCAAGTGCCAAGCCTTCCCAGTCTCTGCTGCTGCTGCTGCTGCATCTCTGACGGCGAGGCCTGGTGCCCTGGCATCCCCAGGGGCCAAGCGCCAAGACTGCCTGCCCGAGCAAGCCAGGGTGTCAAGCACCAAACCTTCCCTCTCCTTGCTTCTGCTGCTGCTGGGTCTATGACGACCTGCCATGCCACCACAGCCCCTCTCTGGGGGTCCTTGGAGTGCCCCAAGCCGCTCAGTGGTGACAAACTGCCAAACATTCGGAGGGATCTGAACTCCACCAGACCAAACCCACAAACCCAAACTAGGTCTAAACGGCCAAACGGCCGAACATCCGAACTCCATCCTGTTTGCACATCCCTAGTATGAGATAGCGCTGAGCCACTTACAGGGGATGCAGTTTGGAGATTTTCTCTTGAGGGCAGAGGGGATGGGGCTAGGAGCCTGTGCATCTGTGCTTCCTATTGCCATCCCCAGACTCAGCTAGCCTGTGAATGAAAATAGGGAACACACATGGAATGGAATGCATGGGAAATAGCACAGGCAGGGGGGTGAAGGGAGGGCTGGATGGGCCAGAAGAAAACATATTGAATCATATAGGCAAGGAACATGAGGTTATGGAGGCACCATCCGGTCGAACTTTCTGGGATGAGTTTCAGGAAGTGACGCCAGTTGATGCGGTGAATGTCCTGGGGTCTGTTAGGGCCACCAGTTGTGAATTAGATCCATGCCCATCCTGGTTGGTGAAAGCCTCCAGGGAGACTTTGGGGTCGGTGCTGGTGAGGGTAGTGAATGCACCCTTCGGCAGGGGAGGCTGTCACCCAGTCTCAAGGAGGCTGTGGTGTGCCCCCTGCTGAAGAAGCCATCTCTGGATGTGGACGTACGCAACAGCTACTGGCCTGTCTCTAATCTTCCCTTTTAGGGAAGGTTATTGAACAGGCAGTGGCACTACAGCTCCAGGCGCATTTATTATTATTATTATTATTAACAAACATTTATATAGCGTCAGCAGTGTACCTGGCACTTTACAAAGTAATAAAATAGACACGGTCCCTGGCCCTAGGGCTTACAATCTGAGAGACAGGAGCTGGGGGAGAGACTTAGGAAGGGGAACAGAGGGAGAGACAAGGGGTCTAACATTCATGAAGA